>JABTXL010002812.1:1119961-1193593 GCA_025134845.1 Neodon shergylaensis
AGAGAGAGAGAGAGAGAGAGAGAGAGAGAGAGAGAGAGAGAGAGAGAGAGAGAACAAATTTTCTTCAACTAGGTCCTACCCCAGTAATGCCACCATATTATAAATCCATCAGGGGATTGGAGCACTGACTTGGCCAGAGCCCTGTGTTGGCTCCAAGCACAGCTACGAACACGAGCCCCCTAGGAGCACTACAACCAAAGCACAGTGCTCTTCTTCAGATCGTGGTGCCCCTTCCCACACCACAGCCTTCAGATCAGTGGCTGTCTCCTGCAGGTAACTGCCAGGGCTATGCCACCTGCCCCTGTGAGTGGAGAGTTACTGTCTGGACATACTGCTGTGCTTCCCTCAGCCTCTGTGAAAGTTTAGCCCAGGTGCCCCTTACCCCAGTGGTTTTGCCATCCCTGGAGACACATCACCAGTTACCTAACGTAACTCTTCAAGCGCATGCCATCTTGAATTGTATTCAGGTAGTTTGAGGTGCATGTGGTGCTATCGGAAAAGTCACCCCGAGGTACAAGTGCCCTCTGTGATGCCCTCGAGTGGGGCTCTTTCCTCAGAGCTACAGTTACCTAACGTAACTCTTCAAGCGCGTGCCATCTTGAATTGTATTCAGGTAGTTTGAGGTGCATGTGGTGCTATCGGAAAAGTCACCCCGAGGTACAAGTGCCCTCTGTGATGCCCTCGAGTGGGGCTCTTTCCTCAGAGCTACATATTGCTGGACTAGAAGTCCATACATCAGGGAGGAGTTGCTCCAGACACCACTCACACAGGTGCAATTGATGCAAAAGCAAGAGGATTTTTATTCTGTCATGACAGGGTCCTTCAGGTTCGGGATATGAAGGACATCCGATAGCTGTTACAGCCCATCTTTTAAAGCAAAAAGCCACAGACACAAGGGGGGAACCTGTAGGTTGTTTTCCAACTAATTGGATAGGCTTATTCAAAGGGTTACTAGTAGTGATTGGTCTATTCCAGGGCAGGAGAATAGCTGTGTGGTCAGGTGATAAGGGAGAGCATCTCTGTGGTCTTCCTGACCTTGTTCTAGTGACTAAATCAATACATCAGGAACTGAGTCAACATCTGTGGGTTGTCTTTGCCTCAGTTCCCAAAATGGAGTTACGTTTGAAGATTATTCACAAGGACACAGGGGGATGAGCAGTCCAGCATGTGGTTATTCACAAGGACACAGGAGGATAAGCAGTCCAGCATGTGTGTGTGTGGGCGACTGTCCCTTTTCCAAGATAGAGTGAGTGTAAGGTTTTAGAAAAATGTCTTAGGGCTGAGGGGGCTTACAAATGCATTTAGAGTCTTTCAATATTTGTGATGACTGTAATGTCATCACTTACTCCTGTGCTTTGTACAGAGATTTTTCAACAACCTATTCATAACACATTAAGTACTTGCTCAATGAGGCCGTAACCCCAGGAACAGTGATTGAATCTCGTTAAATGCACTTACCCCCATCTTAATGATCCTATCAGCCATCTTATTGTCATGGACTGAAGTCCTTTCAAGGTCAGGTCACTTCTCCCAGGAGTCTCTTATTGGTCAAAATAATTGTGATGTATGGATCTTGGTGAGGTCTCAGAAGATCATGGTGCTTTCCTAGGCTGGAGCTGTGTCCTCCTGGTGTTAGGCATGCTCCGTGTCTTGATCATTTGAGAACTCAATGCAAAGTGGTCATAAAAATGCACTTGGCAGGTTCAAGGCATGTAGGCAGAGACTGCTCGTTCATTCTTGGTTGCCCGGATCTGAAATAATCACACAGAAACTATTATATTAATTGCAACACTCCTTGGCCTATTATGTCAGACTTCTTATTAACTAACTCTTACATCTTAAATTAGTCCATTTATATTATTCTATGTATTGCCACGAGGCTCATGGTTTACTGGTAAATTACAGTATCTGTCTCCTTCAGCAGCTACATGGCATCTCTCTGATTCCATATATATATATATATATATATATATATATATATATATATGTGTGTGTGTGTGTGTGTGTGTGTGTGTGTGTGTGTGTATATATATATATTTCAGTCTCTATATTTTTCCCTGTCACAGGCCAAAGTAATTTTATTCATTAGCCAATAATTGCAACATATATACATAGAAGCACATCCCACATCATCTCCCCCTATTCCCTCCAAATAAAAAGGAAGGTTTTAACTTTAACATCATAAAATTACATATACAAAACAGTTATCAGGTAAGAATTATAGTTGCAATATTTCTTTGTGAGTGTCAAGTTTCATACCTAATTTATCTTTTTATCATAACTAAGGAAAACTATAACTATCCGTTTTCCAATTCTATCAAAGACCCCAGAAGGATATAATAATACCTAATTAAACAGAAAGTGTATTGTAAGCATCTCCCAAAACTCTAGAATTGACAGAGACATTTTATTGTCTGGACAATCACCAAAGTTCTTCTGCAATGTTGGGATGTCCATCTTTAGCCTATAGGCCTGTAGTATCCAGTAGGAAATTTGAAAGACTCTTTTGCCTATATTGGCAATTTATCAGCCACTTTCATGTGTGTCCTGCAGAATGTCTGGCAGACTCCTTCATGAAGCACGGACCCAATAGGGCTGTCTCACCTTCTTTAAGCAAGTTCAACAGTCACTTTTCTGTGGGTCTTGCATGTTCAGTTCATACAGCATACTTTCAAGCAGTGTGCTGGGAAATGGAACCAAATCCAGCAGAAAAGAGAGTTGCGCACCTGTTTTGTCTGCACTTGTAGTACATGAGACCACACCCAAAGTGGACTGGTATTTTAAAGGCTATTGGCTGAAGGAGTTCTCACAGCATTTTTTCTTTTTGAAGCTATGCCTTATATTAATTATTCCTAATTAGCCTGAACTTGGGCATGGAAGCTGGCTTTTGTGGTTGGATGATCTCTTCAGCCTCATCCTTTGAGCAGTGGGGATGAGGTGGCTGTAAGGTGGTTTCCACTCTATATTTCCTTTGGGAATAATCCTTATGAACGATGAGCAAGAAATGCTCATTCGTTCTCTGACATGGTTTGAGTCATGTCCAAAGAGGCTGATTTTCATGATGGCTTCATCTAGTCCTCACCAGTGATGACTTTTGTGTTTTAGATTTCACACAGTTAAGCTTGGATCTGGTCAGTTCAGAGGAAACCTGTAGCTCCTTCCAACTACAAGAATTATACCGGCTTCCTGTCTAGGTGAATGCCACTAGAGTCGCTAGAGTCGCTAGAGTCACTGGAGTCGCTAGAGTCACTGGAGTCTCTAGAGCCGCTAGAGCCGCATGCTGCTGCATGTGAATACGAGCTGAGCTTCTGCCCAGTATGACTTAAGGGAATTTTCTGGTGCCTAGGAGATGCCAGTGACCTGAGGCACAGGGAGGGGAATGTCTATAATCCTAAAATATCATGTTTTTCTCCCTACTTCCTCCCCTTTAATCCTCCCCTCTCCTTATCTCCTTCCCTTCCTCCTCTTCTTTCCTCCCATTTCCAATCTTTTCTTTCCTGATATAGTTGCATGTAGCCCAGGCTAGCCTCAACCTCACTATATATTGTCAAGAATGACCAACCATAAGCAGCTCTGATCCTCTGGATTCTACCTTCTTATCAATGGAATTACAAGTGTGTGTTGTGGGAATACCTTTCCAATAGTTTTTTTTTTTTTTGAGTACCAGCCTTAGGGTGTGGCTTCTGAGTGTGGATGTGATCTCTTATAAGGGAGACGAAGGGTCTCTCTCATTCTCCAGGAAGGTTGGAGCAGAAACAAGCTTGTGTGTTTGTTCATATCTCCCTGGGGCAGAGCAGTGGGGCATGGCGGCTTTCACCTTGTCCTGTATTGTGTGAGTCTGTGATTCTCTTTGAATCCTGTTTCCTTTTGAATCCTTATAATAAAGACAATTTGTAACTTTCGCACTGCCTCTTGCTTTAAGTATGTGCGTCACATCTATTTATGCTGTGCTAGGGAAGGAACCTTGGGCTTCACAGATGCCAGGCAAACACTGTCCACTGGGCCACACCATCAGTCAGAGTCTCAGTCTTTCAATCTTTAGAAGGGGATTTTTATGCAAACGTTTTAGGGTATGATGGGAGGCAAATTGGAATGTGTGTATAAGATGCTAGTGCACAGGTGGCAGTGAGGTCAGTCACATTTCAATGACAGTGAGGATACTTGGGAGTTATAGGAGACAATATCCCCAGCAAGCCATGGAAGTGCCAGCCCTAGCACATAAGTGGTGTCAAAGAATTTTATATGGTTCTGAAAAACATGGGGTCAATCTTAGGAAGGAAGACTCAAGCTACACGCTTTACACTGTGATAATCATGAGTACGGATTCACGTGTGAGTCCCTGTCACTCCTCTTACCCACCATCTGGGCATCTAAAGAAATCAACTCCCCAGGAGGAAGAACGGAAAAGACTTAGCTTGTCTCTTCACCCTGGCATGGATTTAAATCTCAGATGCCCAACCCAACTTTTTTTTCCTTAGTAATTCTTGGAAAAGTTTAAATGGCAATTCTAAAAACAAACATCAGTAAAGCCTTTTCGCATGAAGGCCCCTTTCGGTCAATAGAGAGAGGCTGCTGAACTGCAGTTTTAAGTATCTTGGAAGCACAGCTCCAAGCTCTGCTAAGCCAGCGGGTTTCCACCTCACTGTGGATCACTTGATCTCCATGCCAGGAGTGCAGGATGTGTTAGAAGGGCTCTCAGACAATAGATGGAGCTGGCTCCATACTGTACACTTGATTTCGGGCCATGGCCTTCTGGGCTGTGTTTACCTAGTTTTAGATTCCAAGAAACCTGGTAACGAGGATGTGGGACTGATGAGTGCCACGCTGTCCAGAACTAATGCCTTTGTTCTTTATGTGCAGCTATTTTGAACTGGAGAGCAGTGGCCCCAGGGAAGAAATACGGTACCATTACATACATCGTGGGAAGCCGCGGACAGAGGCCCTACCCTACCGCATGGCCGACGGACAGTGGCACAAGGTTGCACTGTCCGTGAGCGCCTCTCACCTCCTGCTTCATGTCGACTGCAATAGGTATGTTTGACTTTGCTCTTCAGTGACTCTACCCTTCAATTCCCATCCTTTGATGAGAAGGGGGGATGTTAAACTCCCTTCACAAAAACCAGGGGACATTAATTGTCATTTAACCTCCTGAATGGGCCATTAGGCATGCTGAAACGACCAACCGTAATACGATAAGAAAACAGTTCATTAAGATGAAACTGGATCCTGTGATTAGGAACAAATGTAAAAGAGGTTGATTACAGATTGGGGACTATTAACTGCCCCTCAGTGAGCTCTCAGCACTAGCTGAAGTTCCATGGAGCTGTAACCACAGTTAACTGTGATATATTGGTGAGTTCGTTCTGCTTAGAAGTGAGTAAGTCCATCTGAAAAACTTTGCGGTTGATGTGGGTGATTTTATATTGTTTTATCAAGTGCAGTTTTCTTAAGTTAAAGGGAGACTTCATGTATATATATATATTACTTTATTTTATTATTATTATTAAAAATTTCCACCTCCTCCCCACCTCCCATTTTTGTCCCCCATCCCTCCCACTATCCCTCCCCCTAAAGGGAGACTTCTTAAAGAGTCTTTCTTTTACTCTTATGGTCGAGACCTCCCATGCTCTGCAGGAGATGGGGTGTGCTGGCTTATCAGTGGGGGGCAGTGTCACCTGGGTGGGCGGAGCTTCCTAGGGGGTTGTTGTCTGTGGTGAGGAAGAAGTACTGTCCCCCATGTCTGTCTCTGCAGGCAGGGTCACTGATAGCTCAGAGAAGAGGGGACCATTGGTCTCTGCTGTATCGTTTGTGGATGGACAGCTGGATAATGGTGGCCAATGTTTTGATCTTTCCACCAACTGAAAATTGTTTTTGGATAGTGATTCAAGGCTAATAATAGATCTCTGGAGGTATTTTTTTTTCCAACTCTAAGCTGTGTCTATGCATTATTATCTCAGCAGTGATGCTGTCAAAGTTAAAATGACTGTCCAGGCACAAGGCATGTTCCCTGGGGTGCAGAGGATAGGACAAGTGTGGTCCGATGGCTTCTCTTGTACATCCCACCGAGACAGGGGTGTTCCAAGGGCACTCTGCAGTGGACTGTCAATCTGACGAGAAGATGCTGCAGGGTGCCTCCCACTTCGGTGCTGCGGTCTCCTCTAGAAGACTAGAGGACAGGAGACTTGTCTTAGGATCAAGGCAAGGTCTGCCATATTGAATGCGACTTGATCTGTCTGGATATGATCTATTGAAGATGCTGTCCAGACATTTGAGGAATAGATGCTTTTAGTGGATATAATGGGTATGTCTGGGAAGAGCCGCTGGATCTTTTACCCCACAGAGCTGGGCTGCACAGCCTGAAGGAAGGCTTCCCTTAGCTGCCCTCTTCATGTTCCCCTTGAAGAGCTCATTGTATCCTCCATTTTGATAGAACCAAACTACCTCCTGTCTCTGTGATCGACTGACTACTTGGGCTCCCCCCATGGGATTGCAGAGAGGGGAACCACAAGCTTCCCGACTACATTGTCCATTTTGGGAATTTCCAACTGAGAAGCCCCAAGGTTCTTGCCCTCTTCTCACATTGCATTTCTATCCACTTTTATTCCGAACGCTTTGCTATTCCTTGGCATTGCTCACTTTGGAGAAGAGGGAGATAACAGAACGTGTCTGCTGACTTAGCATCTCACTCTTTCAAATTCTGGATGTGGTGTTCTCCTCTTCCTCCTCTTCAGCCACTTGCTGGTTGCGTGAGTTCAAGCAGCTTAATTCCTTTGCATCTCGGTTTCATCTGCCTTTAAATGGCACTATTTGTATTCACCCATAACACATAGTGCACACTAAGATGACATTTTAGCTGACAACAGATAGCAGAGAAAATGGTGCTCTCCTTGATGGGTCCCCAGGAGGTGATGTAACCTTTGTGTAAGCTCACTTTCTCATGTCCCCAGAGTGGTGAAGTTATCTCACCCCACATTTGGGAGCATGTTCTGTCCTGAGGCACCATAGAACTACAGATACTCATGAACAGAAACGGAAAATATTCTGA
Organism: Neodon shergylaensis; assembly: GCA_025134845.1. Taxonomy (NCBI): domain Eukaryota; kingdom Metazoa; phylum Chordata; class Mammalia; order Rodentia; family Cricetidae; genus Neodon; species Neodon shergylaensis. The sequence continues at coordinate 1,127,007 of JABTXL010002812.1, forward strand.
GCCTTAGACCTCTGGTCCTTAGTCCACATCTGTCTTTGCTGCTGTCTCTTACTCCATACACACTGTGGTATCTTTGACCTTGCCTCCAAACCATTGCCATCACCTGACCTTGGGTGGAGTGACAGGGAAGAGGTCGTGAGTGTGGTAGCTTTGGGATTGGCTTCATTTTGGCAAATGGGCCGAGGAATGCCTATGTATTCCCTTTATGTTACTTTGATATTTTTCACTCTTTGGCTAACATGAAAGTTTGCTCTTGCTATAATAAACAGCATGACCGAAACAGCTTCAGGAGGAGAGTGGTCATTTCCACATCCCAGTACATTATCAAGGGAAGGTCAGGCAGGAGCTCACGTGGGGAATCTGGAGGCAAGAACTGAGCAGAGGCTGAGGAGGGATGCTGCTTACTGCCTTGCTCTCAGCTTACACTCGGCCACCTTTTTTATGCAGCCCACACTCAACTGCTTGGGTATGGCAGTTCCCAGTGGGCTGGCTGCTCCCACATCAACTGGCCCACGAGCCAGTCGGATGGAAGTGTTTTTTCTACTGAGGCCTCCTTCTTCCCTGATGACACTAACTTGTGTCAAGTTGACAACAAATTAGCCAGCCCGGAAGACAAGCATATGAAGCTATTGATAACTAGGAAGTGAAGGGCCCCCAATACAAACAGTTATTTTAGGTGAATTGGTGGGTAACAGGCCTAAAAAGAAAAGATACATTTTGGTTCTTGTAGAGGAGAAATCTAGTATCATGGGCTCCAGAACAGTGGACTATATGTATGATGTTTCCTAGGGAATTCACCAAAGACATAGGCAGGCAGGGCCGAGTCTGACCACCTGATGGTGGAGCTGAAGAAGTCTTGATTTTTAGCTGATACCTATGTTTGTACATGTTTAGGGCCCCACATGATAATTCAATGCAGCATACCATGTATTTTATAAATCTGGGTAATTAGCTTTTTATCTCCTCACACATTTATCATTGCTATATGTCTGAGATTCTGCTAGTCATTCTGAGATATAAACTTGTTGCCGACGAAAGTTATCCCTTTGAGCTGTAGGATTCTAAAACCAATTCCTATCTCTTTGTTATCTGACCCTGATTCCTGCCCTCTAGGGATCACTATTTTTTTTTCTTAGTCTCTTTTAATGTTTTCAACTTCCACAGTGAGGATGTGAGTTATTTGTTCTAATGTGGCTGGATGATTTCACTCAATATCATAGTTTCTACTCGGAGCCACATCGTCACAAACGGTGGACTTTTGTTCTTATTGATAATGGATACCTCACTGCATGCATTTTGTAAAGCTCTCCCTGTTGGTTTTGTATAGGGAGTTTAGCCTTGGTTCACAGACTGGCATTCCAAGGCCACTGGCTAAGCGGGGTTGGGGAGGAGGAGGGTGATGAAGAGGATGGATGCCAACGAGAAATTAGGGCTTGGAAAATCAAGCACTGGAAGTGCACCCCCCCCCCCCGAGAGGATGTGTTCCCGAGGAAAGGATGAAGGACAAAGTAGTGCACAGTGCAAAAAACAGGCCTGCTCTCTTCACAAGCTGCTCCCCAGTTAACAACACCAAACAAGATGCCCCCAGCAAGCCCAAGCTGGTCCGAGAGTGACAGCGGCTCTGGCCCTTGAACCCATGTTCTGGTCTACCCCGCCTTGTCCAGGTCATTTCTGTGATGAGTGAAGGTCACAGAGACGTTTTCTCTCCTTGTACCTGTGCCTTTCATTCCACCTTGAGATCTTTATTTTCTTTTTTTTTAAATCTTTCTTATCCTGTGTAATTTTTTCTCCCAATCCATCACTCACCAGAGTCTAGCTGGTTAGATGGAGATGATAGAGCTAAATTGACTGGGTGGTGACTGTACTAGGCCACTGACTTTAGGATGAGGGAATCTAAGATCACATGATATATTGGCGGTGATGCCATTGATGCGCACTGCACTAGGTTCTGGATCCAGGTCTGGCTGTGATGTCTGCTGTGACTGACTGCTCAGGTCTGACTGTGATGTCTGCTGTGACTGCTATGGTCTTACTGTGAGTATCTCTGTGACTGACTGCTCAGGCCTGATTGTGATGTCTGCTGTGACTGCTCAGGTCTGACTGTGATGTCTGCTCAGCCATAAAGTGGTGATGACCTTTACTAGATTTACAGCATAAAGAAAGTCAAGGATGTCTCAGGGGCAGAAGTTTGCTCCTTTCTAGCATTTTCTTTCACATGTTCATATGTGGACTCTAATGTACTAATGTCAGAAAATAGAACTGTGTTATTTAACATCTGCTTCTGGCTTGTAGTTCTGAAGATAGCCATTAGTGACTGCTTTATTAAGCTCTTCCATTCAAAGATGAAAAGGGCCCAGAAAAGGCAGGTGACTAAGTTTCATTCCCATAATCATAAAAACAAGCCTTGAGCTGGGAACCACTTCCCAAACCTTAGTCATACCATGTCTTGAGGTCACCTTCATCGTGTGCTAACATTCCATGATGCTCAAGATGAAGTCACAGTGGCAAGGAGTCGTCTAGGGCAGAGGTGCTGTAGAAGGTGTGAAGAACATTCGAGATCAACGAGCCTACAGAGTGGGAGGGAACTTGGTATCCTGCAGTCAAGGGGTTAGTGCCTGGGGGTTTGAAGGGGAAATGTCTCTTACAGGTCCATTTTTGTGGGCACTTGGTCCCCAGTTAGTCGGGGAGGCTATGAAACCTTTAGAAGGCATAGCCTAGTTAGAGGAAGCATGCTTCTGGAGGGAGTAGGGTTGAGATTTTGTAGCCTGGCTCTACTTCTAGTGTGTAAACAAATGTAATCTCTTGGCTTCTCACCCCTGCTTCCATTCCTTCTCTGCTATTATGGACATCTAACCCTCTGGAACCATAAGCCCAGATAAATGCTTCCTCAAGTAGCTTCTGGTTGTTGCAGTACAGCAACAAAAGATAACCAATTTAATATCTATGTCATGAACCACAAAAATTACTCCAGACATTTATGACCAGGTCAATGAAATAAGTAGACTGTCTTCAAAGGAAGTATGAATGGTCGCACTTTCAAAAGTGTCCATCATCTTTGGTCCTTAGCAAAATACAAATTAAAACTGCATTGATAATTCTGTCTCATACCTGTCAGAATAGTTATCACTGAGAAAATAAATAATAATAATAATAATAATAATAATAATAATAAATGCTGGGAGGATGTGGAGAAAGAGGAACCCTTACCCACTATTGGTAGGAGTGTTCCTGATGTAGCCATTGTGGAAATCAGTGTGGTTGATTCTCACGAAAATCAAACTAGAACTGCCATATGACCTGGCTGTACCACTCCCCAACATACCCAAAGAACTACACCCTACCACAGGGATACTGACATCTCCATGTTTACTGATGCTCTATATACGATATACAATAGCAAAGAAACAGAATCAGCCTAGATGCTTGTCACCTGATGGGTGCATCACTAAAATGTGTCTAACATACATGACAAGACTGAAATTATGAAGTTGTCAGGAAAAATGAGTGGAGCTGGAAAATACCTTGAGTGAAACAATCCAGTCTCCTAAACCACAAACCAGCAGGTTCTGGAGCTGAGGATTCTGGAAGGTGACTCCTGAGAGAGGAGAGAAGGCTGTAAGGAACACATGTGACATGGACGTGGAAGGGGTGCCGTGAAGTTGGGGTGGGGCAGGAAGACGGGGAAGGGAAGTCAGTGTGAACCAAGTCTGTGTGAAATGATATAAGGAATGCACCCTATTGCTTTGCCAACTAAATAATAAATTATTTTTTCCTCTAAAAGATGAAATGATTTCCCAGGCAATTGCATTATTCTGAAGCATTTTAGTCTGTAAGGGTTCGCCTTCCCCCCCTTTAAGGTTAGAATTGAGAAATGGCGCTAATTGCACAAATTGTCACAAGAAAAGTAGATGCTATTTTAGTCCGTAGGCAACACTCTCTGCAGACTGCTGAAGCTCACACTTTTCCAACTGCTTTGACTCTTCAGCTGGGCCTGTTTAACAACTCCAGGTAGCTGGGCCTGCTTAACAGCTCCAGGTAGCATAGCTGGAGACCTTGAGTGAGAAATCAGAGGACCAGCTCATTGATTGGCTAGGCTGATTATCTCCTTTTATTTTATTTTTGAGCTACCTTTTATGTTAATAGCCTCCAGTAAATTTAGAGGCAATTCATGGTTGCTAGGTGGAGGAGAGGCTCGTGAAGCCACACCCTTTCCTAGGAAGGGTGATCAATGGATGATGGAATAGGGAAGACATTTTCTTCAGTAGAGTAGCCATGGGTAAGTTGTTCCTGTTCCTGTAAATAACCCCTTACCTGGGCTCAGTCAACAACCCTAATTAAACTCATTGGTCCTCAAAGCAAAACAAATAACCAGGAGTGAGTGTAGAACAGTGGGCTTGGCTTTGAAGAGGAGGTGTGTCAGTAGGAGTGGTGAGACAGGGCAGTGAGACAGGGTGAGACAGAGCAGTGGTGGGTTCTAATGCACTGTGTACATGTATGGGCACCATCGCAAACTCCACCTTTATGTGTTATTAATAGGTGCTGATAAAATAGTTGCTGGCCACGTCTACCCTCTGCATTCTCAGCTCATGGGGCAGCGTAGGCCCATGACTCAAAGGGCATCAACATGGGATACACATATGTAGCTTTTTGTCTACCTCACTAACCATAAAAAAGATTTTCTTTCTTTTATTTGGGGACTTTTAATTTCCTGTTAGCCCATCAAATCAATTGGTTGGCTATACTGATTCTACCAGGCTGTGTAGAACTCAATAAACAAGATCCCTAGCCACCAGGTTGTTCATGGCATTTAAAATGAGTTCTGTGAAGCCACTCTGAAACCATCACCCCTCCCTCAGTGACCATCCATGTCCTGGATATCAGGGGCAGTCCAACCTTAGACCAAGTCTCTGTGCGTTGGCTGAAGATGGCAGCATATAATGGCAGCTAACCTTTGGAGAGAAATGAAAAGAGTCATGTTCTGACATCCTTTCTATTGCTTTGGTGAACACAATGACCAAAGTCAACTTGGGGAGGAAAGGGCTTATTTCATCTTACGGTTTGTAGTTCATCGTGAAGGGAAATCAGGATAGGAGCTCCAGGTAGGAACTCAGGAGTAGGAGCTGAAGCAAAGGCCATGGAGTTGTAGATAGGAGCAGCGGGCTGTGTCCCACCACTCGACTGGCTCTACACCCGAAATAATTACACGGAAACTGTATTCTTTTAAACACTGCTTGGCCCATTAGTTCCAGCCTCTTATTGGCTAATTCTTTCATCTTGATTAACCCATTTCTAATAATCTGTGTACCACCATGAGGTGGTATCTTACCAGGAAGGATCCTAACCTGCGTCCATCTTGGCGAGGAGAGGCATGGCATCTTCCTGGAGAGGAGAGGCATGGCATCTGGCTCACTGCCTTCTTCCTCCCAGAATTCTGTTCTGTCTACTCCGCCTATCTAAGCTGCTGTCCTATCAAAGGCCAAGCAGTTTCCTTATTGACTAACCAATGAAACAACAGATTGACAAATGACCTTCTCATATCATGGAGGAATGCTGCTTACTGGCTCACTCGCCATGACTTGCTCAGCCTGCTTTCTTGTACAACTTCATGCCCAGGGATGGCACTGCCTGTGGTGAATTGGGCCCTTTCATGACCATCATTAATCAAAGAAGACTTGTCTACAGGACAATCTGGTAGAGGAATTTTCTAACTTGAGGTTTCCCCTTCCCTGACGAACTGAGCTCATGTCAAGTTAACCAAACCTAACCAGCCCAAGCCCCATCTGTTGTATCAGCCTTTGATTGCTGTGGTCCTGCGCTTGTTGGCAGTAAGGGAATGGGACCCTGGGAACTGAACTCCGCTCATAAGCCTGGCCAGCCATGAAGCTCTGGATTCTTGTTCAGACTTTACAAAAGCATGTTTGGCCCGTGCAAGTCCATACACACACACACACACACACCTGCAACCTGGTTGTCACTGTAAGTTAGCTCAGTGATTCTATCCTATCTTTTATGTGCATTTGTGTTTGCTGCACATACATCTGTGTGTGTACTTGGTGCCGGCAGAGGCCAGAAGAGGGTGTTAAGTCTTGTGGGACTGGAGTAACTGGTTATGAGCCTATATATGGGTGTAGGGGATTGAATCCTGGCCCACAGGAGACCACCAAGTGCTCATAACTGCCGAGAGACCTCTCCAGCCCCTCAGTGATTACACTTTAGATGATAAATATATTGTTATTTGAACATCCTAATTGTTTACACAGAGGACATCCAACCTTTGCACCCAGATGATTTTGTAATGCACATAGGATTGAAAACTAAGCTCATTATGAATCACAGAAAAAGCCAGTAATTCAAGGTTTCTGTCTAATATTCTTCAGTACTTTCAAGATTTGAGCATCTGTTTATACATGTAGATTTTTCTCATAATGGAATGTGTTGATATGGCATTTTCCACAGAACCGCTGAAGTATCTACAAATATTGTCTTATTAAGCCTCACGTTCCTCCAAGTACTTAAGCCATTTGTGAGATGAACTCCATGAGTTTTATATAAACACTGATGCAGTATGATGGGGCCATGAAGAAATGGCTGGCAAAGGCCCCAGGGAGCAGCCAAGACGCCCTGGCTTACTAGCTCTGGCTTCCCCGCTTGATATATTCTTTACACAGGAAACAGAAATGCGTACCACATCTCATTAGCAGAACTCATTAAAATGAAACCAGGTAGCTAGCATATGTCTCATTCCAACTAAGACAACAGCTCTAAATTTTCCATCTATGAAGAATCACAAGCATGCTGGGAAGATAGGACATAACCATGCTCAAGTAGAAGAACCAGGGAACGAGGGATTGCCGCGTTCTGGGGCTCCCAGGTATATAAGAGCTCCCGGGATCTCAGGGGCCTGTGCAGTAGCCTCTGTTTCTCACTGTCCCAGGTGAAATGAACAGAGGCTTCTGAAGCTTCACAGGAGTGTGTGAGCTGTCAGCCACGTCTGAGTGGGGCACATTCATGCTGCAGAGAGGAACAGGCAGTCCCAATCTGGTAAGAGTAGAATGTGTGTGTGTGTTTGTGTGTGTGAAGGAGAGCAAGCCTACGGAAGGCAGAGGAGGAAGCATGGGAGAGGGAGAAAGGCAAAAGAGGAGTAATCGTCCATGTGTTTCATATTCTAGGTGTGAGCGCTGCGATTTCACACAGGCTGAGATGAATTCTTAAACTCTCGTCTTGGTTTTGCCATTTGTAAAATGTGATTTTATGCAGTTGTGTAGGAAGGCGTGTGGAAGGCAATCAGGACTTAGTTTTCTCATTCTTTCATTGGCCAAGAACTGTGCTTGCGTTTGTAAAATAGGGGCCTTTGTGACTTTGCTACCACAGAGTTGAGGGGAATGTAGCTGGAGGGTGCGTGTTCAAGCAGAATATTTCAAGCTGCACTCAGTAAGTCTTGTGGCTTGGAGAAGACTTTAAAGTGTGAGGTTGGAACAAGTGCAGTTCAGTCAGACTCGCTGGTGAGAGCGGCGTATGTTCCAGATTCATGGTGCGGTGTAAGGCTTGAGGCCAGTCAGGTCCCTGGAGTTATCGTGATTGACAGTTCTCAAGAGTAGCTCTCCGGTAGTTTGCCTTGGTTTCCTAGTCTTAGTATAGCATGGTAGTGCCTAGCTTTTTATGATAGCAGAAGCACTTTAAAGAGGTGTGATGGAGGCAAAGCAGGGAAGAAGATCCCAGGGTGAAGAAGCCATTGCTGGTCCTCGCAGGGTTTGGAGAATGTGGTATAGCATCTTACTCTCTTTTTTCCCCATTTTTAGTGGGATCAGAATTCAGAATTCACCCCTCCCACTGGGAGCTGAAATTATGGTTTATGAGAGACTGCAAAAACTACCGCACAAGGGAAATCATCCATTACAGTTTTCCGGGTCTTCTAAAGACCCCGTGGATGAACAAAACAGTGTTTTGCCTTGAAAACCTGGCATGTTAGCCAGCAAATACTCTGGACTGAATTGACCTGAAATAAATGACTAATATAACTCTGAAGAAGTTACTCTCTGTCTCTGGGCTTTCTTATGCTTTTACTTTTCCTTAAGATTTATTTTTATTTATTTGTTGTGTGTGTGTGGATGTCAATGCCACATGTGTTCAAGTGTCCACAGCTGCCAGAAGAAGGCATCAGATACCCTGGAGCTGGAGTTACAGGCAGTTTTGAGTTTCCTGACACGTGAGTGCTGGGAATTGAACTCGTGCCCTCTGGAAGAGCAAGAAGTGCTCTTACTCACTGAGCCACTTCTCCATCCCCTGGGATCCACTTTTCTAGGTATATAGTGAGGAATTAAAAAGATGTAATTTTCAACTCTACTTCCGGTTTTGGCCTTCCGGGTGTCTCTGATTTTATTTTACCCAGATGTAGATGTCTTACATTTTCCCTGCAGGACTCTGGACAGTTCCATAGCCCAGCATATCTAGACCAGGGCACTTCCATGGTGGACCAGTAGGGGCTCTACAGTTCTGTGATGTTTGCTTGTAGGTGCACAGATTGGAATTCACTTTCCACAAATGCTTGCTTTTTCTTTCTAACTAGCTGTCTCTCACCTTGTTGAAGTAGCTGCTAACCGTACAGTTTGGATGTCGAAGGATGTCGAGACTGTGAACAACCGTGTGGGTGAAGGTGAAGGCTGGTCTGGGCATGCAGGCCTCGGTAGTGTGTTGACCTCCAAGAACAGCAGTATACGCTAGGAAGCAGATGTCACATAGTTGTGCTCTTGAAATAACATAGCATACTCGGAATGCTGAAAGGGAAAGAAGCTCTTTGAGTCTGCTTAGTTACCAAGATTGGAATAATAATGAGAGCGAAGAGGCAGAGCTAGGTGGCCGATAGGATGCATTCAAAGTTGTGGCAGAATGGCAGGTGGTCTTTCAATTGTTAGGACATGCTAGATATGCCAAGGTCCAGTGCATCCTTCTATCCGGGGTCCCCATCCTCTTGTCTCTGGATGCTGTGGCTTATTCATTTCCACCTCATTAGGTGGACTTCAGGCTTAACTTTCCCCGTATTCATCTGCATCCGTAGCCGGCCTATTTCTAATTTTGTCTGTTCGGGAACCTTCCTCTTTCCCTCTTGTACCCTGATGGGTTTAAATATCTCTTTTGTCAACTGTGACCTCTGTGGCATTGAGATGTAGGAGGGTGGAAAGATTAATTGAAGCAGACATTAGGAGCGCCTTCACCATCCTTTCCCTCAGCCTGGATGCTGAGGCTTCCAAAGGTGCAATGCAAAGAGGACAAAACACAATAGTCTTCCCTTTAACTAATGACTCGTTGGTTGAAGCTACCGGCAGATCAACAGGAAGCTCTTTTATTACATATACAATGCTTAAAATATATTTGAATTGAGAGAAAAATAAACACCCTTTGTAATCCAGTGACTTCATCTATGGCCTTTTGACACATCTCGTAATGTCACTGTGGCAGCTCTGCAGAAGGGGCATGGGAGGGCAACGGCCACAAGACAGAGAGTATTGATGCCTGCGCCTTTATCAGGATCGTTTACTTGTTCTTTCGATGGATATGCAATGGTATTTTTAAAAGGAAAAAACAGAGATGAGAAGATGGAAAGCCAAACGAGGATACACATGGTGGGATTCTATTTGAAGAAATGCACATCTATGCACGCACTAGTGCTCTCTGTTTCTTTTGTGTTCACACTTGCAGGATGGAGGAGTGCTGAGGAATAAAAATTGCATGTGCCACGAGGACTTTTTAATTGAAAAAAGAATTGCAATGGCTGCATTTGTTTTTTAGTCATACTAGAGGTGCGGATGTTGTCATTGAAAAGAACTCATTTTCATCCCCCAAGAAATTAATTTATCTCCCTGGAAGCTTTAATTAAACTAATGTTATAAATATGAGCAGTCAGAGAACATCATAGCTGCTGGTGGTTACCTGCTTTTCTTCTAGGGCTGTGCTGGGGGTGGACATGAGGATGAGGGGGCGAGGAAGGGAAAAACGTCTGTACACACTTCCCTGAGCCGACGCTGGAGACAGCAGACTTGTGTGCCCCTGTGCAGCCATCTAAACTTCTAGAGTGTCTCTCCTAGCAGGGGCTTCAGATGTACTTACCCAGGTCACACACCGAGGCCCTCACTTCGGTGTGTTCCTTGCCAATTAGAGTGGAAATAATTCCCCTTCTCCTTAAAGGGCCTGCGTGATGCTGTCTCGAGTTTTCCCCAGGAATGTCAAGATGCATCCCTGCTCATTAGAGCCGATTAGCTCGAGTGTATCACTTTCTTGATAGTAAATTTCACACACGTGCACTTACAGGCTTTGAGTGGGGACCCATCAGTAGGCTTGTTGGGGACACTTAGAATGCCTGTATTACCCCAATGGAATTTTAGTTGATTGAAGGTAAACAGCTCCAGGCACTTAGCTGAGACACTTGGTACACTCTCGCTAAGAGCTGCTTTCCAGGTCGGATGCTGTCTTTGGCTGAAGCAAAGAAAGGACTAAGGAATACATAACCCAAGTTCCTGGAGTCCCTTGGCGTTTTAGCCTCAGAGGCCCAGTGCCATTCTGGAACTCACAGTTTTGCTCAGTTGCTCTGAGCTGAGGTGGATGTTTCATATTCCTTAAGAAATGGGGTCATGGTCACTGGGGACCCACGGTAGCCCTGTGAGACAGATGCTCATGCATCTTATAGACGGGGACGTTGGGGATATGGGAAGTCGTTTGTTCAAGCTTCACAGAGGGTCAGCATCAGAGCTGACTAAGAGCCCAGGTTTAAAGTCGGATCTCTCCTCGTCACCCATGCTGCATCTGGAGCCAATCAAGAGAGCACAGTGGCTGTCTCTGGGCCAGACCTCAGGACTTGGCTTTCTCCTTCTTCCTCGCCTTTCCTGACTCCTCCCGATGCTCTTTCTTCCCCTCACTTCTCTCCACATGGCAGGGTAGCCCCTCCCATTTCTCATAGAAGAAGAGTCTCACTGTGCTGGTAGAATCTTTTCAAATGGAAGAAAGGCCGAGCCTTATGTGTCACTTGGACAAGGAGCTGACTTCTTAGGAGAGAACTTCTGGTTTGGACCAAGACGACCTTTTCTAGAAACCAATTTATTCCAGATCAGAAGGTCTTCAGACTCAAGGAGGCCCGAGTGTTGTTGTCTTCAGGTCCGAAGACTTCTCTCTTCTTGGAACTGGAAGTGCAAGGGTCACAATTTCAATATCACGATGATGTTGCTTGTCACCCTTATGAGATTTGTATGCCTTGCCTGTGGCTCGGTGAGGATGGGTAATGACCAGGGACCTGATCTGCATTGATGTCTGACTGCAAATGAGCCATTTGGCCATTTCTTTGGATGTGGAGTGAGTGGTCCACACCATTCTCCTCCGTTACATATGCGGTTTTATATTCTTCCCATATAAATTTTGATACTTTTTCTTTCAAGGTGATAAACTCTATTTTTTCGAGGTGACATTGTAATCGCTATGTCTCATTAAAAACTACTGGCAGTGACATAATGTGCTGGGCAGTGGAGAGCCCATACTTAGGAGGGCATTAGTTATTATTGCTTCTTTTATTGGTACCTAATTAGATATGTACTAGAGCCTGCAGGAGCTAATCGGAGAGATAGGGGAGCACACTGAATTCTGCGTGGATTCCATGGATGGAAACTTATGGATGCTATGTGGGTGCATAAAGGCGTTACCTCGCAAATTGGATCACCGTGTTCCCTCCGTGACAGACTCACCCTGCCGGTGGCATCTTATACAGGTTTGGATCCTTAATACAGCTTACACAGGAGTGTGAAGTCTGGTTCATGGTCCCCTCTCCGGTTTCATCTTGTTCTTCCCTTCTTGGTTTTCCAGCCTCAAGTTCCTCTGCTTCTTTGGGTGAAGCATAGTGGCTTAGGCCACTGGATCCTCGTACATGACATTTCTGAAATGCTGGGTTTACTCCTGTTTGTTCTGAACTGTCAAGATAGTGTTTTCCATAATATAGAGTTCATTTTCCACCATGTATTTTTACATAGCCATCCATCCATCCATCCATCCATCCATCCATCCATCATCTAGAGTGTGTGTGTATGTGTGTGTGTGTATACGTGCCACAGTATACATGTAGAGAATAAAGGACAGTTGTTGGAATCAATTCTTTTCTTCCAACATGTGGGTCCCAGGAGTCCCAGGAGCCTAGCTCAATGGTGTGGGAGAATTGGCTGTATTCTGTCAATCTGTTTATTTTATTTTATTTATTTATTTTTTAATTATTTATTTATTATGTATACAATATTCTGTCTGTGTGTGTCTGCAGGCCAGAAGAGGGCACCAAACCTCATTACAGATGGCTATGAGCCACCATGTGGTTGCTGGGAATTGAACTCATGACCTTTGGAAGAGCAGGCAATGCTCTTAACCACTGAGCCATCTCTCCAGCCCCCAATCTGTTTATTTTAAATAAACGCTGATTGGCCAGGCAGGAAGTATAGGCGGGAAAACTAGACAGGAAGTAGAGGTGGAGCAAAGAGAACAGGAGTATTCTGGGAAGCAGGAAGCTCCCTTCGCCATTCCTGCACAGACCACCGAAAAGCAAGAGGTAATCTGCCCGGCTGAGAATGCTACCAAGCTATGTGGCTAGCATCAATAAGAATAATTAATATAAGCTACAAGAGCTAATAAGAAGACTGAGTTAATGGGCCAATCAGTTTTATAACTTATGGAGATCTCTGTGTGATTTACTTTGGGGCTTGCTGGCTATGGGGTATCAGGCAGGACAGAAACCCCAACAAGCAGGCCCCTCATGTTACAATTCAAGTTATCAAACTTGGTGGCATGTACTTTTATTCTCTGAACCATCTTGTTATATTTTTCTTATTTATTGGTCTCTGTCCAGGTAACAAGGATGCAGAAGGCTCACTTTTGCACCCACTAATGCCTTTCATAGAGTAGTCACCAGAGCTACTCAGACGTGTTCACAGATATTAGGATAGATGACTAGCTGGACGAGATGCTCCTGGTGTCTATTCTTGGCATCTCGTCTATGCGCCTAGCCTTCCAGATAGTTCTAACATTAAGTCTTCTTTTTTTCATTGCTTCCTCCTTGTCCGTCCATCAGATTACTCATTCAGGGTTGTGCTGAGGACCAAGTGAGAACCTGTATGTGAATATGTGCTGTAAATTTTGGTGTGCATCACACTCCTCGTGTGTAAGCACGAGGCAGAGTGGAGAGGAATGGTCCCAGCCTTTCTGCTTTGGCATTTGTGGTGCTGGCTTCTTCCAAAGGAGGAAGTTAATTAATATCCAGCCTGTGGTGCTTTCTGGGCCTGATTCACAGCACATGGTGAGCCATGGTTCCCTGCTCTGCAGCAGAATTTACACATGGCCTGTGTTGGTGGGATTTCTGGCAGGCATGAAGGGGGTAATTTATAGATAGAACACAAGCATAAACCAGTCACAGGTGAGTGCGAGGTATGTGTGTCCCATGATGGAGTGCAGGCAGAGCTGGGCTTGGTTGTTCTGTTCACACGATGGACATGTCAGCCCTGAAAGACCCCGAGTTTGTTTCTTAAAACTGCAGCTGATGGACACAGTGGAGCTTCGTGTGGAGCCGAGGGTGACCCCTTGTAGATGGTGTCATCAACATCGCACACACAGTTTCATAGATCATTGTTGTGAGGCTTGATGGTTGTGTTCTTTGGTTTTTTAAATGATAAAAGGCATAAGGTACTTAAAGCTACCAACTGTGCCTTTAATCCCACTGTGGAGAAGTGGTTATTTTTGAATAGTTATTTTTTTCTCCTTTCTCTAGGTTTCCTTTTTCCTTGAAGTATACAAACACATTTTTTTTCAATAGTGAGATAGCATCACACATACGGTTCTTCAGCTGGCCTTTTCATTTAACAGAATATAATCCTGCTAGACTCATGATCTGTGGCAGGTGCCCATCCAGGAGGAATGAGGCTGCTGTGGCTCTCGTAGGATAGTCTAGGCAGTTTGGCCCCTTGGCATTCAGTTACAAGCTTGCAGCTGCCTGATTTGAGCTTCATACACCCGGCTTGCCTGTCACATACAGTGGGGACTACCGAAACAGCCAGCAGGCCAGGAGCCCTTGCTCTTGGGTCACGATATCCTGTTTTAGCTGTGCAGTTAGGTGAGGCCATGCAGGTGGCTGAGACGGGAGCAACAACGTGGAAATGGAGCGTGCTTCAGCCTGTATGTCTTGAATACAGGTGCCATGCTAGACCTGACATTGTGAGGAGAAGTTGAGCTAGTGCTGTCCAAGGTGAGATGTTAGGTTAGTGGCAAAGTATAGTTTAGTTTAGGGGTTAAGAACAAACATGTTTGGAGTTGGATGGAAATGTGTTTCAATTCTGGCTGTACCACAAGCTATAAGTTATTTAACCATATCTATCTGTCTGTCTATCTTTCTATTTATATCTCTATCTCTATCTATCTGTCTGTCTAATATATATATATATATATATATCACTTAATATAAGTGCTTTAGTGGGAGATGGGTAACCATAGCACCTTCTACATGGGGTTTTAAGAATTAAATGTGATAGTTTATGTCTAGCATACTTAACAATAGACAATAGTGGCATAAATAAGAGTGTGCAACAAATAATAGATTTAGGCGAGGCTGTGGCAGGGATGTTTGTAGTCTAGATACGAGAGCTGGGAATGGGTCCTTTGTGTTCTTTGACTGTTCATACCCAACATTGTCTCTAGATGTTTATCCTGCAAAAGAGACAAAGCTTGCCACGCTGTCATTGGCCAATCATCTTCCCTTCCATGGTGTGTGTGTGTGTGTGTGTGTGTACAGTCATATCAATAGCTCAACTTCATTCCTAGAAAGACTTAATACATGCTCTAGTGTTAATGCTTAGTACCACCAGGGAAGGTCTTGCTTGTCTGAGCAAAGAAGAGGTGACCAGGAGACCAAACAATACAGGTGCCTGGTGAATCAGACATCGATTTTATGCATGGCTGTTGCTGCTGCAGAGTCATTTTGAAAGGCCACGATCCAACCCCATCAGCCTGGGTACCATTTGTTAGGCCTTCTCTTTGGAAATCTTCCTTAATCTTTATCTATCCATCGCACCTACCCCCTCATAAACACTGGAACACAGACACGTCTTCCTTGTAAGTACCATGATGGGTGGATCTTGGGTTAGAGTTAAGATGAACCTCCTGGAGCCTTCTGTGTTTACTCGCATCTCCCAATACTCTTCCCTTCTTGGCGCATCGCCCTCTGGCTTCTGAGAGCATCTTCTCTGTGTGCTCACCTGTTCGGGAAGTTTCTCTGTTTGCTGACCCTGGAGCTCCGTGGTTCCTCTGGCAGCTGCACTCCGTAGCATCCTTGCTGACAGGCAAGAGCATGACCTTAGCTGGGCTGCACTCTCTCATCTTGACTCCTTGACAAACCTCGGCATTTCTGCTTTCCTGCTGTGCTTCACCTGTGTGTTAGATCCTGGCCAGTGTGGCGGGATCCTGCTTTTCCAGCCTCAAGTCAGGGCAGCAATGCTTTGGAATTTGATATCTCAGATGGGCTTAGAGTTTAACTTAGTTAAAAAACAGAGTAGTAAATGAATGCAACCTTTACAGTTCCCATAAAGCTGGTAAACATGCAAATGATGAGACAGAGCCTGGCTCTGAAGCTCATGCCTGCTAAGCACCTCACGGGAAAGGTGACCTAGCATTTGCAAGATGAACGGTCACTTGGATTGACCAAAATGCCACCTCTATTCAAAGCAGAGCATGCCTAAGTTTTAGCTGCGGTCATCTCCCCAGGGGAAGGGGTTGGGATGGAGGAAGTGATCTGGAAGCCTGTGCCGAGTGCCTTACATTTGCTTCTCCAGAAACACCCTCTGCCCTCTCGTCTTCTCTCTGCCGTGTCCTGCAGGCTGTCTGGGTTTCTCCTGAAATCTTGCATTAGCAGGAAGGATAGGCAGGAGCTGGGAGGAATGGAGAGACCATTTATTTGCCTAGTTCCTCTATAGCGCCACTGCTGCCTGCCCACATTCCTTGTTAAAGACCACAGGCTCTAGTCAAGTTTCTTGACCTTTTATACCCAGGAAGATAAGAGGTCATGCAATGCCCTTAGTGTTTGGCAATTGTCAGGGCACCATACCATCCCTTTACACTTACTTAGCAGGCGGTGCTTAGTTGTGTAAACAATCCTTTTACTATATATTTATCATATTAACGATCCCCTTATTATACATTGACCATTTCTGTTATCTTGTCTTCACTATACCTATGAACTGGGACTCATAAAGATGGCAGCTGGAGCTTGTCCAGGAGACTCCGGCCAATCTTCTCACAGAGATACCTGTACCTCCACGCTCATTGCTGCGCTATTTACAGCAGTTAAGCTATAGGATTGGCTCAGGTGTCTGTCAAGAGAGGAATGTCTTTTCAAATGATCAAATCTTAGCCTATAACTCTTCCCAGTCAGGATACTGCATGTTATAGAGCACGTTCCGGCCTCTCCACTCTATCTGTGCCTTTGGGTGTGTTTTTACCCCTTCCTGTGAGCACTGAGCTTATCATCAGGACTGCAGAGTGTCAGTAACACTTGCTTGTGTTTACCCCACCAGCAGGGAACTCAGGGAGCAAACACTCCTAACTGTAACAGACTGTGCACAAAGGAGGCATTTGCATCACTCTGCCAGGCCAGGAGCTTCAAGGAGACACCAGGGAAGGTGCGAGGCTGGGCGGCTGCAGCATGAGAGGGCTCTGTACCCTCCCCCATTCTCTCTGCACTGTGCAGAAAAACACCTTTGACAGGAGAATGAGCCAACAGATAGTTTTCCAAAGCTGATTTCACAGGGTCTCCGCTTCCATTTACTGGAATCCATAGAGCCGCTCCTTAGAAACACAGACAAGTTATTCCGAGGTGAGATCATCCTCTGTTGAGATGGAGTCCATGACGAGGCCTTGGGGAAATAGAGCTATGTGGTCAGAAAAGGAGAAAGTATCAAAAAACAGTGCCGAGGAAAAGGAGCTGAAAATCCGACCCTGGAGTCTCTGTTTGCTCATAGGGTACGTGACACTTCATAGGAGTAAGCTGTCTTGTTTGTGTCCATGGGCATCTGATTCTGTTTCCAAAGAGAAAGGGCATAGTACTTACCATGGGCATCTTGACTGGACTGCAGAAAGGCTGTGGCCACCTTTGCAAGGATCATTCTTTATCACACCCTTCCAGACACTGCCTTTCAAAGACTCAGCATCCCGTGCAATGGCCTTTGTCACTTCCTCACCTGTTCACAGTCTCCTGGTAAGTCTTTGCCTTACTTTGTGCCCCTAGTGGAGACTGTTGGTCCCTTCTGCTTGTTTGGTTTTAATGATGACTACCTGACATCAGGTATATCCTTGGCACGGATTAGGTACTCAGCAATATTTGTTAAATGGATAAATGAATTAATACAAGTAATTTTTAGTGAGATGGAATAAACCACAATTCTAAGGCGCAAACTACTCAAGGTCCTTATAAGGAAAGGAATTGATCACCTGTTGAAGGACTAGGGCTGTGCTAATCATCAGGAACTGATCACCCGTTGAAGGACTGGAGATGTGTTAATCATCAGGAACTGGAAACTTGTTGAAGGACGGGGTGTGTGTTAATTGTAGTGTAAATGGGGGAGACAGAATGAAGAGCAGCTGCAGAGATTGCCTTTATGGGGGAGCTCTTATGCAGAGTCTCCAGTGTTCTCCCTTTGCCCAACTTACTTACACAAAGGTTATATTTATTTTCTTTGTAAAGCAGGCCTAAAGTCATAGCTCAGTGGCAGAGTACTTGCCTAGTATGTGCAACTCGCTGGGTTTGATCCCCAGCAACACCAGAAGTAATAAAAGGTAGTAAGTGACTGTGGCGAGTTGAATCAGAATTACCTTCATGAGCTCATCTGCTTGAATGTTTAGTCATCAGGGAGTGGCACTATTTGAGAAGGATTAGGAGGTGTGGCCTTGCTGGAGGAAGGGTGTTCCTGCAAGGGGGGCTTTGGTATTTCAAAAGGCCATGCCAGGCCCAGTCTCCACCCGTCACCTGCCTGTGGATCAGGATATAGCTCTTGACTACTGCTTAGCACCATGCACGGGGCCTGCCATGACAGTAGACTAGAATTCTGAAACTGTAAGTAAGCCCCAATTAAATAGTTTCTTTTATAAGAGTTGCCTTGATCATGGTATCTATTCACGGCAATGGAACAATGCTTAAGGCAGTGACCCCATGTCAAGAGTTTAATTAAGGCACTGTATGGACTTCTACTGGCACATGGCAAGAACAGTTTTCAATTGTTATTATTGTTGCAAGTAAGGAAAACGGGATGTGGAAGAGGGAGAAAGGGAGAAGGAAAGTTTACTGAATAAGATTGAGTGTGAATCCTGGGAGACGGGAGAGATGACCTGGGCTCTTCCTGTGCTGCTCAGTTCTGCAGGACCTTGTCAGGAACCTCCTGTCTCCAGGAATCATGTGCAAAGTGAAGGCTTTGAACTTGAGGACTTCTGTGCCCTTGAGTTGCAGTTAGTGCATAGAGCTGGGTCTGGAGGAGACACAGTATTGTATGTGAGACACTGAGTGATGCATGCGGGAGGATGGTATTGCTCTGCTTCATTTTCCCCATTATAACAGCAGGTTATTAAGAGAAAGAATAGCATGTTACCCTGATACACACATACCAGATGACCCAAATGGCTGTATGCTTGCTTCACTGATTGATTTGGTGGAATGTTAGTATTGGAAAGAGTCCCAGTGGGTTCAAATGAGAAGGGCGAAGCAAAGAATAATTCCTCTTTTAAAATCCTTGGTGGTCTTGGACATGTTTTCTGCTCTCATCTTCTGTCCTTCAGGAAAGAGAGGTTGGAAACGCCTGGAAGCAGTCCAATTGTCAAGTGCTTTCTGTGTAAGCAAGGAGACCTGAGTGAGATGTCAGAGCCCACAAACAAGCTGAGCACAGTGAGGTCACACTTGTAATGCTCGTGCTGGGGAGGAAGAGTCGGGCAGAAACTTGGAGCTTGCTGGCCAGACGGCTTAGCCCATGTGGTTAGCTCTAGGCCATGAGCAACTATGTCTTAAAACAATGTGTGTGGAAGCCGAGGGAACAATATCTGAGGTTCTCCTTCTGCCTCTGCGTGTACACATATACATGTGCATGAGAAACACACACACACACACACACACACACACAGACACGAAAGAGAGAGAGAGGAGGTGGGGAGAGGGAGAAGGGATGATAGAAGATAAGAAAAACAGCAAAGAAAGAAATACGATTTCTCTGAGTCTCCTCTGTCCTGGGGTATATGTATGGCAGCCCGGGCCTGCACATCTCCAAGCCATTATAATGGTTTTGCTATCCTTTGGGAGGTCCTTACTGCCTATTTCTCCCTCTTTCTTCCCACCTTCAACATTTCATCCACTCTTCTGTACTCCATTTATGAACTTGCTTCTTGTATCACCCAGGAAACACATAGCCAGAACCCACCTGGGCCTGTGCCGTGGCTTCTGCTTCCTGTACTTTCCATGCTCCTGCTTAGAACTCATCTTCCTTGACCCAGTAGCCTTTCACACAGACTCTATCCAGCATTCTCTCTCCCTTCCGAGTTCTGATCGCAGGTGCATCTCAGGCAGTGTGTTTACATTTGCCCGTGTATGTGGGTAAAACTGTCAGCTCCGTCCCCCCTCTGTACGATATTCCCATTTCTTTGCTCTCTGTAAAGCAAACCCAAAGCTCTTAACCTCTGTCTTCACTTCCTCGTGTCTCATTTCATCTCAAGTTCTTCCTCCTCAGTCTTTGGTTTCTATAATTGCTTCACAGGTCACCAAAGACTTCCACATCAACAATTCTCTGTGTTAATTCTTTATCTTTTTGGTTTTGTCAGCTCTTCTCTTTCTACTTAGAAGTCCCTCTCTTCAGAATTCTTCACTGGGCTACTGTCAGAGAAGTCTCTCACTCACTATCCCATGTTCCAGATTAACAGCCGATTCTATTAATTTTAGTTTTGTAGTGTATCAGGAATCTTTCGCGCTTCCCAACTGCGAGCCCGCTCCCAGCTCTCACCTGTGCTCTTGCGATGGTCTACAGCCGGCTTCCACATTCTGTCCCATCCCAAGTCCATTCTTAACCCTACTAACCAGGGTCATTCATTTGAATTAGATAACATCAGTTGTCCACTCAAAATTCCCTGGAGCTTTCCACTTCACTTCAAGTAAAAGGTTGAGCCATGGACGGCTGATCTGCTGACCTAGGGTGACCTAGCTCCTTGATGCTGTGTCCCAAAGTACTCCTGTGCTGTCTCTCAGCCTTCTGCTGTACTGCCAGACTTAGCTGGATCCTAGAGCCTTACTGTGCCCTGATCATTCTAGACCCATTATAGACTCCTACCCTCAGTCTTTTATGTGTGACATTTGTTCTCTCTCTCTCTCTCTCTCTCTCTCTCTCTCTCTCTCTCTCTCTCTCTTTCTCTCTCTCTTTCTCTCTCTTCCTCTCCCCGTGTCTCTCTCTGTCTGCATGTGTGCATCTCTGTGTGTCTATCCATATCTTATTTCTTCATTTCCTTTGAGTCTTTATTCAAATGCTCCCGTTTCTCCATGAAATCACCCAATACATCCTTCCCTCATCACGCTGTAGCTCTTGTTTTTCCTGCGCACTTTTCATGTTGCCCATATTTTCAGTCTCTCCTTGTTGACACTTCCCTAAGAGGTCAGACATTCTTCAGCATGCGTGACCATGCTAAACCATCATGCATACTAGTTACCTGCAGAGGGGAAACAGGGGTCACCATACCGTCAGCCCAAATCAAGCCAGAGCACATCAGACATTCTCTTTCAAACAACAACCCGTTTCAACTTTTCTATCAATCTAATTTGAAAATTCTGGCATATCAATTTAAACGTTTTATCTTATTTTTAAAAACCTAATAATTGTACCTATTGATAATGTAAAAGATAACATTTCAGTACATTCATATGTAACATGCAGTAGTCAGATCAAGGTACACAGGCACTTCCATGTGTGTATGGAGGTTAGAAGATGACTTTCAGGATCTGTTTCCTCCTCATAAAATATGTAGGTCCTAGAGACTGAACTCAGGTTTGTCTGGCTTGGTGGCAAGCACCCTCTCTCAGTGAGCCATATTCCTGGCCCCCTTTGAGCTCCTCACTTTTCGTTCTTTTAAAATATGACAAGTTTTTGTGAACAATAATAATATAGGGGGCCACTGAAACCTTTCCCTGTTGTACTTTTGTACCCATTCTCCAAATCCTTGTTCCTTGCTCTCTGACTCTCTTTCTGAGTATCTAGTAGTGACTCGTTTAGTCTCTTTTATGTTACCTTTTGTTTGTTTGTCTGCTTTAGCTCCACATATAAGAATAAACATGTGGCATTTGCCTTTATTTTTTTTCTGCTTTTTCAGTTTTCACCATCTCCTTCAGTTCCAAATATTTGGGTGATGGATGACTGATACGATGTGGAAGGAATAAGGCAGTTTATCCACTGGGTCTGACTGTACAGGCTGTATGGAGAAACTATGCAGAATAACACAGTAGGAATGTCAAGAGCAAAATTAAGTGAAAGAGAAGCCCCTGTTCTTGAGCATGCGTTCTGTTGCAAGACCTGGGTTAGATCCTGACAATGGCAAGGCAAATAAGAACCGTGTTCTCTTATCCAAATGTTCGCAAGCTTCTGGTTATGTTGCAGGGTGTTTGTGAGGTAAACATAGAGCATAGAGTGGAGATGGCACCTTCTCTCCCATGTGCATTGCAAGTGAGTTCATGTTTTATTGCAGGAGCTTCATTGGAGTACCAAATTGTTTGACATCTGATCCATTTTCTTTCCTACACACTCTAACGTTACCTAAAAGGTTTTGATTCTCCAAAGAACAGGATATCAATCCACACACCTACGAACACCTGATTTTTGACAAAGAAGCAAAAACTATAAAATGGAAAAAAGAAAGCAATTCAACAAATGGTGTTGGCATAACTGAATATCAACATGTAGAAGAATGAAAATAGACCCATATCTGTCACCATGCACAAAACTCAAGTCCAAATGGATCAAAGACATCAATGCAAAGCCAACCACACTGAACATCATAGAAGAGAAAGTGGGAAGTACATTTGAACACATGGGCACAGGAGACCACTTCCTAAATATAACCCCAGCAGCACACACGCTGAGAGAAACAATTAATAAATGGGACCTCCTGAAACTGAAAAGCTTCTGTAAAGCAAAGGACATGGTCAACAAGACAAAATGACAGCCTACAGAATGGAAAAAGATCTTCACTAACCCCACATCAGACAGAGAGCTGATCTCCAAAATACACAAAGAACTCAAGAAATTGGTCATCAAAAGAACAAATAATCCAGTAAAAAAAAATGGAGTATAGACCTAAACAGGGAACTCTCAATCTAAAATGGCTGAAAGTCACTTAAGGAAATGCTCAACATCCTTAGTCATCAGAGAAATGCAAGTCAAAAAAAACCCTGAGATTCCATCTTACACCTGTAAGAATGGACAAGATTAAAAACACTGATGACAACTTATGCTGGAGAGGTTGTGGGGTAAAGGGAGCACTCCTGCATTGCTGGTGGGAGTGCAAGCTGGTACAACCCCTTTGGATATCAGTGTGGTGATTTCTCAGAAAATTAGGCAACAACCTTCCTCAATACCACTTTTGAGTATATACCCAAAGGATGCTCAATTGTACGACAAAGACATGTGCTCAGCTATGTTGATAGCAGCATTGTTTGTCATATCCAGAACCTGGAAACAACCTAAATGCCCCTTGAGCAAAGAATGGATAAGGAAAATGTGTGGTACATTTACACAATGGAGTTCTACATAGCAGAAAATTTTATATCTTGAGATTTTCAGGCAAATTGATGGATCTTAAATACATCATACTGAGTGAGAAAACTCAGACCAGAAAGACAATTATTATATGTACTCATTCATAAGTGGCTTTTAGACAAAAAGCAAAAAAATAAACCAGCCTATGATTCACAATCCCAGAGAACCTAGACAATAACGAGGACCCTAAGAGAGACATACATGGATCTAATGTACGTGGCAAATAGAAAAAGGCAAGATCTCCCTAGTAAATGGGAGCATGGGGACCTCAGGGTAAGGAGCTGGCGTGGTTTGTTCAGAGCTACGCCACACATGGGCTGAGTCTAACATTTGGAGCAGAGCCCTTCTGCCTCTTGGATCGACTTCTATCTATAACTGTCCTTCAGAATGACTTCTCTTATTAGTATTTTTTCCTTTCTTCTGCCTTCTTTATTTTCTTTTATCACTCAGTTTGGTCTTGGGAACGTGTATCCTTAATTACAGGCTTATTTGAGGCATGTCTGAAAACACTTTTAGTTTGTACCCTGTCGTCTGAACATAAAGAGGCCAACAAGACAAGGGACAATTAAAACGAGAGTAGAGGCTAGTCATCTCAGTGGTTTTCTTGTTATTATCTGTGAATGCCTTATCAGAGATGGGCCATTATAGTTTAAATGGTGAGAAGAGTTTGAAAGGGGTTTGAAACTTCATCAGACACTTCCTGCTTCAAGTTGTAGCCCATTGTTTTCCAGACTCCAATTTCTTCCTCTACAATGAACAATAACTTTTTGATTAAACAGCTGGCAGTTACTATTGAATGCCTCACATTTAATAACAAAGTCTTCCCTCAGAACAGGAAATTTTATCTAAATTGCTTTGCTCTTCTTGGTGACTGAACTTCTAAAGTCTGACAGGACTGATAGCATGGAAAAACAAAAATTTCATTCAAGAAGACGATGATTACTTTAGAAAAGAAACAGCCTCGAACTAAATGAATAATTCAGAGTACATGCTGCAAAGCAGAAGTCAAGGCATACGCGTTGTCCGCTCTGTAAACATTATTAAAAAACAATCAAGTTTGTATTGACACATTTATATTGGCAAGACCACAGACAGCAGCTGAAAGAGGAAGAGACTATGAGAAGCAGCGCTGAAGGAAGGACTTTCTTGACTGGATTCTGTCTTCTTCATGGGAGCATCTACCATTACCTGCTTAGGAAGGTGTGTTCTGCACCAGGCTCCATGATAACCCCTCATCTATTAGCTTCCACCCCAGCCTCAGTCCGTCCTTCCTTCCTTCCCAATGGTATTTAACTTTTGGTCAACTCGCTTGGGACCTTGGTAGAAAGGAACTGATAGACACCTAAGGGTCACTCTCCAGAGCTGCACAGCAAGGCAATGAGAAGTCAAAATGAACCAGGAGGAACAAATGGAGACCATCCATCTCATGGGAGTTTATATTTCTTTTTATTAAAATTTTGAAGTTAAAAATATGATTGCATCATTTCCCTCTTCCCATTCCTCCCTCCAAACCTCTACAACATCTCCTTCCACACCAGGTACCAGGTCTTTTTTATGTCATTGCCTCTTTTTCTTTAATTGTTGCTATAGTTACTTGGGTATATGTAGCACTATTGTCTGTTTGTCTGTCTGTGTGTCTGTCTGTCTATCTACTCACCTGTCATCAAGCTCCCCATTTGCCACCTATGTAACAGTTGCTAGTGGATATTATCAGGGGAACCCTTTGATTTCTTCGTATATTTCATAAAAGATAGGATGAGGAAGGGGTTTTTCCTTTGTGTTGTTTTCTAATTCTCCCTCCCCCCATTAGTCAAGTAGAAAAATCTTTAGAAGTGGTCTTCCAGTGGGGAATACCCTACTTTCATATTTCAAATTCCTCCTTGGACATGGTCTTATGCCAGGCTCTAAGGACTGAGTTACAAGCTTCATTTGGCTGAGGTAAAACCGTATCAGTGATGTATTAGGGTTTCCATGCAGATCCAACTGTTGTGTGGTGACAGACATGCCAGGTATCTGCCAGAGATTGTCTACAGGAGACCAGGCTGGCACCTGTAAGTCTGATTTCTGTGTGGCTCAGAAATTGGCATTTTTAACAAACTCATGAAGTTCTTCTATGGTCTAGCCAAGTTTGGATATTACCAAGAGGCCTTACATTCAAAGTACATTCAAATTCTACAAATTCAGCCTCCATCAAGAGTCCCAGAAAGAGCCAAAGACTATGGGTTATGTCTTGATATTTAGAGATACTAGCATTTGGGACCAGTGTGTAGGCTTGCAGATTATGGCTGTGAAAAAACATAAAGAAGAGAGAGGGGGTAAGGGAGAGAGAGAGAATTTTTTTTGTTCTTTACCATGACATATTCCACACAACACGGGTTGTTTGAAAATGTCAATCACCAGGCCTTTGGGGAGCTCTGCTTTGCTCTGGGAAGCTTCAAGCTGTTGCATGAGGAAGTGTACCCTTTCACTGCTGACAGATGGCTCTTGGACGCTCGTATATTAATGTAACAAGTAGCAGATGGAGGTGGGATCAGAAGACTTTCAATGTCCTGATAGTCCCTGCTACCCCTATATGTCCTCTATGAACATCAGGCCTTTAATCTGTTGTAGAAAGACCACTTCAATCTTCACCTCAGGGGACAGAAAGACAGGTGACATGAGCAGCTAGCTGGGGTATCATTAAGCACTGTGTACAGTACATTTTGTCTCGACCCGTGGGAAAGATGGCAGCACTGGCCGTGGCCTCAAAGTGTGGCAGGTGGCTCTGTTGACAGAGTGATTTGGGGGCTCAAACTCAACTCTCCTTCACACTGTGACTTCTGAGCTCTCCTTACTTATAAAGACTGAGAGCTGAAGTGGGGAGTGTGCTTATGCAGTAGAGCTAAGTGGCTTCCGTGAGGGTGTTGGCAGTTTGTCTGAAAATATTTCAAACTAGAGGATCTTTTAGGTTATTTGGTGAAGTTTCCTTAATAACACTAATAACATTGCACTTATAAAAAGCATTTACAGCCTCATGAAATACTTTACAGACTGTTTTCTGGGTATTTACAGAACATCTGTATAAGACGGACTGCTGCTATCTAAAGCACCTAGGTGTGGTGGTGTGCCTGGAACTCCAGCACCTAGGAGATGGAGACAGGCAGACCTGTTCAGTGTCACGTCATCCTCAGCTACGTGGTGAGTTTGAGGTTAGCCTGGACTACATAAACCATGTTTAAAATACAAGGTGCATGGTTGAAAGCTCTGAGGTATGGAAACTTCCCCTAGGTCGCAAAGTGTGAACAAGAGAGGTAAGACATAGCCAGAGGCTTGCTGACTCTAACCCAGATGCTCCTTCTCTGTCTCCCTATGCTTCTGTCGTCTACTAGCTGGGTGTTTTCCTCTGCAAGAGCAGAATCCACTTCTGAGCAGAAGGCAGTGCCATGTGGTAAAGGTTTGCATCTGGGTTAGAATGTTGTTGTTGCCATCCATGTCAGAAAACTGATTTCACCTTCGTGAGCATGTCAGTTGAGCAGACTGGGTGCCTGGCATTAAGATTATTGTAAGGATTATGAAGTATGTACACTTACATATGATAGCTGGAGCTCACTCAAAGTTTGCTCCTGTGGCTTTTGAGGCAAAGACTCTTTCTCTCTGAGTTTGATGTTAAGGTGCTCCGTGGCAGTGCTCTGCAGAGACAGGAGGATCATGGATGACAGTCTGCCTTTCTCTACACTGTTGTCATTCACCTAGTAATGCATGTATTAGTTGCTTGTCTTGTTGCTGTTACAAAAGGCCCAACAAGAGCAGCCTAAGAAAGGGAAGGATCATTTGACTCCGTGTTCGAGGGAAGGACTCTTATGTTGTGGCAGGCATGGCGGCAGGCATATGAGACAGCTGGTCATATTGGAGCCACCATCAGGAAGCAGGAAGAGGTGGGCACTGGGGCTCAGTGGCTCACAAATGCATTATTTCTTCCGTCTAAGAGCCTAGCCTGTGGGATATGCTACCCAGAATCAGGCTTGGTCTCCCCATCTCAAGTAATCTAATCTTGGAAGTTCCTCACAGACAATGCATGGAGTTTGCCTTCTAGGTGGTTCTAGATCCTGTCAAGTTGACAGTGTAAATCATCACAGTGCACATTTCACTCCCTTGAGCTTGAGCCCCTGGAGCAAACTGAACTCCTCTCCAGGGCTCCTTCCTCATATTTGAAGACTTTGCCACGACCACCCATCAGCCTTTTCAGACTAAGCCCTTGTCCTTCAGCCTTTATTCAGCTCTCAGGTCCTTCACCTCCTTCTCAAGAGTGTCCGTTTATTTTGCGAGTCCCGAGAATGACAAATGATTATCTGAGCTGATTAACTCAGATTAGAATCATTACCTTCTCACAGTCCAGTTTAAACTCCCAGTATCCTTTTGACAGTCTGAACTCATGCAACGAAAGAGAGCGAAGACCTGCTTCCCCACAGTGTGTATGTCTGTCTACTCTTGGCTCTCCCACAGTTTAAGAGGCTTGTATTTACTAAGCATGGCAGCTTTCAGTGTTAAATTTCATCTCTAGTTGACCCTGATTTCCGCCTATTAATGTCACCTTTAATCCCGATAATGTTGCATCAAGTCTCTTGTGACTAAAACCGTAACACCAGCTTCATAGTTC
Source organism: Neodon shergylaensis (assembly GCA_025134845.1). Taxonomy (NCBI): domain Eukaryota; kingdom Metazoa; phylum Chordata; class Mammalia; order Rodentia; family Cricetidae; genus Neodon; species Neodon shergylaensis. Next base: position 1,154,475 of record JABTXL010002812.1, read on the forward strand.
CCCACAGATTCAAGAAACACTGATACTGCCAAGTCACAGATAAAATTCTAAATATGACGGAATTACTTGACCTCGTTATTTGACATTGATCCACAAATCCGAAGTGTTTTAGGTTGACTCTGGCTTATGAACTCGGGAAGAGAGAAAGTGTTGGGAAGAAGTGGTGGGAGAAGGGCTGATGGAGTGGCCTGGTTTGTAAAGTGCTTACAGAACCCGAGTTCAAGGCCTAGCACCCACACTGAAAACAAAGCCCAATGTGATGGTTTGCCCTTGTAATCCCAGAGTGGGTGAAACACAGGGAGAGGTTCTTTGTGGGCTCCCTAGCCAGCCAGCCCAACCTAACCGGCTAGCCTCTGGCCAGTACAAGACACTATCTTGGAAAACAAGGTAAATGGCTCCCGAGGAAGGACATTTGAGGTTGTCTCCGTACACGCTTCCACGCATGCACAAAGTAGTGGAGACATTTAGATACACAAGAGCTGTCAGGAAGGGACAGCCTCGTTATCGTAGAGGTTCCGGTGAGGATAGAAGAGGACAATGCTAGGACTGAGTTGCTAGGGAAGAAACATGGGTTTGACAAGTGTTTTGTAAGTCAGTAGAGCAGGCCACACGCTGCCTGCTCTTGGAGAAGACTCCTCCTGGTGGGTGTCTGTATCCTGCTCTGTGGTCTTCCTTGTGGGGTTTGACCAATTCCTTGGGAACCTTACTGCAGCCTTCTAGTTTGCATCCGCAGAGACATCTCCCAGATCGCCATGGTGCCGCCGCTTTGTGTTTGCATTGGGGTTGACTTCACAGCCAGCTGGAAACTTGCCCAGCTTCCGGCTTTGCTGCAGCCCTCCCTGCTCTGCCCCGCTTGGATTCAGCAAGGAGTCTAGTTTGCATGTGTAGGGCGCATGTACCATTTGACAGCACAGCTCCCCTCCCTGTGACATTCTAGTTGGAGTCCCTCCTAATGCCAGAGGTGTATTTTTACAGTTTGATTGTTTGTTGAATGCCACCTGGCTTTGTTAAGCAAACGGCTAGGCAGAGATTGCAGAAGGGCTTCTTGGGCATCCTTTCATGTCCTTCTGGTCCAAGCTCCATGGGCTGTGTGCTCCATGTTATGAAAGGATGAGCGACAGCCAGACAGTCTGATGGAAACTCAACAAGTGGCTGACTGCGCACAGCTGGTGATGTCCCCTGTCACAGTTAAGGAGCTTTGAGGGGCCTCTGGGTGCTGTGCAGACCTCTGGACCGAACACTCAACATTGTGGGCATCAAGAATCATGTTAATGATATCAGATGGACGCCCTTTGTTTCTTTAGTTGCCCTCAAAAACCTGTTACGCTCACAGGCCGTCAGGAGAAGGTGTGTGTGTATGTCTTTCATAGTCTAAGGCAGAAGCCGGGCTTAGCGTGTGCCAGGTCTCCTATCACCACAGCAGCGGGACATCTGGAACAAGTGATCCTGTGTTCTGTGGAGGAAACTCTCTAGGGAGTGCCTTGACATTCTTCTGGGAAGAGGCTGCTCTACACAGCAAAGCAGGGTTGTGGTAACTTCCCTCCTCAGGAGTGCACGGAAGCTTTTCTTCTGGTGGAGATGAGGCTCAAGATCAATGTCTTCATTCAGCGCCTTATTAGGACTTCATCATGTCTTAGTAAACAGGGATGTAGCAGGTGTCAATTTGTTTGCTTTACACTGGAAACTCGTTCTCCTGTGTAATTGGGAAAGGTAATGGGGCTCCCTCAGAGGTCTCTCCTCATCCAGGGAAAGAAACCCCCGATTTCCCTTCTGTGTTGTGCTGTCCAATCCTTACATTGTGCAGTGTTGAGTCCCGAGGGCTTTGTTTGCAAAACAGGAAATGCAAGCTTTCCATAGAATACGTACTGGTCTTTTAAGCAGGAGGATGTTCTTGTTTAAAGTCACATAACGAGGGCTGCTCCTTCTTGATGTGAGCCGTGGGGTCCCACGGCTGATTTTCTCCAGCCTGTCAGTTACCCTCAGCTGCTTGCTTTTCTAAGGCAGGGTTTATGTTTGACTTGATAGCTAATTTTGCATGGCGTTGGGCTGGAGAGATGGCTCAGTGGTTAAGAGCATTGCCTGTTCTTCCAAAGGTCCTGAGTTCAATTCCCAGCAACCACATGGTGGCTCACAACCATCTGTAATGAGGTCTGGTGCCCTCTTCTGGCCTGCAGGCATACAGACAGAACACTGTATAAATAATTAAATAAATATTTAAAAAAAAAAAGAAAATGCGAGGCTTACACTTTATACTCCTGATAGATGCTAATGGCGTGCCCAATTCCCATCACCCCCCAAACCACTTAATAGTCAGCACCTTGGTTAGTGGCTCAAGTGAGCTCAAAGCCTCAGATGTGGGACTAAGAGGGAATGAGGTTTGTCTGCAGTCAAAAGAAGGGGTAGGTTTCAGATGGGTGTAGAGTACCGTGTTATTTGTGCCAGACTAGGAGAGTGTGATAAATTTGGTAAAAGCTAAAAGATTTACACGATCTGGAGAGAACCTGCAGCGTTATTTGGGATGATGAGAACGTAGCCAATGAAAACCGTAAGTTACTGGCTTATCAGAAGGGTGGCTCTTGATCTAATTAATTTTCAAGTTGCCCACTGTTTCTCCTTCTTTCTGAAATACAGCTATCTGGCTTCCCTGTTGTGGCAGCATGACTGCCTGACAGAGTTAAATTTGCTACCCCCTCTCTTTTCTAGGTGAAAAACAATGAGAAGCGTTTGTCTTGTTTCTCTCCAGCTTTGCGTGTAAATCTCACAAGGTGGAGATGTCACAGGAAGACGAGAGGAAGGGACGATCGCATCTCGCTGACTTTATTTATTTCCCCAAGGGTTATCTGCAGAATGCAAAGTGCCTCTCCTGACGAACTCTTTTCTCCGTCTGAATTATCCAGTTTCATGAATTGCTTATCATGCCTTCTGCCTTGGTGGGCTTTCACAACTATCTTCTTCCAATCGTGAAGATTCAGGAAGCATTTCGTCATTCAGTCATTCAAAGAAGACATCTATGCTGGCTAGGTAGTCTTCTTGACACTGAAAATGCCGACATGAAAATGACAAGTTCTCTGCTTTAAGGTGTCCCGTGGGAGGACAGAGTCAATGAGCAGAGCACCCGTTTTGCAGCAAAACAAGCTAAGTGCCAGAGAGTGATCAGGTGGCTAGGAGGTGCTCTGTAGAGGGCTATCAGGGAGGAGCTCTCAGTAAATGGCACAAAGGAGCAGACACAGGGCTGGGTCCCGAGATCGAGGCTCCACTCCATCCATACCCTGCCCAAGATGGAAGTGATGGTCACCAGGACCTGAGGAACAGCTTGAGGGTGAACACTCTGGGCCAAGGTCAGTAGAACAGCCAACTTCCTCCTTGGTCTGGAAAGGCAAGCCCAACTGTGACCAAGATCTTAGAGACACTAGTGTGTTGTGGAGGTACAATTGTTATCAGTCAAATGGTGGTGAGGGATTCAATGGGTCATTCTAGCGTACCGTCCCAGAGATCAGTAAGGAACCAACAATGGAGACAGTAAAAAGCCATACAAATAATGCAGTGTGTTTAAGGCCGCTTGTTCTGAAAGCTTTTCTCTGCAAATTGTCTCAATCTAGCAACTGTCTATCTCAGTGAGGCTGCAGAGAGTGACCTGCCTCAGTCACAAGAACTTCTCCCTTCCTTCTAGATAAGTCAGTCAAGTGAGGACTTGTAATTTTATTTGGATGAATTGTACTTTTTGTTGCTGTTGTAGAAAAAGACGTTGGCTTGCCGTGTGACGTGGTCATGCATCAGGATATGCAGCCCCTCCCTCAGAAGTCTAGATACTTCTGAGTGATCTCAGGCTCGCCGTCCCTGCACTTCAGTATTTTCTCTATAGATATTTATGGGCTCTGTGTTTCTGTGTTCTAACTTTTTGGGAAGCAATAACTTGGCTACGGTTTCTGTAATGGCATCTCTTCATTGAATATATAAACAGGCGGTGCAGGAGAGTGGCCACAGCCTCGAGTTCAAAGTTTATCACCTAGGAGCTGTGGCACCATGCTGTGGCTATTTGTCTGGCTGATGTCCTTTATGCAGAGTTTGCAGTTTTTTAAGCTCCCCGGTGTTGCTATACATGCATTCACATGCATTCCATGTGCTGATTCTGCCTGTTGCACCGATTCTCTAGTGCGTCTTACCTTTTGGAAGACGTTGGTTGCACTTCTTCGTGGCTTGAAGAGGAGACTCTGGTGGGGACATAGAACATTGGCGCACCAGTGTGGTGTGCATAGCCTGTGGGTCACCTGGTCCTGGAGGGCAGTGACAGACCTCCAATATTTGCTTCCGCCTCTGTTTCTAAGGTACCGGAGTTGCCATGGTGAGAAGACGGGCAGGATGGGAAGTTGGTCTTTTTGATTATTTCATCCTCCATGCAGTCATGCGCTCTACTCATATTGGCTAAGGCCTCCGCCCAGCTCAGCGAGATGGGCTGGGAGTATATTAACTAGAAGAAAGAGAGCACCTGCCCCAGAAACTCTTCTCCCCCTGACAGAGGCGGATGCTTGGAAATGCAGGCGAAGGCAAACGACTTGACAACATGTTCAATTTATTAGTAAGACAGCCTTGTAGAAAATTATGCTTCTGCCCCTTCCTCCAAATACAGTGGTCTCCATTTCTTTCTAGGCTTTTTCATATCCACCAATGTTAAACATAATTTTTCCATTGTTATCTCCCCAGCACTTAAATAACTTTTTATTTTATATCCTCTGAAGAAAATTATTTTGTATATATTTTTCCGTTTTCACAATCTGCATATTTATCATTTTTAATGACTATAGTAAATTCTTAGAAGCTGGTATATTTTATAATGTATGCTTTTTTTTCTCTTTTGCTGTTACTCATCTTGTTTCTAGTTTTTTTCCACTATATTGCACTGGGAACCCTTTAAGAGGAAGTATGTAATATATGGTTGTTCTAAAGCAGCTTTGACAAATTGTTTCATCCAAAAAGGTTCATTCGACACATAGAAAGGATTGAATTCCTGTGAAGAAAATATAGCCTATCTTCTGAAGGGAAATGTGTATCTCCTTAATTATGTTTTGAGTTTCCATTTATAATGGAAAGATAATTAGTGCAAAAAGCCCTGATGTGTTTCATATTCCTAACGAGGGTTTGCTCACAGTCTTCCAAACTGCAGGCTTCTGGAGATGCAGTTATGAGCTGCGCAGCTTCGGTAAAAGGCTGTGGGATGACAGCCCCCACGGTAACAGTTTTGCTGTCTTTCCCTTTCCTTGGACAACTGAAAGTCTTTGGTTCTTCCACACTTTCCTTCTGAGACCCTTTTAGAGAAACACTTGGCCCTTTGTCCCCCCAGGGGGGCAGTGACCTCCACCATAGCGCGGAGGTCCTGACATACACGCAAAGTGAGCCGAGGAAGGAATGGGAAAAGCAGAAGTAGATCGGGCTCTCGCTTGGAATTGAGATGTACAGCTCTCTCCATCCCGCCCCATTGAGAGTCCTCTGGGCTCCCAGCACTGTGACGCTAATCTTGGCCGTCAACCTGACACATTTGGAAAGAGAGAACCTCAGTTGAGGAATTGCCTCCATCAGATTGGCCTTCTGGACATGCCAGTGAGGACATTTTCTTGATTAATGATTGATGTGGGCCATTGTCGGTGGTATTGTCCCTAGGCGAGTGGGCCTGGGCTGTATAGGAGAAGAAGCAGACTGTGCCTGTGAGCCATCCAGTAGGCACTGTTCCACCATGGTCTCTGCTTCCAGCTTGTGTAAGCCAAGGAAACCCATTCATCCAAGTTGATTTTTGTCATAGCAAACTAGAACAGGAGCTGAGTGGTACCTGCCGTGGGGAGAATGGAGGCTTGTTACCAGCTGGTCTCAAGAAAGCACAGATTTTAATATCTCTCCCTGGCTACCTGGTGTTGGCAGGGCAGAATCAGCGTGGTCAGTTGTTCCTGAAATCCCATCCTCTGTGAGTACGCCTGGGACGTGTTGGGTGCCACAGGTTGCCGATTTCGGTTTCATGTAGCAGGACTGTATGTGTCCATCTGTTCAAAGCTCATTGCTTTATTTTCCTATTACCCATTGTGGCGTTTGGAGTACAAGGCAGGTTTAGTGAGTACTTTGTTATTGAGTGCTGGATGTGTTGACAGGCAGTTGTCCAGTCATTTACAGGGCTCTCCTGGGTCTTGAAGAAGTGACCGGTGGCTGCATCCCCCAAAACTAGAGTGCAACATTTACCTCCATTACCTGGGCACTGGAGTCAGAGGGATGAGTGCTTTGGCATAGTTCTATACACGGACTTTATCCCTGTTGGATGCACATGGTGGACTGGGCATGCTTACAGTCTCTCTACCTCAGGTCATTGACCTGTAACATGTGGATAAAATCACTTTCCTCTGAGTTTGTGCAGGGGTAATTGCTCAGCATGGACATTCAAAATACTGTCTTCTTATTCAACACTCCCACCCAGTGGTAAGGGAGATATGGAAGGCATGAGTTGCCTAGACAACGTGGCCAGTACAGTCATGAAGATAATCTCTGTCATGGTACCTGTCATTTAAAGTATGGAACATATTAACCTCTTCAAACTAGCAGCTGTGTATAGGTATGCATCCCACACGACACCTTTGGGTTCTGCTTTAAGTTCCTCTATTAGCAACTATGTTCTTTGTTCCTACAGGATCTACGAGCGTGTGATAGACCCTCCAGAGACCAACCTTCCTCCAGGAAGCAATCTGTGGCTTGGGCAACGGAACCAAAAGCATGGCTTTTTCAAAGTAAGCTCTGATTTTCATGTATATTGAGAAGTGCTTAACTTTCTTTTTATGATTTTAAGTAGAATGGAATTAAGTCACTTCCTCCTTTCCTCTTCAGCCTCTCTCACAGACCCTTCAACTCTCCTTCTCGAAATCTTGGCCTGTTTGCCTTTGATAATTGTGCTGGTTTGAATGGGAATGGCTCCCACAGACTCCTATACTTAAAGTTGGTTCTTCGTTGGTGGATCTTTTGGGGAGTATTAAAGGTACGGGGTTATTGGAGGAAGTGTGTCACTAGGTAGGGGTAGGTTTTGGAGAAGCCCAGGCCATTCTCAGTAAGTTCTCTCATTCTGTCTAGTGTTTGTTGTCTCAACAAGTAAATTGTCACCTACTTACTGCTCAGCACCATGCCTGCCACCATGTTGCCTATCATGGACTATACTGCCCTTTGGAAGCGTGAGCCCTAAATTAGATGCTCTAAGTTGCCTTGGTCATGGTGTCTCTTCGCAGCACTAGAAAAGTAACTAAGACAGTTATAATGTTACACATACATGCATAAATTACAGCTATATAATATGCTGAGTCAGTTTGGTGTTAAACTTGCATGTGTATAATTTCAGCAATATCTGCTTGGCATCTGATAACCAATTAGAGGAGTTCATTCCTGGGAAAGTAATTCTCCCTCTCTCAGAAGTTGTCAGTTGCCCAGAGTTCTTGGTCAGTAATGGGGTCCCTTGGGATTTCTTCCTTCCACATTTACATGTTTATTGGTGTTGTCATTGTTTGGGGCTTGTTAGGCCGCCATATTGTTCAGAAATCATGGGTCCAGCTTTTCCATCATGTCTAGGAGACAGTTACTCATAATTCCTGATCCTCTAGCTCTTACAATCTCCCCCCCCTTCTGTGTTATCCTCTGTGCTTTAGGTGCAGGCAATATTTCTGGGTGTGTGTATACACATGGGCATGGTGATAACAATTGAACACTTACAGAATACATATGGATTTAATTCACTCAGTGGCATAATGACTCTTAAAAGTCAGTGTTTTGAAAGTAGACAGAGAGCTGAGTGGTTTACTTAATGGCTTACTGTGTTGCATGCCCCTTGGATAAAACACCCAGCTCTCTGTCCTGGTAGGCCTGGGCATTCCAGAACATAAAGGACTCTTTGGGTGTATCTCATTAACTCTCAACTCTCGGAGATTTAAATAACTGTGGTGTTTGAATGAGAAGGGCTCTTAGACATTCACGTGTTTGAGAACTTGATTCCCAGTTGGTGGAACTGTTTGGGAAGGACCAGGAGGTATGGTCTTGTTGGAGGAAGTTTGTTAATGGGGGCTGGCTTTTAGCCAGCACCATTCGGATCTACCTTTCTTGGTTGGCTTCCTGTTTGTGGACTGAGATGTGAGCATTCAGCTGCTGGTCTAACTGCCTGCCACAGCACCTTCACCCACCATTGTAGACTCTAAGCCTTCAGAATTGTAAGCACAGTTAAACTCTTCCTTTTTTATAAGTTGCCTTTGTCTGTTTTTTAAAAACACAGCAATAGAAAAGATTGGGTCCATCATCAGCACACCTATTGATTGAATCTGGGATAAGGATCTATTTATAAAGTGAAATGTCAGCCTCTTTGAGTTTGGCTTTCTTGCCTATGAAGATGATATAGTAACTGCTTTGTTGTTTTTGTGAAAACATAAAGGCACCAGGCTAAAATGAACTGAAAACGTAATACCATGAAATTTTAAAATATTCTTGTTCTATAAAGAATGACAGACTTTTGCCTCTGGCAATAGGACAAGCTTGATATTTTAAAAGTCCTCCCAGTTTGAAATACCTATAAATGCTTGATAAAATACAGGTGAAATCTTTTAAAATTCATCATTGTACTTACAAGAAGAAAAGCCTGTAGGGACTAAATATATGGAGGAGAGAAAAGAAGCAGGAGAGTATATTCCAGACTGGAAACATAGCACCTTGGTTTTCTCCTTTAAAAGTTAAGATGTAATTTACACATAGTGCAAGTCACGTCTCTAAATGGATAGCTTTGTGAGCTTGAGGGATTTTAGTTCATGCCTGAAGCTGATGTGAAGATAAAGAATTGTCCCATCATCTCCATCTTACTCCTCCTGTCCTTCTTCACCCTGACCACTTGTCTCTTCTGACTCTTTAGCTTTGTTTCTCTTGCATGTTCCATAAATAAAATCAGTTGTGCATGTAGACATTTGTGTAACTATGCACATTGGAATTCATCCAGGTGGTTTACTTCTTTCTAGTGTTGAGCCATGTTCCAGTTTTTCAGTATGACTGATGACAGTATATATGCTTACTTTTTTTTGCTATGATAATATGACTGAGCAACTTAGGAGAAGAAAAGATTTATTTGGCTTCTACTCTATGTCATCGTCCATCATTGAGGGAAGTCAGGGCAGAAACTCAAGCAGGAACTTGAGCCAGAAACTGTAGAGGCACGCTGCTTGCTGGTTTTCTCTCAGGCTCATGCTTAGGTAGCTTTATTATATAGACCATGACTACCTGTGAGGGAAAGGTGTGGCCCACAGTGGACTGGACCTCCCAAGTCCAGTGTCACTTAACCATCAAGAGCATCTCCTACAGACACACCCACAGGCCAGTCTCTTCTGAGTGACCCCTCAATTGGGACTCCCCTCTCAGGTGACTCTAGGATGTGTCAAATCAACCATAAAAGCTAACAAACATACCGGGTGGTGGTGATGCACGCCTTTAATCCCAGCACTCGGGAGGCAGAGGCAGGCAGATCTATGTGAGTTCGAGGCCAGCCTGGTCTACAAGAGCTAGTTCTAGGACAGGAGCCAAAAGCTATGGAGAAACCCTGTCTCAAAAATAAAAATCAAAAAAAAAAAAAGAAGAAAGACAGAAAAAAGAAAAAAGCTAACAAACACATACATGCTTGTTACGCTATTTCTCAATAGATGGACAACTGTTTTTTTTTTTCAGTTTTCAGCACTTGTAAAGGCACTGTCTTTTTGCAGATAAATGTTTGTGTGAGTAAAAGGATTTGCTCACTTGTGTAAATATGTAGGTGTGAGGTCACCCTGTCAGAAGTCAATGTTCAAGTTCACAGGAAACGGCCAAATTCTTTTATAAACTGTGTGAGCGCCATGGTGCACCCCTGCTGCCAGTATGTGAAAACTCTAGCTGGTACTCCAGAAGTCTGCAAAATGAGAGTCCTGTCTCAGGTCCTAAGCATGCTGGAGAATTGGATGGAGGCTTCTGAACGAAAGCTGAGGCTCAGAGGAGGGGAGGCAGAGGGAGTCAATCACTCATCAAAGCCAGATGGTCCAGAACCCAGCCTGCTTCCCGTTTAACCCCAGCCCTGTCACCATGTGGGCATTACCCTAGGCTTAATGCATTCTTTAGTATCAAAAAACAATCTTCAGGTGGACCTTGGCTGGTACCTTGCCATTCCTGACATGTAATGCGATTAATTTTGGGGAAGTCGCTCTCAGTCAGCCCTCTTGAAGTACCCTACTTGAAGGGATACACCAGTTTGGGATTATGATTAATAAAATGGTTATTTATTTAAAAGGAAAAACTTACAGATCACCATCCCAGACACAGCCCTCTGAGTGATCAGGAAAGGAGTCAAGTAGCCAGAAGTGGAGCTGGAAGCAAGAGAGCAAGCACATGGCTACCACTGCTTTTTAAAACAAAAGAGACCACGCCCAAGTGGGCTGATATCTTGAAGACTATTGGCTGAAGGAGCAGAAGTAGCTCCGGCAGCACCCACAGACTAATTGTTGAAAGTATGGGTTTATGAATCATTATGGGTGACAATGAAAAAATAATGAAATGCTGTTCAGTTGGGCCTTCAAGGACTACAGAAATGAAATCAACAAATAAATTTTCAGTTCCTAGTTTTGACACACATAGAGAAGAAGAGCATTAAAGAATATGTGCTAACCAGAGATGATACGTTTGACTGGGAGTGGCTGAACTGAGAACGCTTCTAGAAATGGAGAATCTAGTCCTTGGGGGAGATAAGGCGGCTGAAACACAGGAGGGGAGAGCACCCACGGAAGGCACTTATTGCTAAGGTCATTCCCCTGATAGCTCTGCAGAGGTAAGGAAGGAAAGAAGAAGTTAAAATGCAGAAAAGAAAGATCAATATAAATTTTATATTCCTGCTTAATGTGTGTTCAGATACGTATACATGTTTGGTGCCTCCTATATGTTCAAATAGATGTCTTATACATACATTTATATAAACACACACTACATATTTATTTGCATATCTGTGTGATAAATTTAGGAATACAGAATGTTTAATGAATTTCCAAATTAAATTTGGAGAATTTAAGCGAGAAAACCATTACAGGAACTATTATAAATATGCTTGTTAAGGTTTTTCTGTATTGTCAAAAACATGTTGAGTGTTGTTCCTGGATGTAAAATGAATTCACACTGTCACAGCTCACCAAGTCACTTAGAATATTTAGAGGTCTAAAGAATAATTTTACCTAACTCCCAGGTCCTGTAGCATTTCTGATTTTGACTGGCTCTGCTTGTGCCTGCTGGGCTCCCTGGAGTGCCTGTGGCCAGCTTGCCCCTTATCAAGTGCTAAGGTTGAGCCAAGATGCCCTCCGTTCTCCTCCCTTCGGCGTTTCACTCTCCAGAGGCAGAGTTCAGACATCTTTACATGGTAGCCTTAGGATTCTGAGCATCGAGAGAAAGCAAGAGCCCATATTTGTGCTTGCAAAGGCTCTTTTAATTGATCACATGGCTAGTGATTTATTGTCCAATGGAAGGCATTTGGTGGAATTGGGAGTCCAGTGCTAAGGAAGTAGAGTTGTTCTCTCGAAGGGCTGCTTTGCAAACCTCAAATGCTGTAGAAATAGGAACGGTGGGCTGCGTCCCACCGCCCGGCTTCCACATGGTTAGCTTTATACCCGAAATAATTACACAGAAACTGTATTCTTTTAAACACTGCTTGGCCCATTAGCTCTAGCCTCTTACTGGCTAACTCTCACATCTTGATTAACCCATATCTAATAATCTGTGTAGCACCACAAGGTGGTGGCTTACAGGTAAAATCTTAACCTGCATCCATCTTGGAGAGGAGAGCTATGGCAACTGCCTTACTCTGCTTTTCTCCCAGCATTCTGTTCTGTCTACTCCGCCTATTTAAATTCTGCCCTATCAGAGGCCAAGCAGTTTTCTTTATTAATTAACCAATGAAGGCAACAGATAGATACAAGACCCACCTCCATCAGAATGCAAAGGACTCTTTGGGAGAGTTTCATAGTGTATTACACAAAGAAGATATTAAAAGTAGCCAATGGAAAAGATAAAATTTTAAAGCAAAAGACTGGCTTGGACCAAACAGATAGTTTTTAAATAGCGAAAGCCAAAAGACAAAAAGGAAATATTTTCAAATTTCAGGGAGAAAATAAATGTTCGAGCAGACACAGCTCAATGTGTAGCTGAGGATGTTGAAAGATAAAAACATCTGGAGACAAACTCTTAGCTTATGACCAACAGGTTCTCATTTAAAAAAAAATCTCTGAAAAAAAGCACACACCGTTAAGTAGGTGAAGAGTTGGTAAAGATGGGCTGGAGAGATGGCACAGTGGTTAAGGGTACTTGTTGTTTGCAGCACCCATTTTGGGAAGCTCACAACCACATGTAACCCCAGGTCCAGGTGACATCCTCCTCTGGACTCTGTAGGCATCTTTCTTCATGTGTACACACACATAAACACATACCCCCACCTCCGCAATTTAAAACAATATTAAAAAAGAATTGGTAAGGAAATATTGAAGACATTCACAAACATAGATAATTATTATTTTATTAATTGTATTACCTAATTTTATAAAAATAAGATTATAAATATTGCCAGCGTTACAGTAAGGATGATTTGACTTGAAGCATAAAAATAATAGAGGGGTTGACTAATTTTTGTATATGTTACTAAGTTTACATGTGAAAAATGTAAACCAAGGCCATAATAACAGAAATCATGTTTAATGCCAAATTTGAGTGTAAGAGAAAGAGAGGATTAAAACAAACAAATCAGTGAGACAACCTCTCCATTCTTCTGGGTCTAGTGGCATGCCCCCTGTAGCCCAAGCTACTTGGGAGGCTGAGACAAGACAATCACTTAAACCCATAAATTTGAGAGTACTCTGAGTGGCAAAGGTGAAACCCAGTCCTAAAAAAACCTCCATTGGCCAAAAGTAAGGCAAGAGGAGAGAAAGGTTTAATATAAGATAGCAGATAAAACACTTGAGTTCTCCATAGTCAGGATTTAAAGTAATTGGCAGTCAGTGCCATCCGTCAAACAACTACTGGTGAGCCTACCAGGCATCGGCGGAGAGTTCCAAACTCCGTGACACACAGAAAGTTCTGGTTGAAGTCAGTGGGTCTCAAAATAAAACAAAAAGACGTAAATGTGGGGGAGCTGTCAGGAGAGGTGACTGATGGGGGAGGGAGATGAGGGGGGCAGGTAGGGAGGAGGGTGATCAGAACACACTGTTAGCATGGGTGAAAATGTCACATGACAAATTTAATAAAATATTCTTTTTTGAAGAATGAAGAAAAGGTGCTTGTATACAGGGTTAGGCTAGTGGGCTTAAAGCGACTCCTAGCATTCAGGTCACGCTTTGTCTCCTTCACGCAGCAGCAACAGCAAACTGGCAGGAGAGTGGAATTTTACAAAGGAAACTGCCCGAAAGGAGCTTGAGGAGATTGAGGAAGCACTGGTGACGTCAATTTCAAAGCCATGGTCACTACACAACCATAAACAACTCTGCAGATGCACAGGATGAATGAGGGAACCTCCAAATGTTTGTGTCAGCGGAGGAGGGAAGGATAGCCGTGGCGGGATGGGGTGCTTCATCATCTGAGGTTCCCAGGAGGAACAGCTGACTTCGACTCTTACTTTGCCCCTGTGTGAAACCAATTTCAACACAAAAGTCCAACCCAAACCTTAAGTGAAAGTTACCATGGAAGAATATCTTTACCACCTTGGTGTAGAAAAGAACGTTCTAAAAAGAATACAGTGACCTTAAAGAAGTAGGTGGCTACAGTGGAATTCATTAAAATATTGAAGTGGATTTTTTTAAGTAAAAATATATTACTAGTGGTAAAAAAGGCATGCCATTACACAGTTGGAGCTGCTACTACCAGTTACATTCTGCAAAGACCTTTGATCCACACCATGTAGAGAAGCCATTCACATCAATGAAACATCTTTCCAATTAAAGAGTCGAAAAACATACTTGCAGGCACATCACAGAGGGGAGAAAAGGCATCCATCTGATTAGTAACCAGGGTGAAAAAAAAACATATCTGGGTGCTACTGAATTCTGATCAAAAAGCTAGTATTAACAAGACTGACATAAGCAGGTGTTTTGCTGAAATGTGGAGCAACTAGAACCTTCATTTGCTGTAGGCATGAGTACAAAATGCCAGGAAAAGATGTCTGTCTGTCGGAAAAGATGTCTGTCTGTCTGTCTGTCTATCTATCTATCTATCTATCTATCTATCTATCTATCTATCTACCTACCTATCTATTCATCCATCATCTATCTATCTATCTATCTATCTATCTATCATCTATCTATCTATCTATCTATCTATCTCTATATATCTACATATATATGCACATATGAATTAATAAAATAGAAACATATGTGTTCTATGATCAAACAAGAACATTATCCCTTGGTATAAACCCATTACACACGCATGCACACATATGCACAAAAATGTTTTTATGATTATTTATTTCTATTTATTTTGTCTTTATGAGTGTTTTGTCTGCCTGTATGTATGTACATCATATAGGTTCTGGGAATAGAACCCCAGTCCTCTTCAGAGTCGTTCTTCTAGTCTTACAAGTATTTTTAAAAGCAATATCCATAATAGAAAAACGACAACAAAAATCCATTGGAAGTAAGAGATGTGTGACTTGCAGCATCACTAAGAATCATACTCTGTGCTGGAACTGACATTGTGCAGTGCTCGTGGGGTTGAGCCTCACAGGCTGTGAGTCCAACAACAGAGTGGGCGGAGTGTTCGCTGTTCTGTTAAAATGAAGCTCCGGAAGGAAAGGCGGACCTGATGTGTAGTGTTCACACCCAGGCTTTTGCTGGGAAGGGAGGAGCGGGAGATAGGAAGGAGAGCAGTGACCTGTGAAGTATCGGCCAGGCTTTGTTTGTTGAATTAGGCAGCAATTCCACTATGTGTTCAGGCTGTGCTAACACATCAGGGGTACTTTTAGGATTTACGTGTTTTTCACGTGCCTGTTATTCTTTGATGAAAGTACTTACTGAATTCATATACCTCTATGCATAATAGACAACATAAGGAGAATGAAGAACTCTATCAACTGAGTGATTTTTAGCATATTTCAGTTAGCAATCTATAGGTGAAGCAGGCAAAAAGAAGCATACATGCTAAACAACACATGTATCATGTCTGTGCCACACTGTCTTCGAGTTCAGTAACCAACACACGACACAATTAGCAAGCGATAGCTCTATAAAAACTGATACATGGGAACACAGACAACATCATAGATGACGAGTCTTCCTACACCTCATGGAGATGATTCCTGGATCACGTTCTATGATGAGATGATTCCTGGATCACGTTCATTATAACAGGAGCAAATCTGGAGGAAGTAACTGACACAGCACCTTTATTCATGTAGGGATCTGGAAACCTTCTTAAGTGTCATTGTCTGTAGGGGTGTGGTGGTGGGTGTCTTTAATCCCAGCACTCAGGAGGCAGAAACAGGCTGCCTCTGGGAGTTCAAGGCCAGCCTGATCTACAGAGCTAGTTCCATGACAGGCACCAAAGCTACACAGAGAAACCCTGTCTTGCAAACAAATAAACAAACAAAAAGATAAATATAGAAGTTTGAGCAAGAATAAAATGGGAACACTGTAAAGCCTTATAGACTGAGAAGACTTACTGTTCTTGCTGGGGGGTTTGTGTTTTCCAGCACCCACATGGTGCCTCACAACTCTCTGGGACTCTGGTTCTAAGGATCTGTCACCCTCTTCTGGCCTCTGCAGGCAATGCACACAGGTAGCGCACAAACAATGCAAACAGAAACCCATACACATAAATTGAAAATAAATAAATCTTAAAAAAGAAAGAGAAAGTGAGAGGAAAGAATAGGAACAGTGGTTGAGAAAAGACACACACCAATAAGTAGTATTAAAGCTGAAATAATAATTACATATTAACTTTATAATGATAAAGTGGAAATTGAGAAAAAAAACATTACCACTAAAAGCATGAATTGTCCCAATGAACACAGGCAGTCCTATTATCATTAGAATACATGAGTTTATGACTCAAGATTTGTGGCCTTAGGTTTTGATGCCAGCAGATCAAACACAGCCCACCTCTGGAATCAGGACCCTGTAGAGCTCAGCTTGTAAGCACGGCTGTGCCTGGCTGGGAACTCTTGCCCTTTCATAGGGTTCACCCAAGGAACTCACACCAGTTGCTGGGTTTTCTGACTCTCCTACAATGAATGCTTCAGTTGGGATAGCTCACCTTTCTTAGATCGCTCCCGTTTTCCCAAAGGCTGGTCCAGGCTTTTATACCTGAGGCCTGAGTAGCATTTCAAGAGCTAAAGCCAAAATGTGCTGGGCCCTTTGAGACCCTGGCTTGAAACTTCTATGTTGCTTGTTTTGCAGTATCACAGTGTCCTAAGCAGTTGCAAGTGCATTTTTGTCTTGAGAGTATGATGAATAGATGCTGTCTTCAGTTGGAACTTCTATGAGGGGCAAAATTGTGGAGGATTTTTGTCATCTACTGTGCCCACCAAGTAACCCCTCAGCTACGGTGCACTATGATGTTCAGTTGCGGATCATTCAGGGGATAATTCAGGTCTCCGTCATCCCTTCTGGGGAACAGTGTACTTGAGACTGCTTCCTAGCTGACTCATGAAGATTTGTGGTCTTGATTTTTTCAGCTGGGTTAAAACTGCTTATAAAAGGACTGCACAAGATCGCTTACTTTTGAACAGATCATATTAAAAGGTCTAAAGAAAGTGTGTAGGTGTGTGTCAGAGAGAGAGCACAAATTGGTTATTTTAACAACGCAAATTTGTTTCTAATATGTTACTGTGCTAATGTAATCTTCTGTATTAAACCGACAGTAGGAGAAGTTGCGGGGTCATCTCAAGAGGCAGAGAAGGGAGGAGTGCCCTGGTAAAATTCAATATTGACTCAGGGTGAAAGAGTCTTAGTGAACTAGCAGTGGAAGGAAAGCTTCACCGGACTAATAGAGTATACAAAACAAACACACGTAAAATATCAGGCTCGCAGCTTAAACACGGAGTGCTCACACCAAAGCCAGTTGCCGCGCGGCCCTTATCACTGCCTCCCTGTCGGCTGTGGACCAAGAGGCAAAGCAAGGCGGCTTTGGAAAGAGGTGGAGCCAATTCACAGGGCTCAAAATTGTCCTCCTGAAAGGAAGGTTCTCAAGCTAGGACTGCGACAAGTGAGTGCAGAGAGAGTGAGGGTGTAAATTCCAGGAACCGGCCAGTGGCTCTGCCACAGCACAGGTGCGAAGTGTGGACAAATCAAAGGGATCATTTATAGGGACAAAAAGCCCCAAATCCAATACAATACAAATTCTAAGCAAATTTAACATTTTAATTTTAAAAGTCACTCTAAATAGGACATCTGTGTCTCCCTGGCCTCCCAGGGCTAAGGAGTCATCACAGGGGAGGGGGCCAGAGGGGCAGATGACCCCAGTGCCGTTGTGCTTTCTGGGTACAACGGAAGCGGCACACGTGAGCTCACGTGGTGTGACAGCATGCACAAGGCTTGTGAGGGCTCCAGCCAGATAAGCCCTAGCAACAAGGCTGGGTGTGAGCCTGAAGCCCCACCCCTGGCTGAGAGGCTATTAGCACTTGCTTGATGCTCAGACGGGAGAGTCAATTTTCTTTAAAGGTGTGACCCCACACTAGTTCCCACACCCCCACCTACATCTACACCCACGTTTACACCAACACTCATACCCACACTCACACCCACACAGACACCCACACTCACACACCACACCCATATTCACACCAATGCCCACTCTGACCTCACGCTCACTGCCACACCTACATCTACACCCACGTCCACACCAACCCCTCACATCGACACTCACACCCACACACTCACTCACACCTATGCTCCTACCCATACTCACACCCACACAAACATCCACATTCACACCAACCCCTCACACCGACCTCACACTCATACCCACACCACCACTCACATCCACACTCCCACCAACTCCCACACCCACACTCACACCTCCACCTACACACTGGAGTGTCACTCGTGCCCTGGTATGTCCCCTACACTCGGGAATTAAGTGAACAGCATAAATTGGACTCGATGTGTTTAACCAAGTGGTCACGATACTGGCTGGATAGGGAAGGCGAGAATCGGGCCAGATCTCAGAGGTGTTGAGGAAGGGGTAAATATGATCAAAATACACTGTTCAGAATTCTCAAAGAGTTAAAATCTTTTTAAAAATCGCCAGAGAATATCCACATAGGAAAAAGTGGTATTCTGTTATTGGAGAAGAAATCTTGACATAGTTAAAATGTCACAAATTTCTGCTGTGCTCTCTAGCTTCAGTGAACTCGCAATAATTCCGCGATGGAATCGCATGTGTGTCTGTGATGGACTCTCTAAGCGATTCTAGAATCCTAGATGAAGACCAGAAGGAAAAAATAATGAAGACATTTTCTGAAGAAGTAGAAAGGAAGAATTTGTTCTTTCGGGTCTGAAAGCTTATTATGAAGTTATTGCAAACCCATGGAGCATGTTCTCACTATGAGAGCAGACTGTAAACCAGCAGAAAGGAGGCCGGAAATGGCTGTGCTAGAAGATGTGGTCACTTGGGAGGCTCCATGAATGACTGAAGTGCCATTTCTGACCAATGAGGAAAGGGGGCTTAGAAATAGCAATTATGGGTTTCAGTTATTTACAGATGTGTACATATGATACGGATGAATGATTGACACACAGCATCCATTACCATATACTAATGTTCTGTGTTCAGTATCAGGGAATGCTTTAGGTATATTCCTGCATTTTGCACACAGAATCAACTGCAGTTATAATTGAATTCAATTCTTTATGATCTCAGGTTTGAAGAGTTATATTTAAAATATATTTTAATTTTTTTAAATTGAAAATACATTCTTCTCTCATATAATACATTCCAACCACACTTCTCCCTTCCCCTACTCCTCATGCCCCCTCTTCTCTCTTCCCCTCCACTTCACCTCATGCTCCCTCTTCTCTCTTCCCCAGATCTACTCCCCATTTGTTTCCCTCGAGAAAAGAGCAGATCTCCAAGAGACAACAACCATTGATATAGTAGTTGGACATATTTAGAATACTGGCTTTTTGGAGCCCCTTCCTTATGAAGGGATACCTTGCTCAGTCATGATACAGGGAGAGGGACTTGGTCCTGCCTCAACTTGATATGCCAGACTTTTTTGACTCCCCATGGGAGGCCTTAACCTTTCTGAGGAGTGGCTAGATGGGGAGCAGAAGAAGAAGAGGGAGGGGAAACTGGTTGGTATGTAAAATGAAAAAAAAACTTTTAAATAGAAAATTAAAAGAAATAATCCTAGCACTCAGGAGGTAGAGGCAGGTGGATATCTGTAAGTTCAAGGCCAGCCTGGTCTCCAGAAAGAGTTCTAGGTCAGGCTCCAAAGCCACGCAGAGAAACCCTGTCTTGAAAAACAAAATAAAACAAAAAGCAAGCTAATGAACCCATGGAAAGGGAGACAGAAAGAGTGTAAGAAAACAAGGCCCTCTAAATCAACACGAGCGAAGTTCATGTGAACTCACTGCAGCCAGGGCAACATGCACAGGCCTGAATGGGTCTGCACCAGGTCCTTTGCATAGACTATGGATTCCAGTAGTTCTTATGGGATCCCTGAGTGAATGATCAAGTGTGTCTCTGTTTCTTGGACTTTTCTCCTTCTGTTTGTTTTGTCTAATTTTAATGTGTGTGTTTCTGTTTTATTTTTTATTTTATTGTTTTCCATTAGAATCCCATTTTGTTTTCTAATGGGAAACAGAAAGGGAGTGGCTTTGTATGGGAGGGGAGATGGGGAGAAACTGAGAGGAGCAAAGGGAGGTAAAATTTTATATATATTATATCTTCACACAATATATAAATATCCTACAACATTTCTCCCTTTTTGTCTAAATAAAAAGGAAATGTTTAAACTCAAACATAGTAAAACTATATACAATAAGATCAATTATCAGGTAAGAATTACATTTATAATGTCCAGTCTATCTATAGTTGGCAAATTCATAGAACATACTCCATTATCTATCCTGTTTTGGTGAGTCAAAATTTTTGTACATAATTTACTTTCCATCATAGCTTGTATTATGACCCTAAAATTATCTTTTTAGACCTTAAAACATTTTCTTAGATAAACAATTTAAACTTTTATGTCTCTCAACCTTATACACTTTATACCTCTTTTGTGAGTTTTTCCTGAATTCAGTAACATGGAAAATTGTAACTATAAGTATCTCATCTTTACCTCCATCAGAGACCTGAGAAGGATATCATATTACCTGAGTAAACAGGAAGCAACCAACTTCCAAAACTATAGAAATGACAGAAGCACCTGGCTACCTGGACAGTCACCCAAGTTTCCTCTGCAATGTTATGCCATCCATCTTCAGCCTACATGCCTAGAATATCTGACAGACTATTCTGTGAAGCAGGGATTTTGAAGGAGTGTTCTATCTTGTCTTAGCAAAGTTGGGCAGTCTTGAGAAATATTTTCCAAGAAAAGAATAAATTTTAAAAATGTATTCTCACTGAAGGAAACATTGAAGGTTCTACTTCTACTATATAAAACTTAAAATTCCATTAAAGAAGATCTTGACTCTAGGCTCAAACAGCAAAAAAAAAAAAAACCCTTAATGTCATACTATAAATCAATAAGGTTTGCAGAGTCATCATGACTGAAATCAGAAGAAGAGAGAGGACATTTTCCCAGAGGAGAAATGTGAAGAGCTAGTGATGTATTGGAGATACAAACTCAGACAGCGAATGTGATGACATTTCTTTGCCTATGAGGCTGCTAAAGGTGGGGGTGTGGGCATGGGAGTGATGAACCCATTGTGGGAACTTAGCTGATAGAGCCAAAAAGGAAAGTGATTTAGATTTTTTTTGTGGTAATATGCATCTTATAACAGGACTTCAGCTCTTCAATGTAATTATAAAAAAAGCTCTTGGTAATATACCAAGGGATAGATGTATAAGTATGGTCTGCAGAATGTCTGGGTTGTTATCATCTCAGAAAACCGAAAAACCACACAACTAATTGTCTATCAAAAGGAGTGTGTTCAAATGAAGTACAAGGAGATGATAAAGTCAGTGATGTGTTGAATGTAAAAGGAAGTGCCATAAGAAAATTACTGTATTAAATCTCTTCCATATTTTTAAAGTGCAACGCAATCCAACATATTGCTTATTGATTCAGTTCCACATTAACAGAATTGCACAGAATTGTAAGCATCAGCTACGGAATAGTTTGCTTCTTCAAAGGGAGGGATGGGGATCTCACTGACGATGCACACACAAGCCTGCAGCCATGACAATAGCACTGAGGCCAAGTGCACATGCTGTATTTTGTTTTCTGCTCTGTCATACATCTATATAGTCACAATCTGACCATCTTAGAGGTAATAATCCAAATAATCCACATATTTTAGTATATGTGTGTTTAAATATCATCTCTCTAAGTTTCAAAGAACCAACAGACATATGTGTAGGTGTCTCCATTTCCACCCAACTTGTTTAATGCAGTGCTGATTCTTGTCTCATAGGGAGTGATTTCCTGGTAAAGCCAGACTTTGCTTTGGATTCTTGAATCTATAATGAAGGGCATTGACTAGTTCCCCCTCCTGGAAAACATAAACATCCCATAAAAATTCTTTAAAACTCAGATTCTGTGTACACCTAGATATACTTGTTGACAATTTCGACTGTAGAATTTAAGAAATTCCACTATAAAACATAACAATTGACTTGGATTTAATAGTTTTGAAGGCTCAAGCTTTAGGCCGTTGATGTAGAGCTCTGTGTGTTGGTTAAGAGTTTTGTGAGATGTCAACAATTCACTTCTGATAATTGCTGGGATCGCTCCTTGAAATATAGGTAGATAGAAGTCAGCAATATGGTGACATGGGCAGCTCCCAGGACATCACACATCTGGTTTGTATACATACATTCAGAGAGTCTTACTTAAAACAGGCAAACAAAAACAGGTTCTGGCTGGGCATAGTGGCATGCACCTTTAATCCTAGCACTTGGGAGGCAGAGGCATGTAGATGTCTATGAGTCTGAGGTCAGACTGGGTCTACATAGTGACACATTTTTTCAAAACAAGCAAAACAAAACCACCAGCACCAAAATAAACATTAGAATGCAAGCAGAAAGAAACAGAAGTAAATTTGGTGAAACTTTGAAAACAAATATTTATAGTAACTCAGGACCCCAAGACAAAGACAACATAGACACGGTAGGGTTGCCCATGGACACTTTCCTGATTTTTGCCTCACACTTCTCTGGTCTTTAAAATGTCACTTCACTGAAAGTCTTGAAGATGTAACTTTCTGTTCCCAGTGCTGGGAAGGAATCCCCAGATTGTGGCGTTAGTAGAAGCCTTGCTCATTAGTTATTTTTGTGTCTATTCTAAATGTCAGGGACTCTGAGGGACTGACATTGGTCTCAATTTCAATTATCTCAGAACTCTTCAGCACAAGAAAAGGGGCAGACAGTGACCAAAATACCAAGGCTAATAGCCTGTATTTGTATGGGGCAAGAGAGTAAGACACATACTAGGTCATCCATCCTAAACATGGAACTGAGGAGAGAGTTTCTTCCAGTAATCTAAAAGCTCCTACATATTTAGGATATGTAGGAAGTCTTGTGTGTGAATCAGGTTAAGTGCATGGCCAGAAATGACCTGAAAATGTCCCTACCTTCTCCCTCAGACTAATCCTCAGGACCAGTGCAAGTTAACCTACCAAGACTTGGCCTTTCTGGCATGTTCTCCCCCACTCCTTGCAACTGTCAAAGATGTTCAAGGAAAAGTTTCTAACACAAGAAGAAGGCAGGAACTGCAGTGAGCTCATGTGACAAGGAAGACAGTCTTGGCAAATTAATCCAATAAACTAGCAAAGAGACCAGCTCATTGTCTAGCACCCAGAAACAAGAAAGACCAGAAACCTCAGAAACACCCGGAGACTCTGCCATCCAGAGTCCCTGCGCTTCAGTGTTCACAGGCTCACAAATGTTCAAATGAAATTACAGGGCAGGAAATGAATGAGGGGAATATTGTTATTCAGTGAAGCAAAAATATCTCTGAGGAAGTTCAAGTTAACCAAAAGTTTTTTTTTTATGAAGGTCTTAAATACGTTCCAGAGTTTAGGAACCCAGGAAACCAAGGAAGTGATGTGCAAACAAAACAAGGATATTAATAGCAATATGAAGTATAAAAAAATGAATCAGACATTCCAAAGCTAAAAAGACAATTAAAAATTTAAAAATTCACCAGAGTGATTCAATAACAGATTTGAGCAGGCTGGGGAAAGACTTACTGAGCTTGAAAATGAAATGATTAAAATTAACAAGTCTGGGAAGCAAGAAGAAAAATAAATGAAGAAAAATGAACCCAAGGGCCTGGGCTTACTAGGAAGTAGATGAGAGTACCCACTTGGGATCTCCGGACATAAAGGACAAGTCAGAATGGATGGGGGAAAAGGCAGCTGAAATTGTCAAAGTTCCATGAGATGCTTGAACCGAATCATCCCAGTTCAACTCCAAATAGGATAACCATAAAGATCCCCTCCACACATACACATGAAGATTTTATTGAAAGACCGAACGAGGACTGGGTCAATAACTCAGCTGGTAAAGTGTTTTCTGTATAAGAATAAGACCCTGAGTTTAATCTCCAAACTTATGCACAAAAGCTAGATGTTTTAGAATGTTCTTGTTATCTCAGCTGGGGAAGCAGAGACAGGAGGGCCTCTGGGCCTGCTGGCAGGCAGACTGGTCTACTCGGTGAACCCCAGGCCAGTGACAGGCTGTCTCAAAAGGCAAGGTGTGTAATTTCTGAGGAATGACACCCGAGGTTGACCTTTGACTTCTACACATACATGTATATACGTTACATGCATCTATACACATGTGCACCCACACATATGGGCAAGCACATACATGGGCACAAAGAAGAGACACTTGACAGGAGGAGCAACATTATTGTCGTCAAGAGCTGGCAGCTAGTTCCCCATCAGAAGGCATGGAGGCAGAGGCAGTAGGTCAGCCTGTGTAAAGGGAGGATAATACTCCAGCTTTACAGAAAGCACGATTCCAAGAAGCTACATGAAGATATCAAAGCCAAGGAAATTATGGAGCATTATTTCTTAATGTAGATGTAGCATCCCTCACAACACAAAAGGAAACTGAACTCAGCAGCACATTCTAAGGCAGTGTACCGTGCCGTAGACCCAGGCTAAATATGAAAAATCAGAATTTGTAGAACCGAAGTTTAAAAAAAATACAAAAACAAGACAAAACAAACCAGCAAGCCATATCACCACCAAGGACACACTTGACAATATCCAATGCCTGTTTCTAGTTCTTAACAGTATAAGCAGTCCGTTGGGTTGGATCCTTGCTGGACCCAGCTTCCAATATCAAGTGGATGGAGTAATCGTTCTCGTATTGACCATCCTATATCCTTGTGTGCTGAAGGCTTTGGGGTTCAGCTGAGGGACTCAGAGTTTCTAGCTCTAGGCCTTGAATATTAGAAGACTTAGAAGCCAAAGGCTCATAGCTCCAGGTGCTCCAGACAGAGGCACATTGTCCTGAGATCTGTCTGCCTATGGCCTGACACTTGGCAAATAGTGTGACCCTTGACTTTGAGCAGCAGCTAACGAAAGTAGTTGGCATCAGCTAGCATAATGGCTTCTGTATCTTGGTTGTTAGCGCCCTGGCTCTCAACAGACACTAATATTACAGTTCTGAGCTTGGGCCGTTGGAACCCTCAGTCCTTAACCCACTAGAGCTCTTCTGGTAACCACGGTTTGTAATCCATGAAGTTTCAGCCCCTGCTTTGGCTTGTTGCAGCCTCTAATCTCCTGAAGCATCTCTGTCTTTTGCCTTCGTGACACTTCTGCCATCCTTTTCTGCTTCTTGCAGTTTCTGCCCCGTTCCTTGTCTTTGTCTCTTAAGCCGTCTTTTCATGGCCGCTGCTGTTGCATCACCTCGCTTGCTGCTCTACCCATCTGCTCTTCGTGCTACCAGCCCAGCCTGCTCTGCTCGCAATAAAGCTTGCATGTAGACAAAGAAAACAGCTCACAGAATGCCTTCTATTGGGCCTAATTCTGGAATCCCAGGAGGCAGCACAGAATAAGCCTTACAAAAATAAAATAAAGAGCAGAAGAGTCTGGCTGTGTAGTCAGGAGAGGTTTTTAGTGTGAGTACAGCATGCAAACGGAGGACTTTATTTTGTATTAGTGCAAACTCAGCTTTCAGTTCCATCACTCATATAAAGACCAGTCACACCCTTTTGTTGAGTCATTGGAGAAAGTGCTCGGTTGCTTGTCCTGAGAGAGAATAGCAGCAGGAGGAGCAGGCACATTCAGAGCACATTGAAGGTTGTGCAAACTCTCTGGGGACGTCATGGCTGGAGCAGGGGTCCTGTCGGCAGTTGTCTGACTTTTTGCAGTTTCTCCAGCACATCACTAGAGTGTTCCGTGCAGCCAGGCCGCCACAATGGCTGTTTAATTGGTCACAGGGTCAAATCGCCTGGCTGCCAATAATCTAGCTTATTTAAGGCAAAACTGAACATCAAAAGGGTGTTTGCATTAAATATCTAGTATTGACATTCTTTTTTTTTTTATGCGATTCCAGGAAGTTTTTTTTTTTTTTTATTGAGAAAAAGAAAAGAAAAAAAAGTTTCCGCCTCCTCCCGGCCTCCCATTTCCCTCCCCCTCGTCCCACCCTTCTCCCCCTCCCCCCCGCTCCTCTCCCCCTCCCTCTTCAGTCCAAAGAGCAGTCAGGGTTCCCTGTCCTGTGGAAAGTCCAAGGCCCTCCCCCCTCTGTCCATGTCTAGGAAGGTGAACATCCAAGGTGGCTAGGCTCCCACAAAGCCCGAACTTGAAGTAGGATCAAAACCCCGGGCCATTGTCCCCGGCTTCTCATCAGCCCCCATTGTTCGCCATGTTCAGAGAGTCTGGTTTTATCCCATGCTTCTTCTGTCACAGTCCAGCTGGCCTTGGTGAGCTCCCAATAGATCAGTCACACTGTCTCAGTGGTTGGGTGCACCCCTTGTGGTCCTGACTTCCTTGCTCATGTTCTCCCTCCTTCCGCTCCTCATTGGGAACTTGGGAGCTCAGTCCGGTGCTCCAGTGTGGGTCTCAGTGACTATCTCCATCCATCACCAGCTGAAGGTTCTATGGTGATATGCAAGATATTCGTCAGCATTGCTGTAGGATAGGGTCATTTCAGGTTCCCTATCCTCAGCTGCCCAAGGAACTAACTGGGGACCTCGCCTTGGGCTCCTGGGAGCCACTCTAGGTTCAAGTCTCTTGCCACCCCTAAGGTGGCTCCCTTAACTAAGAATTGAGCTTCCGTGCTCCCCTATCTAACCTTCCTTTATCCCAATCATCCTGTTTCCCCAAGTTTCCCTCATCCTCCCCTTCTCACTTTTCTCTCCCCATCCCCTGATACTCCCATCCCACCCCACCCCCAAGGTCCCAAATTTTCTCCCCTCAATTTTGTCTACTTCCCGTATCCAAGAGGATAGTTATATGTTTTTCTTTGGGTTCACCTTCTTATTTAGCTTCTTTAGGTTCACCACTATATACTCCGTGACCGTTATTTATGGCTAGAAACCAATTATGAGTGAGTACATCCCATGTTCCTCTCTTTGGGTCTGGGATACCTCACTCAGGATAGTGTTTTCTATTTCCATCCATTTGCATGCAAAATTTGAGAAGTCATTGTTTTTTACCGCAGCGTAGTACTCTAATGTGTATATATTCCACACTTTCTTCATCCATTCTTCCATTGAAGGGCATCTAGGTTGTTTCCAGGTTCTGGCTATTACAAATAATACTGCTATGAACATAGTTGAACAAATGCTTTTGTCATGTGATAGGGCATCTCTTGGGTATATTCCCAAGAGTGGTATTGCTGGGTCCAGGGGTAGGTTGATCCCGAATTTCCTGAGAAACCGAAACACTGATTTCCAAAGTGGTTGCACGAGATTGCATTCCCACCAGCAATGGATGAGGGTACCCCTTCCTCCACAGCCTCTCCAGCAAAGGCTATCATTGGTGTTTTTGATTTTAGCCATTCTGACAGGTGTAAGATGATATCTCAAAGTTGATTTGATTTGCATCTCCCTAATCGCTAAGGAGGTTGAGCATGACCTTAAGTGTCTTTTGGCCATTTGAACTTCTTCTGTTGAGAATTCTCTGTTCAGTTCAGTGCCCCATTTTTTAATTGGGTTAATTAGCATTTTGAAGTCTAGTTTCTTGAGTTCTCTATAAATTTTGGAGATCAGACCTTTGTCTGTTGCGGGGTTGGTGAAGATCTTCTCCCAGTCAGTGGGTTGCCTTTTTGTCTTAGTGACAGTGTCCTTTGCTTTACAGAAGCTTCTCAGTTTTAGTAGGTCCCATTTATTCAATGTTGCCCTTAATGTCTGTGCTGCTGGGGTTATGCTTAGAAAGCGATCTCCTGTGCCCATTTCTTGTAGGGTGCTTCCCACTTTCTCTTCTATCAGGTTCAGTGTGCTCGGACTAATATTGAGGTCCTTGATCCATTTGGACTTGAGTTTTGTGCAAGGTGATAGATATGGGTCTATTTTCATTCTTCTACAGGTTGATATCCAGTTGTGCCAGCACCATTTGTTGAAGATGCTTTCTTTCCTCCATTGTAAACTTTTAGCTCCTTTATCGAAAATGAGGTGATCATAGGTTTGTGGGTTAAAATTTGGGTCTTCTATTCGATTCCATTGATCGACTTCTCTGTTTTTATGCCAGTACCACACTGTTTTCATTACTGTAGCTCTGTAATAGAGTTTGAAGTCGGGGATGGTAATGCCACCAGAAGATCCTTTATTGTATAGGATTGTTTTGGCTATCCTGGGTTTTTTGTTTTTCCATATAAAGTTGATTATTGTCCTTTCAAGATCTGTGAAGAATTTTGCTGGGATCTTGATGGGGATTGCATTGAATCTATAAATTGCCTTTGGTAGGATTGCCATTTTTACTATGTTGATCCTCCCAATCCAATCCAAGAGCAAGGGACGTCCTTCCATTTTCTGGTATTCTCTTCAATTTCTTTCTTCAATGCCTTAAAGTTCTTGTCAAATAGGTCTTTTACTTCCTTGGTTGGAGTTACCCCAAGATATTTTATGCTGTTTGTGGCTATCGTGAAAGGTGAAGTTTCTCTGATTTCCCTCTCTGCTTCCATATCCTTTGTGTATAAGAGGGCGACTGATTTTTTGGAGTTGATCTTGTATCCTGCCACATTACTAAAGGTGTTTATCAGCTGTAGGAGTTCTTTGGTGGAGTTTTGGGGGTCACTTATGTACACTATCATATCATCTGCAAATAACGAAAGTTTAACTTCTTCTTTTCCAATTCGAATCCCCTTGATCCCCTTATGTTGTCTTATTGCTATTGCTAGAACTTCAAGCACTATATTGAAGAGATATGGCGAGAGTGGACAGCCTTGTCGTGTTCCTGAGTTTAGTGGGATGGCTTTGAGTTTCTCTCCGTTTAATTTGATGTTAGCTGTCGGCTTGCTGTATATAGCTTTTATTATATTTAGGTATGACCCTTGTATCCCTAATCTCTCCAAGACTTTTATCATAAAGGGATGTTGAATTTTGTCAAATGCTTTTTCAGCATCTAATGAAATGATCATATGGTTTTTTTCTTTCAGTTTATTTATATGATGAATTACATTGATAGATTTTCGTATGTTGAACCAGCCCTGCATCTCTGGGATAAAGCCTACTTGATCATAATGGATAATTTTTCTAATGTGTTCTTGGATTCGGTTTGCCAGTATTTTGTTGAGGATTTTTGCGTCAATGTTCATGAGTGAGATTGGCCTATAATTCTCTTTCCTGGTAGAGTCTTTGTGTGGTTTTGGTATCAGAGTAACTGTAGCTTCATAAAAGGAATTTGGTAATGACTCTTCTGTTTCTATATTGTGAAATACATTAAGGAGTATAGGTATTAGGTCTTCTTGGAAGTTCTGGTAGAATTCCGCATTGAAGCCATCTGGACCTGGGCTCTTTTTGGTAGGGAGGTTTTTGATAACAAATTCTAATTCTTCACGACTAACAGGTCTATTTAGATTGTTCAGCTGGTCCTGGTTTAACTTTGGTAAATGGTATTTATCTAAAAAAGTGTCCATTTCTTTTACATTTTCCAGTTTTGTGGCATACAGGCTTTTGTAGTAAGATCTAATGATTCTCTGAATTTCCTCTGTGTCTGTGGTTATGTCCCCCTTTTCATTTCTGATCTTATTAATTTGCATATTCTCTCTCTGCCGTTTAATTAGTTTGGATAGAGGTTTATCAATCTTGTTGATTTTCTCCAGGAACCAGCTTTTTGTTTCATTGATTCTTTGGATTGTTTTCTGCGTTTCTATTTTGTTGATTTCGGCCCTCAGTTTGATTATTTCCAGTCTTCTACTCCTCCTAGGTGAGTCTGCTTCTTTTTTTTCTAGAGCTTTCAGGTGGGCTGTTAAGTCTCCAATGTGTGCTTTCTCTGTTTTCTTTAAGTGGGCACTTAGTGCTATGAACTTTCCTCTTAGGACTGCTTTCATTGTGTCCCATAAGTTTGAATATGTTGTTTCTTTATTTTCATTGAATTCCAGGAAGACTTTAATTTCTTTCTTTATTTCTTCCTTAATCCAGGTGTGGTTCAGTAGTTGACTGTTCAGTTTCCATGCATTTGTAGGCTTTCTGAAAGTAGCCTCGTTGTTGAATTCTAACTTTAGTCCATGGTGATCTGATAAGACACAGGTGGTTACTAATATTTTTTTGTAATTGTGGATGTTTGCTTTGTTACCGACTATGTGGTCAATTTTCGAGAAGGTTCCATGAGCTGCAGAGAAGAAGGTATATTCTTTCCTATTTGGGTGGAATGTTCTTTAGATGTCTGTTAAGTCCATTTGCTTCATTACCTCCATTAATTCTCTTGTTTCTCTGTTAGGTTTCTGTCTGATTGACCTGTCCATTGGTGAGAGAGGAGTGTTGAAGTCTCCTACTGTTAGTGTGTGTGGTTTGATGGCTGCCTTGAGTTTTAGCAATGTCTCTTTTATGTATGTGGGTGCTTTTATATTAGGGGCATAGATATTCAGGATTGAGACTTCATCCTGATGAACTGTCCCTGTTATGAGTATAAAATGCCCCTCTCCATCTCTTTTGATTGATTTAAGTTTGAAGTCCACTTTATTAGAGATTAGTATGGCCACACCTGCTTGTTTCTTAGGTCCATTTGCTTGATAAGCCTTTTCCCAGCCCTTTACTCTGAGTAGGTGCCTGTCTTTGTGGTTGAGGTGTGTTTCTTGTAAACAGCAGAATATTGGATCCTGTTTTCTTATCCAATCTTTTAGCCTGTGCCTTTTTATAGGTGAGTTGAGTCCATTGATATTAAGTGATATTAATGACCAGTGGTTGTTAACTCCAGTCATTTTTTTAGTCGTAGAGTTTGTGTGTTTCCCTACCTTGAGTTGTGTTGGTGAAAGGTCTCTAGATGTCTGAGTTATTGTGGTCATTGCTGGACTCCTTGGTTAGTGCTTTTCCTTCTATTACTTTCTGTAAGGCTGGATTTGTGGCTACGTATTGTTTAAATTTGTTTTTATCCTGGAAAGTTTTATTTTCTCCATTTATAGTGAATGAAAGCTTGGCTGGGTATAGTAGTCTGGGCTTGCATCCGTAATTTTTTAGCTTCTGCAATACATCTATCCAGGACCTTCTGGCTTTCATGGTTTCCATAGAGAAGTCAGGTGTAAGTCTGATAGGTTTACCTTTATAAGTAACTTGGCCTTTTTCCTTTGCAGCTCTTAATATTCTTTCTTTATTCTGTATGCTTAGTGTTTTGATTATTATATGGCGAGGGGATGTTTTTTTTTGATCCAGCCTATTTGGTGTTCTGTATGCTTCTTGAACCTTCATAGGTATATCTTTCTTTAGGTTGGGAAAGTTTTCTTCTATAATTTTATTAAATATATTTTCTGGACCGTTGAGCTGCATTTCTTCCCCTTCTTCTACACCTATTATTCTTAGGTTTGGTCTTTTTATTGTGTCCCAGATTTCCTGAATGTTTTGTGATGAAAGTTTGTTGGACTTGCTGTTTTCTTTGATCAGTGTGTTTATTTTCTCTATGGTATCTTCAGAATCTGAGATTCTTTCTTCTATCTCTTGTAATCTGTTGGTTATGCTTGTTTCTGTAGTCTCTGTTTGTTTACTTAAATTTTCCATGTCCAGCCGAACCTCTGTTTGTGTTTTCTTCTTTGCCTCCAATTCAGTTTTCAAGTCTTGAACTGTTTCCATTATCTGTTTGATTGTTTTTCCTTGGTTTTCTAGGGTGTCATTCACTGATTTATTCAATTCTTCAAACTTTCTGTTATATTTCTCATCCATTTCTATAAGGGTGTTCTTTACATGCTGTTTAAGGGCGTCTATCACTTTCATAAAGTCGATTTTTTCTACTTCTTCTTGGTTAAGGTGTTCATGTCCTCCTGTTGTGAGGTCGCTGGTTTCTGGTGGATTCATGTTGCTTTTCAGATTGTTGGGTGAATTCTTGTATTGGCGCCTGCCCATCTCTTCCTCCGAATGCTCCCCTATGGATCTTCTTTAACAGGATCAGGTTTTCTTGCCTACTGATGTATCTTCCCAGTGATGGCTCTCCCCAGTGATAGCTCTCCTGGTGCCAATATCAGATCTCCGTGCCCAATGATGGCTCTCCCTAATGCTGGCTCTCCTGGCGCCAAGATCAGGTCTCCGTGCCCAGTGTTGGCTGTCCTGTTGCTGAGATCAGGTCTCCGTGCTGGTTGGGTAGCTCGAAAACAGAGCGCCTACCTTCTTCAGTGCAGGCAGGCTATTGAAACAAAGGAACTCCCGCCCACCTGGGTGCCCTGAGGTTTCGGTCCCAGCGCCCAGACAGGCTCAGCTGGGGGATGTTGTGTGTTCACAGAGGGCAGAGGGGCCGAAGAAGGGAGGGTTCTGGATGCAAGCTGGGTGGGATAGGAAGAAAGAGAGCTAGTATTGACATTCTTAACAGTACTCTTAATGGCTCTTAAGATAATACACTTACGAGAATTGGGGCATTCTCTCCATCTTGAGAACACTCAGAATACTAGCAATAGGAGGAAACTTACCGAAGGAGATAAAGGGCATGAGTGAAAATCCCACAGCATGCATCATCCTCAGTGGAGAAGGACTGAATTATTTTCTCTGAAGATCAACAGCTGGGCAAGGAAGAGGACAATGCTGTTCAGCATCTTACTGGAGAGGAGGACCCAATACTGTTTAGCATCCTACTAGAAAGGAAGACCCCGATGCTGGTCAGCATCCTGCTGGAGAGGAAGATCCAATACTGTTTAGCATCCTACTGGAGAGGAAGACCTGGGTGCTGGTCAGACTAAAACTAGGTTTATTGTTTACAGCATATAAAGAAAATTAATCCCAAATGGGCCAACAGTCTAAATTTGAGTTAATGGCATGAAGCAAAGAAACCCAGGGGCAAATTCTATGGTTTTTGCTTTTGCAATAGCGTTTTAGTTATGGTACCAAATGCATGAGCAGCAAAAGAAAAAGTCAGTAAATTAGGCTTCATTGAAGGATATTATTAAGCATATGAAAATAAATGCCATGTAATAAGAGAAAATATTTTTAATTGTATGTCTTATAAGGATTTAACATCCAGGACATGTGAAGTAAACCAATTAAAGCTGCTAATGGAGAGGTTGGAGGGGCTTGGGAGTCGATATAATCTTATATGAAATTACTAGAGAGCAAATGAAAATTGAAAAATGTTAATATGATATGGATAGACATCTCTCCAAAGAAGAAGGCCAGAGAGCCCATGCATGAAAGTATGCTTAACATTATCAATCAGGAAAAGACGATCAAAACCAAGATGATATAATCACCTTTACCGCAATCACACGACTATAACGTTTGAAAAATGGAAAACGAAGCGTGAGTGAGAGCATGGGTCCCTGTAGCCTGTACCTTGCTGGGTGGGAGACTGTAAGATGGTATAGATACTGAAAATGTTTGTTCCTCAAAATTACAACATAGAATTATCATGTGACCCTTAGGTCAGTACTCAGAAGGACTAAAAACAGAGATCCACTTTTGTATGCCAGTGTCCTTTGTAGCATTAGCCACAATTTCTAAAACATGAACAAAACTAGTATGTCTACTCATGTAGGAAGGCATGATCAAAGCATGATATGTGCAGGCAGCAAGCCATTGGTTATCTAAAGGTATGTGGTTTGAATGAGCGTTTAATGCACATGAGATACACTAGGCACAAAGATGAATACTTTATAATGCACTTGATTAAAATACCCCCACCAAAGCAACCTAGGAGATAAAGGCCTTATTCTGATGCATAGTGCAGGGGTGTAGTCTATAATTCTGGGATAGTCAAGGCAATAGAGGGCTTCAAACAGCTGGTAACCAAGTACATAGCCAGGAAGCAGAGAGGGATACTTGCAAGTGCACAGCTCCTTTTCTCCTTTTGCTATAGTCCAGGACCTTGTCCAGGGAATGGTGCCCCTCACAGCAGGTGTATCTTCCCATCCCATTTAAGATAGCCCTTCACAGGCATGCCCAGCTGTCTCCCAAATGACAGTTGACATTAACTACCACACTATTTACATGCAGTCTCCTGAATAAATGAAGCTATTGGGTCAGAAAGGTCAGAGGTTACAGGCGCTAGGGGCAGGCGATAATGAGAATGGTTGCCAAACATTTATTTAAAGTGATAAGTCTCGCGGCCTTGTGCATGAGCTTGAGGCTTCTGAATTGTGCGTTTAAAATAGCTAAAATGGCAAATAAATGATCTCAGCTGCATTTCCAAAGTCATAATCAGTGGTCCTGGAATAGAACCTGACACTTCTCACTTCTGACACATTGCCAGGAGATGGTGATTAGTGATTCTGATGTCCCAAGACATCATTTGGGGACCAGCGCATTAGACTGACATGCAATGACAGCCAGGTAAGGGAGCTTTGGAGACACAGTGAGACATACCTGAGTTTGATTATTGGGCTTGCCCTTTAAGAGGTGCAGAACTTGTATCTTCTTTTGAGACAAATGGATTTATACTCTTTTAAAAAAAATTCTCTATGCACACATGTCTAAGTGTGTATGTCTGTGTGTGTGTGTGTGTATGTATGTCTGTACATATGTGGAAGCCAGAGGAAGGTACTGAGTGCTGACTCTAGCTCTCCTCTCTTCTTAATCTCTTTGAATCAAGGTATCTTACTGAACTTGGGGCTGGGTCTTTTAGCTTGACTAGCAGCCAGCAATCTGGGGATCTTCCTGATCCCATCCCACACAGTGCTCGGGCAGTCGGCATGTGCAGGTCCATGTTTGGCTTGTTAACGGGTGCTGGGATCTGAACTCTCGTCCTCATGATTGCCCTACAAGTGCCCTGAACTGACAAACCTTTTCTGCAGCCCCTGAGGTGACTGCATTGTATGCCACACCAGTGTAAGATTTGGTACCTACCTTCCTCTGCCAGCTTATCTCAGGCCATTGTCTCTTCTGGGCACAGGATAGCTGTAGCTGCAGTAATTGTCTCTGAGCCCTCTGAGCATGCCCGTGCTTTAGAATTGTCCTCTGTCCCCTCCTCTGTCCCTTTGTCTCTTTCTGTCTGTCCCTCTATATCTGTCTATCCCCCGCTTCTCTTTCTCTTTCTGTCACTTCCTCCATTCCTACTTCCTCCCATTTCTTTCCCTCCCTTTCAAAACTCTGACGCTCCATTCATGAGGTTCACAGGTCAGTTGGAAGGTCTTGGAAGGACCAACCTCGGCTGGTCCCGCCTACATTTATTTACTCATGTGTCTGCAGCAGGCTGGTTAAAGTGGATGAAGTCTCATTTATCCTGGATATTTTCACAAGATGAAACTGATTTTATCGGACTGCATGGTTGATTTGAGGTATGTTTGGCTAGGATACTGTCTGAACCACATGCTTCTCGTTTAAACTTCTTTAAGTGATTGGGATGTTTTGGGAGAGTAATAGACATGGCCTTAGTACTAGCACAGAAAAACTTCTGTCCTGTTCTACTGGACAAAATGAACCATAAAGCCAGCCGTGTGTTCAGAGATGGGAAGCAGGCCTCTCTCCTAGATGTGAGGTTCACAATGTCAGTCTGGGATGTGTGGGTGCAGGATAAGGAGCCTCTGTATTCTCTCATCCTTTCTCAATGAATATTTCTGTTTTGTCACATTCACTAGTTTGAAAGTATAGAGAAGGTTGGCTTCATAGACAGTTGACGCCTGAGTCCTAATACTTCGTGCTGCATTTGGCAGGGCTCCATGATTGACTTAAGGCTTGTTGCTATCTTTGAGTACTTGGTAATTTTTAAAATAGGAGACTTAAAAATTGTGTAATTGTTCCCTGCTATCATTGTATGTTTACTGCTTTGCTCTTGCTTTCTAGACTGTAAGCCATGCCAGGCCCAGAACCTATCTCTGTTTTGTTTAGAAAGTGTTTAGCTAGTCTATACTACAATATAGGGGTTCTAAACAATATTGTATCTAAACAATATAGGTCTATTGGGGTTACATCCAATAGACCTATTAAAAGTTGAAAATATATTAAGTCGAATATTTATTTAGTTCTTGAGGCATAGTGGTACATGCCTGTCATTCCAAGAGTTGGGAGGTCGAGGCAAGAGGACCAGGAGTTCAAGGCGAGTCTCAGCTATATAGCAAGTTCAGATCCAGTCTGAGCTACCTGAGGTTCTGACTAAAGCAAATAAACAAATAAACAAACAAGCAAACAGCTAAAAAATTAGAGTTAGTATGAGTAGCATACCAAAAACCATCCTATATTGCATTGCTGGTTCTTTCTCTTCTTGATCTTATGGCCGCTGGTCTGTTGTGGCCGTGGCTCTTGGAGAGACAGAGTGTCAACATGAACAAGTGGCCGAGGCCAGTACCCTACAGTAAAGAGTTCATGTACAGGTGATGGGGGCTGCAGTAGGGGGATGAGTGTCATGGCTGGTCAGGCTCATTTGCATGGTGAGGAGAGAAGAAGTGGGATTTTAAAAAGTTAAAATGAGTAAGTGGTATAAATAGTTTGGAAGCCACCATGTCTGGCTGCAAGACCTGATTATCCAGGCGTGGTTTGGTGTGTATTGAGTGAACGGCTGGTCAGAGGAGTAGTGTTTAGTACTAGCCATTTGTTTGTGTTTGTTGAGAGGACGCATCTTTGGGTGAGTCCTTTGTGGTCGTCTTGTTACCTGGCAGTATATGTGCATACCATCCATGCCTTGATCAGGCTCCATTTTCATTAGAGCATGGCTGAGGGAGTCTCTTTCAATTCTGACAGTTTTGACATTGTTTTACCATATACCCAGAGCCAATAAAAAGACAAAAACTCAAAATTTGAAGTACGGTTTCTATTGAATATGGATTGCTTTCACACTGTTGCAAATTTCAAAATTTAAAAGTTAAGCTGTCAAAAGTTGGGGACTTTCTGCAGTCTTAAAAATGAGTGAATGTAGAGATTAGGAATTGGACAGTGGATTATCTGGAGTTCTCTAAGGTACAGGACTCCTAGAATGAGTATGTATAAATGAGGATTCATTAAACTGGCTCCCAGCATGCAGTCTGGGTAGTTTAACGATGTCCTTTCGTACTGGAGATGCCAAGACTCTAGTAGCTTCTCATCCCTGTGTTGGATGTCTCCCGATCTGTCCCTGAAGGCCTGGAGGATTCCTGGGGAGCTGCTGGTCACCAGGCTCTGTGGACATCCTGAAGAATTTGGTTCTGAGAGTGGGGCTGGAATGCTGGAGCAGCAGAACAGATGGATTAGCCAGGGAGAGTGAATGCAAGCAGGCTGAAAGGGGGATTTCTTTCCTCCACACCCTTGTATCTGGGTTGCCACCAGAAGGTGCCATTCAGAATTCGGATGGGTTATTCTGCTTCAAAGCATCCGATTAAGGAAATCCCTCACAGGAGTTCTCAACATCTTGGGTTTTCATTGATTCCAGATGCAGTCAGGTTGACATCCAATATTAGTTATTACAGACACCTTACCTGTAAAGTGATAACTAAGTCTGTCGTAGAGGTAATGCAGGCTGAATGTGTGCATTCACTAAGCTACCTGGCAGGTAGGAGGCTGCATTGCAGACAGTCCACCTTGTCTCTGGTGTGTCCTCTGTGATTTGCTCCACTCCACATTGTAGCAGTGACATGCACTCTTACATACACACTTACATACACACTTAAATACACACTTAGGGAAACCTCTATTAGGAGGACAGGGCTGAGAGAACCGTCAGCCCCATCTAGCCTAGGAACGTACGAGTCTCTAGGCATGAGGAATGCTTCTGTGCACAGAGGGGACGCGAAGAGGACATGGAGAGAATACAGAGAAGATACTAAGAGGAAACAGAAAGATACAGAGAGGTTGCAGAGCGGGTACAGGATACAGAGAGAACAGCAGAAAGGATGGAAGGGTTCTGAGCCTGGACAGTGGTTTTGCTTCAAATGTCGGTTGAGGGATGTGGATAAGAGAACCAATAAGCTAATGCTTTTGAGGCTCCAGACTTCTGCTCTTTCTCATTACTTAAGCTAATTACACCTCACATCCAGAGAATCCTAATGAGGTAGTGATTATTATCTCCATCGTACAGCTAAGTCAATGGGACTCTAAGAGATTAAGCGATCTGCCAACCCTACCCAGCTCATAAGTGATGGAAATGATATTTGAGCCTGGGTTTTTCTCCCCCCACATTCTGATCATTCATCCAACAGGTATTTATTAAAATCTTCATGGGGATGGGGTAGCACACACACCTTCATTCTTGATTAGAAAGCCATCTCATATGTCATGGATGTGACCAGGCCTATTATTTTCTTCTGGATTCCCAGGGGTAGAGAACAGTTGATTCTTGGGGAAGGAGACAGAAGAGATTGACTGTTCCACAAGACCCATTTCCCTGGGCAGCAGGATGGTTCTCCTTGCCTTCCAGTGGTAGTATGACTGATTATTCAGGGTGATGCTCACAGGGGTCTCAAATCTCATCTCTTCATAATTCTGGGGACCAGACAATGCTCCTGGCCATTTGTTGGTGAACTATGATGACCTGGGTACAGGGAATATGTCAGTGTCTCATTACAGAAATTACCTCTTGACTAACTAATTCAGGGCCGCAAAACTCTGCCTGAAGAGGAGGCATTCACATCCTGAGAGTCAGCACATCTTAGGGCTTTGCACATTCAGGCTTGCGATTCTGCCTCCCGCGCCCAAGACACACACCTGGTTTATTGCTCCGGAGTTAAATGCATATGATATGTTTCAGGCTAAAACAATATTATTCTCTATTTTTAAATATTAATGAGTTGCTTCCTAGGCAAAGCAAAGCTAGAGCATCTCACGTGTCAAGCCCTAGTGAATCATCATAGACAGTGTGGTAAAGATTAAGGAGCACAGGAGGAGGCATGGCCTTGGTGAGGGGTACACAAGTTTCTATACCACAGATGTGTCCCCTCTGAAACCTACACCCAACCTGGGAATTTCTGTACCTCAGAAAAACATATCTCTGAGGAAATAGCTATCTAGTAGAGAGAGACGTGATTATCACAGCTTTTATTCCTGGGATGGTTGACTACCCACTCAATTTTCCTGTCTTGCATTTTAGCTGTTTGTGCTCTTATTTCAGAGTATTAAAAATGACTACACCTAGAGGAACTGCAGTGTGTTTGGGATGCTCCAGGGTTGATGGTAGTGGTTGGGGATATAGCTTAGTAAGTAGGGAGCTTGCTTCATATACACAGGGCCCTGGATTCAATCTCTAGTAATTCCAGGGCTTGAGAGGTGGGTGCGAGAGGATCAGAAGTTTAAGGTCATGCTCAGTTGGCTGTGGCGAGCCTAAAGATCTAAAGGAGAAAGGGTAAAGAGATAAGGAACTGGGTGTTCTGGCAGCTTCTAAATAGTGTAGGTCCCCAGGAGGATTCCTACCCAATTGTGCCAAGGTCAAGGCTGGTTTCTCTCTCTCTCTCTCTCTCTCTCTCTCTCTCTCTCTCTCTCTCTCTCT
>JABTXL010002812.1:1201305-1214269 GCA_025134845.1 Neodon shergylaensis
CTATCTATCTATCTATCTATCTATCTATCTATCTATCTATCTATCTATCTATCTATCATCTTTTATCTGTCTGTCTGTCTGTCTGTCTGTATATCTATCTATCCATCTCAAGACAGGGTTTCTCTGTGTAACAGCTCTGAATATCCTGGCACTCACTCTGTAATCCAGGCTGGCCTCCAGTTCAGAGATCCACCTCCCTCTGCCTCCCTCTCGAGTGCAGGGTTTAAAGATGTACACCACCACTGCCTGACAGATTTTTTTTTCAAGTGCCAATGTGCTTGAAAGTTGTCCTGCCTCTTGAAGCAACTCTTTGCCTCTGAAAGATGACACATCTTCGTATCTGAGAGAAGCTGATTCAGGTTGCGTTAGTCACTGCGTGATATTATGAATTAATAGCTGGGAGCAGTGGCAGGGTCCTCTCCCATGGTGAAGCCATCTCCCTTCATGATCATAAGTACTGCTTCCCGCCCAAGGACAATGAGGTTGGGAAAAGTGAAGAGTTGTGCTGCTGATCTGCCCTGATCCTGTTATTTCTATTAATATTAACAATTAAATTTTCTATTGAAATGGTAAGAAGAGAGCAGCAATGCTGATTGCCTAATTTAGAAGGCTGCACATAAATGTTAAATGTGCGTCTCTCCAAAGACTTGCGCACTAGCTTAAGCCTATATTTTATTTATAGATGAAGCTCAATATTCTGAACCAGTGTCCGCCTCTACCATCTGTTCTCTTCTATCTCTTCCAGTAGATCTAAAGGGGGAAAAAAACCCTCTAAAAACAGAATCTTAAATTTAACTTGAAAAATCCCAAAGCCAAGCCAATGTTTTCACTGAGAGATCAGTCCCCGATGACTGTTGTAAATTTGGTCTTTTCTTCCAGACTGAACTTAGTGTTTTAGCAGCCCTTTCTCCTTAGAGATGCTGATCAAGCTTTAAGACTCCAGCAAGGACTCGGTGTTGTTCAATTAGTTGAAAAATGAAAATTGTTGCTTAATTTTTCTTTGGAATCTAATTTTATTTTCTTAACTTAATAAATCAATAGAAGTGTTTATTGGGATTGAGAGTATGGCTCCATCTGCAAAACACTTGCTGTGCAAACCTGAAGGCTGGAGTCTCGAACTCCAGCACCTAGTAAATGCGGGGTGGGTGTGGACACCGGCCTGTCATCCTAGTACGCAAGAGGCCGAGACGGGATGCGCAGAGCCAGTTACGTAGCTAGAGTAACTAGAGAGGCTAGAGGGTTCAAGTGAGGAATCCTGCCTGCATACAGATTGAAGAACATGCCTGACCATTACATTCATGTGGACACATGTACATGCATGTGCATCCTAACTCCTGTGCCCACACTCCGACAGCATACACATATGTACACACACTGTATACATGCACATGCAAAAATGAGGAATCTTTACTGCATTTGTTCCCATTAAAAATAAGTCTTAAAAAAAATCATCATTACTCCATGTTCCAGGTTGATTAGTATATACACAGGTTTGCATTCCACAGTGACTTTTTAATTTGATAGTTTATGACTGTAGATACTTCTTAATGTACCCTTGGTGTTGTTCTTGCTGGTATTGGCCAGATGGAGTTAATTCTGGCCTTCTCAAGTTGAATGTACAAAGGATGTCTAGACGGGCTATTTGCAGCAATGGAGTGGTGCTGGCCAAGGCTGATCTGCTCTAGCTTTGCTAAACACCATCTGGTCTGCATGGATGTGGGGCTTCACAGGGCCACCAGCAACTGTCATCTTCATTGTTCCTTGTCTCTTCTTTGTCAGGGGATCATCCAAGATGGCAAGATCATCTTCATGCCGAACGGGTTCATCACACAGTGTCCCAACCTAAATCGCAGTAAGTGGTGCGGAGGCATTTCTGAATTTAACATCACATGGCTTGTTCCTGGTGTCAGACGAAAACATCTGGAAGGATAAGGACCACTATGTAAGACTGACTTTGGAGAGGATGGAAACAGCGAAAGGACTATCTGTCGTAGCTGTCACTGTGTCTTTCAAGCTTGAAAAAGGATTTTGCGTTATTTACAAAAATTGCAGTGTGAGGGTAAGGAAGGATTAGTCAGTGGGTTCTGTATGTTAGAACAAAAATACATTTAATATAATTATATAAATGCATTCTTAATGTAAAAATTATGTATCTCATAAAACGATCTTTTAAGGTTTTTGACCTGGGTGTGAGTTACTTCTTGGAAATTTTCCTCTTCTCAGTCATCTTTTCACACATATGGAGATTTAGTTTAAAAATGTCTTGTTCTTTTCACTTAATTGTTTCTTCTTTTTCATTTTTTATGATTAATAAAAATGAGGGAAACAGCATCAGGACCAAAAGTCCTCCATTGTTTCCCTCAAACTTTAACATCAAGAAAGCAAAGCCCCTCATGTAGTTAAAGAACTCATTTCGAATTTCTCTTTCCTGTATGAGCACAAGATGAACACATGCCTTCTCTTTTCTTTCTTGAGCTTGTCCAACATGCAGTGATTTCCTGAGCCTGGTTCAAGGAATAATGGATTTGCAAGAACTTTTGGCCAAGATGACTGCAAAAGTAGGTGTCTACATTCCCTGCGATGTTCCATCTGTATGTCCTGTCTGGAATTCAGAACGATGTGTTTTAGTGGAAACACTTTTAGCTTGGCATGTACAAAGTGCTACTGCACAATGTTTCCTTTTTGCTTGAAACGGGACTACCTGTAGTAAGCACAACGATTGAGGTCTTTGATAAGATTAGCCTGTATCACAATGGCTTTCTTCAGAAGTGCTGGGAAGCAGAAAGTAGTCTGTACCACTGTAGGTTTCTTGTGAACAAAAAAGATTTTACCCAGCGGCTATGGAAGCAGCAACAATGAGAGCTGATGTATGGGTCGAGTCACTGCAGCGTGTGAGCTGATGCGTTTTGGATGTAAGAATAATTGATAATAATTAGAAGGGTAAAAGAGCTTTTGTGGGCAGATTTCTGTCATTTGAAGGCATTATATCAAGCTTCTAATATGTGACTCATTTTCAGACTGGTTCTGAGATAAGTGAAGGGGCAAAGATACCTTCAGTTGTCTCCTGCAGAATACACGCTTCATCATTCACACAGCAGACCTGTGTGTGGCTCTGGGAATTTCCTGGGACCCTCTCAGACCCAAAGAGGACACAATGAGCAAAACAAACCCTCATCAATGTTCATCTTGGGTAGCTGAGACCCAAATGTAAATAATTAGGAGTTTTCATATATATTCATGAAGTGTGGCTTCACGTGAGAAGCCAAAGCCTCATGGAAAAGGCCACTGAAATTAAAAAAGAAAAGAAAAGAAAACAGAAAATGCTGTCGCTGTGGCAGTGGTCGGCCCTGGACATGGATACTGGCCTAGGGCAAAGGAAGAATTAGGTTGGGCCCAAGAGACATTATACTCTGCCAAAGCAAGAACTTTAATAACAGTGAAAGTGATGTATTAGTCCCATTCTACCTATGGCTGCTGGCTGCTGGCCCTCAGCTGTGGCATGGGGAAATGGAGGGATTGGTGGGTAAGTGATTGGGAGCCATTGATCATCCCATGACAACCTTTCTACCTCAGACTAGACTTTTGGTCATGACATCTTCATCATGACACAGCTTGTGTGTGTGTGTGTGTAGTGGGTGCACCCATGCACAGGTGTTAAGGTCAGAAGTCAATATTGCTATCCATCTGAGTCACTTCCCACCTTAGCGACAGAGTTTTTTTCACACTACCTGGAGCTCACCAGTTGACTGTGTTGGCTGACCAGTGAGCCCAGAAATCCTCCTGTTTCTGCATCCCTACGGTTGATATGACAAGCACACCAACACACATGGATTTTTACCTGGTCAGTGGAGATACAAAGTCAGGTCCCCAAGCTGGCACAGCAAGCATGTCGGCCACCAAACTGTCTTTCCAGTGCCCCAAGCTAAATCCTCCTTTGTCTGGAAAAGAGAGACAGAATATTTTAGGGAGGAAGACGGAGACTGAGGCTGGAGGCCTAAAGCATCAGCTTTTCACCTTGAGAGCCTGGAGGAAACTGGAATCCTAGGCAGTTATTCACCATCCCAGCTTGTGGCGCATGGAAACTTTTATGTCACATTGTCTGCAGCAGCTTGATCTCAATACTGGTAATTATATTTTAGCATGCTAGCAGGTTGTTAATACCAGACACATGCCACTCAGCCTCTGGTGATGACTGGCCTCCATTCTCAGCTCCCCCTGTGCTCTCTTCTTTCCCATTCTCCCCTAGGCAGCAATGCCATTTTTCTCTTCGGAGCTGTGCACTGTCTAGGAGCCGCAAATGAACTCTACCCTTCAAACATTGTTATGTAAAATGGGCATTTGTGAAGCGGAAGACATTTAATTGTGAAAGATTGCAAGCCGAAAATGGTTTCATTCACCTTCTAAACCCACTCCCTAGGCGCTTTGCAGATGTGTAAGTCTGTTCCTTCTAAACTAGATTGATGTGTAATTCTGCAAGAGAGTTCTTCCATTTCCGCTGCACTGTTTGCAGTCTATGGGAATCTAGGATGGCAACTGGATACATAGATATCCTTTCCCATCTCAGTTTCTGAGACAGAGTTTCTCACTATACCTGGAGCTCACCAATTGACCCTATTGGTTGGCCAGTGAGCTCAGAAATTCTCTGCACCCCTATTGCTGATATTATAAACACACATGGCTTTTTACCTGGGCAATGGAGATACGAAGTCAGGTCTTCAAGCATGCATAGCAAGCATGTAAAACACCAAACAGTCTTCACACACACACACACATACACACACACACACACACACACACACACACATCTCACTAGCTAATTGTGGGCTTTGCTAGGGCAAGAGACAAAATTTAGGATACTGTGTATACACTTTTTATTTAAGATATAATCATATATAACCTAAAATATAACCATTGAAAAGTGTGTAAACCATCCTTAGCTTACAGGCTATATAAAAATAAATGGTAGACAGAATATGGCCTATATAACTTAATCATTGATATAGAAAAAAAAGGAAACTTATTCATTAGCTAAACTTGTTGAGCAGTTTCTATGTGTTTGGTCTAAGACTCATCTTTTATGTTTTGTATCCCTTCAATTCTCCAAATAATCCTGAGAGCCTAGTTCAGTTTGTTAGCATACTTTACAGAGGGGAAGACTGAGGGTCAGAACTGGTAAATAACTCTTCCTGAGATAATAGACGGCAGACCCAGTACTAGGACTCAGGTTCTTGGGTCTCGAAAGTCCAGTCATATGCCAGAACCTTTATGGTAGGAGAAAAAAGGGTTGTAAAGAGAAACACAATAAAATGTGAAGAGGGGAAGAGATGGGTGCTAAGAGGTGGCTAGCAAGAGAGTGGAGGCATCAGAAAGGAGGAGGAAGACGAAATAAAAGAGAGCCAGTTCACTGAGCCATGCCCGAGTTCCCAGATTCACTGTAGGGAGTGCACATAGAGCCTGCAGTCACCCAGTGTGGAGGAAGTCCAGGGCAGAAGTAAGAGCTTTTACCTCACCTTTTGCCTTTGAACTGCTTCTTTTCCTTCTTCGAACCCTGGGTGGACATTGTGTATGCCTCTGCAAAGATGGTGAGGACCCTTCTGTTTCTACCGCCTGACTTCATGGAATTACTACCCAGCCTGTGCCAGGCCAGGCAAAGTCTGTGGGAAGAATTTGTA
Organism: Neodon shergylaensis; assembly: GCA_025134845.1. Classification (NCBI taxonomy): domain Eukaryota; kingdom Metazoa; phylum Chordata; class Mammalia; order Rodentia; family Cricetidae; genus Neodon; species Neodon shergylaensis. The sequence goes on from JABTXL010002812.1 coordinate 1,206,978, forward strand.
AAGAATTTTTCAAGGGCAAAGTTTTTTCCTGCTTGCCAGTGAGAAGGTCTGAAGAGGAGGCTTTTCTGTGCTGTCGAAGGCTTGCTCTTTCTGCACTTCCAGAGCCTTGCCTTTATACATGAGTTTCCTTTAAGGGCCACATCTTAGATTATATCATCTGTTCTACTTACCCCCATGTAACCATCAAGATGGGAGCCCAAGGGCTCTGTACTTCCTCAGAAATCTTCAGGATACAGGTTGGCTGTGGGCTTTGCTGGTCACCTGGGGTCCTTATTGTTGCTCTGCTTTAGCTTCTGTGTCTTTCCTTTGAGCTACATCTGTGGTAAGTTTTGAGATTTTTTACTTATGTGTTGTCTACAGGATTTTACATCATTCAAGTGAGATGTCCTTTAGGGCATCTGGTCTACCATCTTGGTGGAAACAAAACAACATTTATTCTTTTGACAGATTGATGGATGTGGAGTCTGGAGATGTGAGGCCAACCAGAAGTTAAATATAGCTCCAAGATGCAAAGAGAATTTGACAGCATCAAATCTACTTGGAGTCAGGGGTTACCTTCAAAAAATAAGCCTAGTGCGACAAGTGTTAGTGAATGGGATTGGACCTAGGTTTGGGTTATCCAGCAGCTGTGGTTAAGACAGAAATTTAATCAGAGAGCCCAGGGCAGAGATGGAGACAGGGATTTGGAATCCTCATGATCTGATCCCAAGCCTGCTTTTGACCTTGTTTCAGATGTTCCTAGTCTTGAGCAAGCCATTGGTCTTTTTTTGGATGCCACATCCCCATCTGTAGAGATAACTATTTCTTACATCAGCCTATGAGTTTGATGCAGGATAGAGGATGCGCATTCAGTGAGAATTGGCTGTTATTCATACTGGTAAACCAGGAAGGACCAGCTGTCTCTAAGAAAATGCACATCTCACTGGTGAGTCATCTCAAATACTGGTAGCATCTTCTGGGTGCCATCAGGACTTCCATCTGCAGCTGGAAGAGAGAGGATTTGAAAAGGCATTTTGTATATGGGTTTTCACATATATACACATATATATGGGTTGTAGTGGAAATCGCAGAGTCCTTCTGGAGAGCAAGGCCAGGACATGGGTAGTGCCACCCCTTGGTATGTGGTCCTGGATTGTATAAGAAAGAAAACTAAGCAAGCCAAGAGAGCAAGCGAGTGCGCCATACTCCTCAATGGACTCTGTATCAGTTCCTGCCTTCAGGGTCCTGCTTTGGATTTGCTTTGACTTCCTCTCATGAGAGACAATAAACTGTCAGCTGACGTATCCTTTCCTTCCCAAGTTGCTGTTGGTTCTGGTCTTTATGACAGCATGAAGTAACTAAAATTGTTGTCTTTCTGAGACTGGCTTCATTTCCTTTGGTGGCTATCTCTGGTGGCATCCATTTCCGCTAAGAACATCATTACTTCATTCTTCTTCATGGCAGGAAAAAATCCCACAGGATGTATGTGCACATTTTATTTATCCATTCTTCTCTTGATGGGCATCTAAGTTTACTTTGCAACTTAGCTACATGAACAGCGGTGCAGTAGACGTTGATGCACAAGTATCTCTGTGGTGTGTTGTTCTGGAGACTTCTGGGTAAATCCTGAGAAGTGGCGAAGCTGGCCCGCACAGTAGGTCTACCTTGACAAACTTCCATACTGATTTCGATAGTTGCTGGTCTAGTGCATGTTCCTACTCAGTGTTCAGGGTTTCTTGGGTCTGCCCCTCAGCAGCAGCTGCTTTCATTGGCTGTCTTGATAGCTGGCCTTCTGACTGTGGTGAGATGGAATCTCAGTGGAGTTTCTCTTTTCATTTCTTCAGAGGATAATGCCCTAGTTTTGTTTCTTGTTTCTGAGATAAGAGATCTTGATGACAGCAACTTAGGGGAGCTAGGACTTACTTGGCTCTTTGTTCCAGGTTACAGTCCATCCCTAACAGCGAAGTCAAGGCATTGGGAACTTGAAGCATCTGGTCTAGAGCAGAGACCAGTGAATGGATGCTTTTAAGCTTACGCCCAGTCCTTTGTATTTTACATTTAGCTCAGCGGCCAGCACAGGCAATAGTGCTGTCCACATTCAGGGTGGATTTTCGCACCTCAGTTGACCAAAGTAAGGAAATCCTTCACAGGCATGCCTACAGGCAAACCTAATCTATACAAGTCCTCACTGAGATGCTCCTTCCGGAAAATTCCAGAGTTGGGGAAGTTAGCAATTAAAGGCAACCCTCACAGTGAGGGTGACATTTTCTCATGTGCTTATTGGCCATTTGTACTTCATCCCAGGAGAACTGTCTTTTCCTTCCATTAAGCCCATTTGTTGGTATTTTTGATGTTTATTTTTTTGGAGTTCTGTGACACCAAATTTGAAGATATTAATCAGAGCTCGCTGTATTTTCTAAGGCTTGGAATTCCTTTGTAAAATTTCATGTATTTAGTTATTTATGCTTGCATGTACAGTGTGCACATGGCACAGTGTCCACACGTTGGTCAGATAACTGCTTTCAGGAGTTGGTTCTCTCCTTCCATCATGTGTTCTCTGGGACGGAACCCAGTTCTTCATTCACGGCTGCAAGCAGCTTGACTTGTAACAACCCGCCATCTTCTAGCCTTGGAATTTCCTGATTACTTTTGTTTAAATCTCTGAAATCTGTGGGGACAAATCAAGTCCCAGTCAGAGGGGCATTTCAGACTGTGACATATTTGATTTTGAGAGCATTCTTGTGTTGAGGAACTCAGTGATGGTTTTCTAATTAATCTTACAGGTTTAACAGTGGGTTGCATCCCTCCCCCCATCCACATGACAAACATGACTTCAAAGCGCAAAAGCAATCTAGTGTATGGCTAATGTCCTCGTATCCGTTCATTGACCTCTTCCCGTGAAAAAGCCCTCTGCCGTCTGTCTTTGAATGTGTAGAGCTCGGAATAGATGATTCGGTCCATGGCTGCTTAGATAAGTGCAGGAACAAAGGTAAAACTCACCAGAGATGCAGACCTGAAGCCCTATCTACTCGGGATCTCAGGCGTTCTCAGAGAGAAGTAGTTGTGTAGAAATGGCTTTTGGAAATGAGTTTGTATAAATTCACCATGCTCCCACCAATGGCAGAAAATGTAATTCATTTTTTTTGACTCAGAGCTGTTTTTCTCCTTTATTGTTGTTATAGGATTTAGCAGAGGAAAAGAAGGCAAGATTACATATTAAATGCCTTTGAAAAATTAGATTTTTTTTTACCTTTGTATCCCTTTGCCTTTGTTATCTGTCTTTTATATTCTCTTTATTATAGAGATTGGGGCTTTTCCATGTTGCTAGAAAGAGCTAAGCATATTAAAAGTCAAAAGAAAGTTCAGACAGGAAAACAAAATGCATGGCATTAAAAGTGAAGTTTTCTTAAGGCTGGAGCCTCACAGATGGACATAACTCAGCTTTGCTGGACGGTGCTGGCCATTACTAAGGCCGACCTCCTGGAAGCTCCTAGGGGGTCACAGATCTTCAGTAGCTGGGGCTTCCTCTCAGGTCATGGGGTCTTTAAGGAATTTCCTTCCTGGAGTCACATAGATACTGGAATTGTTCCAGATTTGCAGAGTGAGGCACACACACTTCCTATCAAAATCACAGGTATCCTTTGGGGTCACCTTTAGCAGGCACACCTGGATCACCTGTTGGGACTAATAGATGCGATAAAGATAGTGAATGCTGAGCTGTGGTTTGCTTATCTTTGATATACACGTGCTTCGGTTATTTAACCTCTGCAAACTCTTGGAAGTATATTTTATCCGTGCTGCCTAAAGAATTCCCAGAGATCTTAATTACCATAGATTCTAGAAACTCTCTAATTAGATTGGCGCTTTAGATGAAACGCAACACTTTGGAAGATCACACATGTCAGAGGGACCTGGAGGGAGTTCAAGGCGAGTCTGTCAGCTCTCCAGGGTGAACGTGGAGCGTGTAGATGGTTGAGGGGCCTGCTTTCTCCGTGATTTGCCAGCTCACCATAGCAGGCAAGAAAGGCCACATTCCTCTGAGAAGTTTCATGAGCGTGGAGGAAAGGAATGAAAGGACTGGCCACAAATGGCCGTACCATCATCCATTAGAATTACACAAGCCAGGCAGGGGCTTGACCACTGAGCCACACTTCCACTCTATGCAGTGCTTGAGGGGAAACTAATAGGCTGGACGAAGAGTATTTAAGAAAGAACTGGAGCCATGCAGAGTAGCTGTTAAGGGAAAATATGGTGCTAGGTGTGGTCAAGGACAGGAGGACCTCAGATGTCTGGAGACAGCAGTTGCTCAGGATGGGGTCAAGGGCAGGGGAGGTCAAGAGGACCTCAGATGCCTGGAGACATGATTTATTCAGGATGAGGTCAAGGGCAGGGAGAGGCCAGGAGGACCTCAGATGTCTGGAGACACCAGTTGCTCAGGATGGGGTGAAGGGCAGGGAAGTTTAGGAGGACCTCAGATGCCTGGAGACATGACTTACTCAAGATGGGGTCAAGGGCAGGGGGAGACCAGAAGAATCTTAGATGTCTGACATTAAAACTTGCTCAGAATGGGGTCAAGGAAAAACTGATCCAGCAAGGGAACGGGAGGGAGATTTCTTATTCCAGATCAAAAGGGTTGCTATGAGAGCTTCACTCCTGGAGATAAAGTCTCAGGGCTTCCTTGTGAGGATGGCTAAGCTTTATAGTCTTCTTGAATTTGTAGATCAAGACTCTGTCGTTAAAAGCAATGAAAGCCTGTCTCAGAGAATTATGTGCAAGTGTATGTGTGTGTGTGCTTACGTACTTGAAAGTGTGTGCACACGGCCAGAAGCTGATGTCAGTGTCTTCCTCAACCACTTTTCACCTTATTTTTGAGATAGGGTCTCCCCCTGAACCTGGAGCCCTTTGATTCAGCTCATTTGGTCTGACTGTCTTCATCTGACCGTCTTCATCCCCAGACACCTGCTGTACCCATCTTTGATGGTGTACTGGGGTGGGGATGGGAACTCATGTCCTTGTGTTTTTCTGGCAGTACTTTGCCTACTGCATCCATCTCTGTTCCTCTCACATACAAACAAGCAAGCAAACAAAGAGATGCTCCTGGTCTCAGCTGTGGGTTTTCTTACCTCCCCTGCTCCGATGCATTCCTGCGCGTTCTGTTTGGGGACACAGATGCGGGAAGACACTGGACTCTCCAATAGCTTTCTTTCCTTGTTACAAGTGCCCAGAATTTTCATCTGAGAGGAAGTCATACCTTCCGTCTTATAAACTGCACAGAGAGGATGGCGGGAGACAGATGCAAGTGCACGTTTCCCGGGAACACTCTCCTCGCCAGCGCATCTGTGTGGGTTTGTGTTGTAAGCCCATGCTGTCATGAGTACCCATGAGGCTCCAGAGACACCATTTAACGTCTCATTTGTTGTTCGTTAGACCACAGGAGACAACATGTCTTCAATTTGGTATGATTTTTACCTGTGTGAAAAGCAGAGAACAGATTATGCTAAGAATCAGGAAACTGCTAGGCGTTTTCTTTTGTCCCCCCCCCCCCCCCCCCGCCACCATCGCTATTAGTTTTGCTGGGACAGTGCAATCGAATCACACAAATTACATCCACTAAATCTTTTCTGCAGCTGAATTATGCAGAGACAAGACTTGGTCAGCTGGAGAATTGCCATTGCGAGAAGACCTGCCAAGTGAGTGGGCTGCTCTACAGGAACCAAGACTCCTGGGTGGATGGTGACAACTGCAGAAACTGCACATGCAAAGTAAGTCCCTGGTGAAAGTCTGCAAGGCACGGGCTCGCCAACTGGAGCACAGCTAGGCTACTTAGCATACAATGCTACTTCCATTACGCCTATTCCCTCTTAATAACTGCAACAGTTTCCAAATACTTGGAAATTAAAGCCTGCTTCTTCGTTATATACTCTCTGATCTAATTTTGTGCTCAAGCTACTTACTGCTAGGAGTTCGAGAGTTGAGTCTTCAGGCTTAATGGAGCTTCAGTCTCCTCTCCTAGATTGCACATTTTAAGATCTAATTTTATTATTTTTAATCATGTGTACTCACATGTGTCTATGTGTGAGCGTGTGCATGTACACACTCACAGGAACCGGAAGTTTTGGGTTCTCCGGGAGGTGGAGTTACAGGTGGTTAGGAGCTGCCCAGCGGGGAACTAAACTGAGATCCTCTGAATGGGCAGTGTGCACTCCAGGGTGCTGAGCCACCTCCCCAGTCCCCACCAAATCCCCTGCACAGTTTAGTCAGGCTCTCAGTGTTTGTATGATGCGTTTGAAAGACATCTGTGTCTGTTCCCAAGAACTGCAGACAGCCCCGTCTCCATGTTTTACAGAATAGCCACCATCTGTAGACTCCTTCAGTTTCAGAAGAGGCCCTCCTAAATTAGTATGTAAACCCTGTCCAGCTGAAATTACTCGATAAATATCTGAAGAATGCCATTGTTTGTCCAGGAAAAAATACAAAATGGATTGTTAGAGCCTTAAAAATGATTGACAGTGTCTACTAAAGGTGTTATTTATGTCTCATAGAAATAGGCTTTTTGTTTTCAGCCTAATCTACTTAGTCCACATGGGCAGGTGGATGAAGCCAGTGATGTTTATCAGAAAAGTAATTGAGGTGATACAGGTTCATTTGGGCTGGAAGGAAAACTTTGTTTCTGGCTATGGAGGGGGGGCCTGGGGATTCCCCACACTGCATTGTATCCCCGAGGCTCTGGAGATCAGAGGCGAAGTTCCTCTGAAGCAGGCTGGTTCAGAGAACACCTCAAAGACCTCTTTGTCTTTCCCTTCTCAGAGTGGGGCCGTGGAGTGCCGAAGGATGTCCTGTCCGCCGCTCAACTGTTCCCCCGACTCGCTTCCTGTGCACATTTCCGGGCAGTGTTGTAAAGTTTGCAGACGTACGTAGTCACCGAAGGGCAGGGTGGTCCTCTACTCTTGTAGAGTTTGCATTTGCCAAACTCTAAAACTCAGAACCCAACTAGCATTTCTGAGTTGAAATGTGGCGGTTGATCTGATAGCGGCTAAGAAGGGCTGCGCATGTCAGCTCCTACATTACAGCAGACATGGTACACAGACTCCCCCTCTTCAGAAACACCATCCATCCACCTTCATTAGTATCTGGAGTTGGTTGTTTTTCCCTCTTTGGTTCTTTGTTCTTGGGGGCCCGGGGCTGCCACTCCACTACCAAGTAAATACACACATAACATAGAAATTTTTTCTTACTTATGAATGCCAATAACTTTCCTTAACTTAAATTATTCCATCTATCTTTTGCCTCTGGCCTTTTACGCTCCTTCCTTC
>JABTXL010002812.1:1227746-1258326 GCA_025134845.1 Neodon shergylaensis
TCTCTCTCTCTCTCTCTCTCTCTCTCTCTCTCTCTCTCTCTCTCTCTTAAATTTATTATTATTTTTATTGATTTTTATTAAATTCTACATTTTTCTCTGCTCCCCTCCCTCCCTCCCTCCCCATCACCTTCATCCCTTTTCCATGGTCCCCATGCTCCCAATTTACTCAGGAGATCTTGTCTTTTTCTACTTCCCATGTAGATTAGATCCATGTATGTCTCTCTTAGGGTCCTCATTGTTGTCTAGGTTCTCTGGGATTGTGATTTGTAGGCTGGTTTTCTTTGATTTATGTTTAAAAACCACTTATGAGTGAGTACATATGATATTTGTCTTTCTGGGTCTGGATTACCTCACTCAAAATGATGTTTTCTAGATTTCTAGATGCAATTTCTAGATGCAAATTTCAAGATGTCGTTATTTTTTTCTGCTATGTAGTTCTCCATTGTGTAAATATACCCCATTTTCCTTATCTATTCTTCCGTCAAGGGGCATTTAGGTTGTTTCCAGGTTCTGGCTATGAACATAGTTGAATACATGTCCTTGTGACACGATTGAACATCCTTTGGATATGTACCCAAAAGTGGTATTGTTGGGTCTTGAGGAAGGTTGTTTCCTAATTTTCTGAGAAATTGCCACACTGACATCTGAAGGGGTTGTACCAGCTTGCACTCCCACCAGCAATGCAGGAGTGTTCCCTTTACCCCACAACCTCTCCAGCATAAGTGGAGGCTTTTCTTTTAAGTGACTCTCGATCTTGTCAAGTCAACAATCAGTGTTAACTAGCATACAGACTCGGCCAGGGCACACTGATTCTTCCACAGAGCAAGGTTCTATGAAAGGCCATAGAAGAATATGAAGGCATTTTTAGTGACTGTGGTCAGTAGGGACAGAGAATGATGATGGGTGTTGATGAGACTGGTCTGCCCGGTGCAGCCTTTCTCCACGTTTAAACCCTGAGAACTATATAGCTTCTGTTGTATGTAAGATACCAACTTCTCCCTAAGAAACCTAAAATAATATTCCACAAGTACTGTCTTGAGAGAATAGGGTAGATGCTGGTTCAAATATTGCCTGTTCTTTGGTTCAGTTAGGGATCTCCCTCTGATGCAAGACTACTCAGTTCTCCACCCATTCCTGTTTTATGGGATTGGATAAGAGACAACTTTTGTCTCAAATTCCTTCGCAGGTTTTTCCAGAAGTTAACACATTAGGTTTTTTTTTAACACATTAGTTTTTAAAAGATTTTTCCCCTGCTTTATCTTTGTGTCTGTGCATGTGTATGTGCCTGTGAGAACAGGTGCCCTTGGAGGCTGCAGATATTTGATCTCCTGGGCTGGAGTTAGAGGAGGTTGTGAGCCAACTGATGTGGATCCTGGCAACCAAATTCTGGTCCTTCCAAGTGCTTCCAAAGTTCATAACCACTAGCTATACCTTCAATCTAACATATTAGATTTTAGACTGTTTGTTTCTTAATTTTTTTAAAATGATGAGATTATAGTAGGGCAGTGGTGGTGCACACCTTTAATCCCAGCACTTGGGAGGCAGAGGCAGGTGGATCTTTATGAGTCTGAGGCCATCCTGGTCAACAAGAGCTAGTTCCAAGACAAGCTCCAAAGCTACAGAGAAATCCTGCCTCAATTCCCCCCCCACACACATTTAGAATAATATGAAGATTTCTTCCTCCATAGCCCTCTTCTTGGTCTTTTTCAAATACACGCTCTCTTTCTTTATTAATTGTTATTACATGTACATATGTATGTACATAGATATTTATAAATATAGCCTGCTCATGTGTATAATGTTACTTGTATGCATGTGTTTAGTATTGGATAGACAGTTGGTGTGCTCTTCCCTGAGGGAGACAATTTCTTCTGCTCTCAGCACTTCTTAGTTCTGTTAGTCTTCATGAGGCTTTGTGGGATTTCCCCCATCCACTTTGGCATGTGTATTGGTGTTTTCCTTGTTGAGCTCCGGTTTAGGCAGTCATGTTGGTGAGACCTCCTGGGTGTAGTAGCTTCTGACATTGCTAGGAGACATGATCTCACAGCGAGGTCCCACCATATTATTATTATTATTATTATTATTATTTGGTTTTTCGAGACAAGGTTTTTCTGTAGCTTTGGGGCCTGTCCCGGAACTAGCTCTTGTAGACCAGGCTGGCCTCGAACTCCCAGAGATCAGCCTGCCTCTGCCTCCCAAGTGCTGCGATTAAAGGTGTGCACCATCACCGCCCGGCACACCATATTATTTTTAAACCAAGATCAATAACTCCTAATAATCTCGTTTCCATTTGCCCCACCATTAATTTTTTTTGTCAGGAAGATTTCCTCTGTGAGGTGGCATTTTTCAACTTACAGATGTTTGGGTGTTGTTAGAAATTCAAGTCAGAGCCCAGCAATTTGTATAGAACTTGTTTTTTTTTTTGTTTGTTTGTTTGTTTGCTTGTTTTTGGTTTTTTCGAGACAGGGTTTCTCTGTGGCTTTGGAGCCTGTCCTGGAACTAGCTCTGTAGACCAGGCTGGTATAGAACTTGGAATGTTTACATTTGACCGCTGACATGGAGTAGTTACTCGGAAATAGGAAAAGAAGAACAGCCACATTTTTATATTAACACAGAGCTCAGTGTAGGGCTCACAACACACCACAATCAGTGCTATTCAAAAATAGGAATGACAGGTTACATTTTACTGGCAATAGTTCTCAAAATAGAGCTGAAAAATGTTTTTTTTCCTGGACTTCAGTGGATTTAGGTGTACTTACACAACTATGATTTCAGTTCATGTTATTTTAAGAATATACAGATTTAAACTTTGGAATTTGGTCTTACTTATCAACTATATTAAAGGTTAATTAGAACCCTTGGTTTTGGGCCAGTGAGATGGCTCAGTAGGTAGAGAAACCTGCTGCTACCAAGTTGATAACCTGAGTTCAGTCCCCACTACTGGGCCGGAAGGAGAGACCTGACTTCTGCACATTATTCTCTGACCACTACGTGCATGTCATGGAACGCACATGCCCCCAAAAAAATAAATAATGAAAATTTTAAAGAATTGTTGACTGATGTAACCAATATATAGAGTAGGCTTTTACAGAATAATCACTTTTAAGAAGTCTTCTTTATCAGAAGTGAGATTTGAACCCATGCCTTCAGGAGTGTGGGGGTGGGAAGAAGGGAGGACAGAAAGAGAGGAGGAGAGAAGGAGAAGAGGGAGGAGGAGAACCTGAGGGAACAGGATGGTTGAGATGGGGGAAGGACAGAAGGGAGAGCAAGGAAAGAAATATCTTGATTGTGGGAGCCATTATGGGGCTAGCATAAAACCTGGCACCAGGGAAAATCCCAGAAATCCACAAGATAGCCCCAGCTAAGACCATAAACAGTAGTGGAGAGGGTGCCTGAACTGGCCTTCCCCACTCATCATAGAACCTTCATCCAGCCTCTGATGGAAGCAGAGGCAGAGATCCATGGCTAAGCACTGGGCCAAGCTTCTGGAGACCAGTCAAAGAGAGGAAGGAGCAATAATATGAGCAAAGGAGTCAGGACTATGACAGGATACCCCCTGAAACAGCTGACCTGAGCTAGTGGGAGCTCACCAACTCCAGACTGATAGTGGGGGAACCAGCATAAAGCCAAACTAGGCCCTCTGAATGTGGGTAACAATTGTGTGGTTTGGGCAGTGTGTGGGACCACTGACAGTGGGACTAGGATTTATCCCGAGTGCTTGAACTGACTTTTTGAAGCCCATTCTTTTTGAAGGGATACCTTTTGGCCTCAATATAGAATGAAGGGCGTTGGTCCTGCCTCAGGGTGATGTGTCAGACTTTGTTGACTGCCAATGGAAGCCTTACCCTCTCTGAGAAGGGGGGGGAGGGGGGAGTAGGGAGAGCTGGAGGAGGGGAAGGAGTGGGGACTGGGCTAGGTATGTAAAATGAGAAAAGATCATTTAAAAAATAATTAAAAAGAAGTCTTCCGTAGCATTTAAAGTATTTTATTTGCAAATATATATACATATGAAGGTATACATATATACACACACATATACATATATACATGCACACATATTTGTTAAACATGCTGCAGAATTTTGGACTTAGAGGGGAAAATGCAAGGAAGTAATCATCTGGAATCTGAGTGCCCAGCAATGAGTTTTTTAGCAGTTAGTATTTTGATAACAGCTTTAGTGGAATAGTGAAATTCATTAATAGTCTTAATTTGAGTCATCCTAGAAGCTGACTGTGCACTAAGACTTTCAGCATGAGTGCCCTGTTCAGGGAGTGCTCCCAGCAGGACCCATCAGACTGTGGATACAGTAGATGGTGGGTGGGAAGAACCCAAGCAAGGGAGAATTCAGATGAGAGGTCACATATAGCCTGAACATAAATTATAACTCAGAGACTGTTAATTTCGTATGTATAGGCATCATATACTATCCAGCCATGGGCTTTGGCTCTTGTCATGGGGTTGTACAACTTGAAGGTAGCTTCCTGCTTTCTGAATGGATGCAATGATCCATGTACCCTCTGTCAGACATGAGCCAATGTTAGGATGTTAGGAAAGCACCCAGAACTTGGATATGGGAGCATAGTTTGCTTAAAAAATATTTAGCAGTTCTTATCGACGCCGAGGCAATGTTGCAGAACCGGTATATTACAGCGGGATGATAGGCTTGGAGTTGATAGTGAGTCGTTTATTTCCCTTTACGGTCAGTGCAGTTCCTGACAGGAAGGCGCTTAGCAGCTGTTGCCTTGTGCTAACTGTTTGACTCCGATGCCGACAGCTGTTTTAGACCTATCATTTGCTGTTGAGGCTAGATACGCACCTCTGTCATCTGACCTGAGGAATGAGAGTAGACTCTGGTGGAAGCAGAGGACTGAACAAGCAGGATGGAGTGTTGAATCTTCGGATCGGTTCCCCATGGAATCATGGGAAAAGTAAGCGTTTGCAAAGAACACTGGAGAAAAAAGACAGGAGACAGAATGCTAGGGTGAGGCTGGCTGTGTCGGAAACCTCCAGAAAGAAGAGGAAGCCATGCTGAAGATAACTTACCGTGAGACATGTAGCTGATGTCTGTGGCTTACTTTGTGCTACCAACATGACGGTGCTCACACAAGAGTCTGTGTTTCCTATGTATGTCTGGCATTTAATGTTTTATCTGTGCGCATCTCTAGGAGTGAGTGTCCATTCTGTCAACAGAACTGTCAACAGAGAACTGGGCGGGGGAGGGGTTAAGGGATTGGCAAGTCTCTTAGAAACACAAAGCGTGGCACCTGTCTCTCCTGGCTGTGTAGCTCGGTCTTGTCCCCTGAGCAACCTCTGTTTGGGACTGCCTTTTGACTAAAGCAAGGCTCCTCTTCTTGGCTGTCTTAAACATCCTTGCAAAGAATGGGAGAGAAAAACCAAATGCTTTAAATAAAGTGACTTCAACCTTTTAAAAGAAAGCAATTAATAGGCTAATTTTAAAATTTCAGCCTAAAACTAAATGCAGACACCACTCACCCCAGCAGGAAGGACCTTAGATCAGCAAGACCATCAGTGTACAGTGGCTGAATATTTAACATCATTGCAAATTAGGGTATTTATAGTCAGAGGAAATCTATTTTTTTATCTGTGTGATGTTCTTTCATGCCCACGTACCTTGTCTACAATCTTGACCTGTAAAATCTCTTTCTTACTCAGTTATTCAAGTTCCCTGCAATGTGGCCCCTTCATTATTTCTCCCTGTTTGGTCAGAGTTGATGACACTGTGTAGCATATTAAATCGCATTTATTAGAGCATATTTTAAAAGGAATTTCTGCAGGGTATTAAAGCTCCTAGCTTAGGGATTATTATATGTCTCATTCCATCTGAACTGTAAGTTCGCTGAGAACGAGGAAGAAGCCCTGTTGATGTCTGGTGACAAGGCTGTGGCCCGTGGAATGTGGGAAGTGCTTCCCAGGAGCCTGTTGTACACAACACGGGGTGTACAAAGTGAGAGCTGTTGCATTTTACAGCACAGAACTCGGGCCCTGACACAGGAGGCCGTCACACTTTGCTGCCAGCTGTTGCAAATTATCAGCAGGTCCCATGGGCATCCCTTTGCATTGAAAAAGAGACTTTAAAAAAAGTGACTGGAGCTTGTTGAAACTCGGGCTGTTTTGATATAGAAAGGAAGCCTGCTTTCTCTCCCTGGACTCATCAGTTTGACTTGTGGGATTGTCTTTCTCAGTCGAATTCCCGAGAAGGCTCTAGGTACCCTTTGGTCACCTTTGCAATCTAGTAACGAAAACCATTAGAAGCTGCTGTGATTGGCTCTGCACCAGAACTAACTCTTCCCTGGTATTTGGCTTCTAGGATGGAGTCTTGGTAAAGATGACAGAAGCTTGCCCTCCTTTGAACTGCTCCAAAAAGGATCACATTCTTCCTGAGAATCAGTGCTGTAGAGTCTGCAGAGGTGAGTGAACTTGCTGGAGGCTTCTGGGCGGGGCTGGAGGTTGGCGCGGAGGTTTGATGGACAGTGGTGCAGATGGCAGCTTACCTTGCTCAACCCTCCCTGGTTTCAGAGACTTGCGGAGCCCATCTACCTTTCTCTGAGATCAGCTCCGCAATTGCAAAATGAGGATAATAATAGTATCCACCTCATAAGACTGCTGGGAAGATTAAATAGGATAACGCGTGAGCACGAGCACACATCCCAGCATGGGACAGACATACAACGAGCAGTGGCTTCTGTATTGAAGGAAATGATAGCGCCTGGAATAACAACCATTACTGTCATTATTATATTTTCTCCCGGAGTGGGGCTGAGCAGTGCTCCTCCCTGCCTGCCTTGTCTATGGGCCAGTGCTCTCTCGGAATGACTCACGACATCAAATGAGCATGCTTGCCAGTTAATTCTCAGGCAGGAATTGTTTTCTTTTCTTTTCCTGGACCCTCTTTCTTTACCAAATTTATTATTATGCATTCAGTTGTTAGCTTATAAATGGATGCTTTCCCGAAGTTCTCCCCTAGGGAGAATTAGGTTGGTTAGAAGAACCTAGAATGCATTCAGAACCTTAACCCACTAATCCAGTAATACATAGCTACTATGTCATAACTGTGACTGTTCCAAGCTCCTCCCATTCTCCAATAGTCACTGGGGTAGAGCCGCCCTAACAGGATTGTTGTGCTTTCTGAGTAAAGGAGGATCCAGAGTCTAACAGTTTAATCCCTTTTCTCTCCCCCCCTTCCTCATGCTCCGTTTTTTATAAAAAGCATTAGCAACATTTTACTTTCTTTCTCTAAAGAGTTACAAAGTAAATATTTTAGCTTTCTGTTATATTTTCTTAATGCTGCTCCTGAGGCACAAAAGGATGCAGGAGTGTAGGTGTATGAGCGGGCACAGCAGAGTCCAGAGCTATTTATAGGCATGCCTGGTAGCGGGTCTTGATTGGCCGGCTCCGTACTCAGCACCTTCTGATATGTGTGGAAAACGTCCATTGTTTTGATGCGTTTTCATCTGAAGTTGTGATTGCTCTCAGTGGTTGGTTCAGCTATGTAAAATCTCATTGCCCTCTAAGAATGGCTGTAGAATCCGGGACAGATAATGGTGCCCTTGTGCCCCGGCTTCTCTGCCTCTGCTGTCCATGACTTTTTCCCGGGAGATGAGAACAAACCTCTGTCCACTCTGGATAGGGCACTGGAGACACACCGAAGAAATAATTCCACCCAAGTCTATCTTGATGAACCAATGAGTTTATTGGAGTGAGTCATAAAAACATGGCTGGGGGCCGTTCATGGGAGCGTGGGCAAGGAGTTGCACCTGGGATCATAGGTGAGGGGCTCATTCTTTCTGAGCCTCCTAAGCCTGTTAAGTGTTTGAGCTTTATGAATTTTTTTTAACTTTTGGAGTCTTCTGAGCATCCTCCTGGGTGTGTCTTCTTTCCGAGAAAAGAGCATATGGCTTATTTGCAGCTGGGAGATCTTAGAAATGCCTAAATATTGAGTTGAATTTTCAGAGAGATGCATTTATTGGGAACCAATAAGGTTGTTAGGTAGGCCTTGCAATTTAATGCAAAACCCATCACTGGCTGTTTGTTGAGGTGCCAGGGGGGCTTCTGCTTCTTCAGATTCTTTCTGATTAATGGCTTCTTTAGAGCAAAACATTGATCAGGGCACAGAAACTCAAGAGGAATTTCACTGTTCTGACCTAGTTTACAATAGGTGGTCCTGCCTCGGTTTGAGCTTGTCTGGCGCCCACACACTTCATCAGTGAGGCTACTGGTGGGGTGTGTCCCACAGGTGCACCTGGCTCCCACGAGAAGCACTGTGGTAGCTTTTGCCAAATCTGGTTCAGGTGCAGAGGAACAAGAGGTGGGGGCAGACTTCATAGAGTCCACCTTAGTGAGGGCCAAGCTGTGGAGCTGCGGGCTTTCGTCTTTGCCTCCATGCATGCTCTCTTCTCTGTTAAATATCTGGAAGGAGAGGGTGAGAGTTTTCCTTGGAAATGCTCGTATAGGTTAGAGTTTCTTTTGTGTTCCGAATTCTGCATCTTCCACAGGAACTAAAGTTCCTGTTCAGAAAAGATGCAGGGAGGGGGCTTCTTGGAAGTATGGCAAATTAAACCCTCTTTATCTTTACTTTCCTTAACTTAAAAAAAATTAATTTTTAAAAATACATTGTTTAAATTCACACATTTTACTTTATTTTATGGGTATAAGGCTGGCATGTATGCTGTGTGTGCATGTATGTGTGCTGGGAACTGAGCTAGGATCCTCTGCAGGAGTAGCCAGTACTCCTAACTGTGAAACCTCTCCAGCCCATCTCTTGACATTTTATTTATAGTTCATGTCTCAGAATTTAATGTGCCAATTCCTTTATTCGTAAATAATTGTAACGTTAGGGGGGCCTGCTAGTTGGGATTCCTGTTTAATGGTGTAGGATGATCTTCTGTTTGTGTGTTGCTTTCATTGGTTGAATAAAGAGACTGCCTTGGCCTTTTGATAGGGCAGCCCTTAGGTGGGCAGAGTAGACAGAACAGAATGCTGGGAAGAAGGCAATGTGCCACCATGATTCTCTTGTCTGAGATGGATATAGGTTAGAATCTTCCTGGTAAGCCACAAGCCCGTGGTGATACACAGATTACTAGATATGGGTTAAAGCAAGATGTGAGGGTTAGCCAAGAAGAGGCTAGATATAATGGGCCAGACAATGTTTAAATGAATACAGTTTCTGTGTAATTATTTCAGGGGTTAAGCTAGCCAGGTGGCGGGATGCAGCCTGCCACTCTCCTTACTACAGAGAATGGCTCATGGCAAATTCTAACTTCTAATAACAGCTTCATATACAATTCCTTTTAAAGAAGAAAGACTCAAACATGTGACACTTGACTGCTAATTAATTCCTGGGGCAGAAATTATTACATTTCCTCTTTCTGGAATCCCCTTCTCTACCAAATTGACTCTGCTATCTGCAAAGGTCAGGTCAAGCATTGCTTCCTCTGTGAACTTTTCACTCAGAATTAGTTGGTGTAGAAGCTAGCTCGATTCAGGAAATAACCAGGCTAGCTAAAAGATAAAACAATTATATTTTTATTTATTATAAGGGAAAAAAATTCATGAAACAGGAACGAGAAGTCCAAGCTCAGCTGTGCTGTGAGGGAACCACACACAGAGAGGGCACCTGGGTCAAGCGCCATTTTTCTCCAGGTCCCAGAAAGCCACACCCTAAATTGGTCCCACCTCTTACAGATAATTGGTTGGCAGAGATTCCCCATCACCTCCCCCTTTTGTCTAAATAAGAACAATCCAAACCCAATACAAAATTATATACAATAGGAACAGATATCAAGTATAAAATAACAACCAACATAAACATTATTAAGCAAGGAACACATGATAAATGTTTTAATAGACATTCTATTCCAAAGAGTCTAAGTCTTGCATCAGAAATAGGCTTAGCTAAACCATAAGAGGATGGTAACTATGACTATCTATTCTTCAACCCCATCAAAGGCCTGAGAAGGGAGATAATATTACTTGAGTAGGCAGTAAGTGCAATCAAGCAGCTTCCAAAGTGAGCAGTATATGGCAGAGACAATTGGCTACCCGAGTGATCATCCAGAGTCTCATTTGCAATGTTGAAGCAACCAACTTTGGCTAAGACCTAGCATAACTGACAGACCATTTTCAGAGGCAGGAAATTTTTCAGAACCATATTACTCTGTCTTGGCAAGTTTTGGCCATCTTTTTCCTTGTGTCCCTGCTTATCCAGTTAGGATACCATGTACTTTGTCAGTGGTTGAGTAGTTGAGGCATGGACAGTTCCTTGCCCAAAGGCCAATTGTACCAAGAAGAAAACAAACTCTGAGTGGAGTGTCTTCAGTGCTCAATATTCTCTAGGGAATTGATTGGTGCTGTCAGGAGCAATCATGTCTCATGTCAGCAGAACCCTAAGTTATTTAAACGCCATGTTCTACAGATCCTTGAAGTGGTTGAAGATTGCCTATCTAGGCAGAATCCAATCTCTATGTATCTAAAGAACCTAATTAATCTGACTATATGTATAACACACATGAACAACTATTGACCTATAATATCTAATACCTATATAACTTAAAGACTAAGACTTCATGTCAGAATATTAAATAATCTGCAAACAAATGTGCAATAAATGAGTACAGTGACCTCAAAATGTAAACAGTGTACAAGTATCTTAATCAGAGGTAAGAATAATATATAATGCAATATGAAAATATATCCTAAAAATATACAAAATGTCCTAAACAGAGGTAGAAACATGCTTACTGTATATTGCCTTTAATATGGTTAGATATGTTCCTTGTATCCCTGCTCTCTCCAAGACCTTTATCATGAAGGAATGTTGTATTTTGTTAAAGGCTTTTCAGCATCTAATAAGATGAATATGTTTTTTTTTATTTTTAAATTTGTTTATATGGTGGATTAAATTGACAGATTTTTTTGTATGTTGAACTATTTCTGCATCTCTGGAATAAAGCCTACTTGGTCATGGTGGATGGTATTTCTGTATTCTTGGATTTGGTTTGCCATAGAGTATTTTTGCATCAATGTTCATGAGTGAGATTGGTCTGTAATTCTCTTTCTTAGTAATATCTTTGTGTGTTTTGAGTATCAGGGTAATTGTAGTCTTGTAAAAAGAGTTTGGCAATATTCCTTCTGTTTCTCTTGTGTGGAAAAATTTGAGGACTATTGGTATTAGCTCTTCTTTGAAAATCTTGTAGAATTGTGAGCTAAAACCATCTGGCCCTGGGATTTTTTTGGTTAGGAGACTTTATTTTTTTTTTATTTTTATTTATTTATTTATTTATTTTTTGATTTTTTTCGAGACAGGGTTTCTCTGTAGTTTCTGGTGCCTGTCCTGGAACTAGCTCTTGTAGACCAGGCTGGCCTTGAACTCACAGAGATCCGCCTGCCTCTGCCTCCCAAGTGCTGGGATTAAAGGCATGCGCCACCATCGCCCAGCTGGTTAGGAGACTTTAGATGATGACTGTTTCTATTTCTTTAGCAACTATAGGTCTATTTAATTTGCTTATGTCATCTTGATTTAAGTTTGGTAAATGATATTTATCCAGAAAATTGTCCATTTCCTTTAAGTTTTCCAGTTTTGTGGATTGCATGTTTTTGAAGTATGACCTCATGATTCTCTGGATTTCTTTAATGTCTGTTTTTATGTCTTCCTTTTCATTTCTGATTTTGTTAATTTGGGTATTCTCTCTTCCTTTTGGTTAGTTTGGATAAAGGTTTGTCTATTTTGTTGATTTTTTTGAAGAACCAACTCTTTGTCTCATTGATCCTATATATTTTTTTGTTTTTATTTTGTTGATTTTACATTTCAATTTGATTATTTCCTGCCATCTAGTTCTCCTGTGTGATTTTGCTTCTTTTGGTTCTAGAGTTTTCAGGTGTTCTTTTAACTCACTATAAGATTTTTATAGCTTCTTTATGTGGGCATTTAGTGGAATGAACTTTCCTCTTAACACTGTTTTCATTGTGTCCCATAAATTTGGGAGTGTTGTGTAGTCATTTTCATTACGTTTTGGGAAGTCTTTAATTTCTTTATTTTTTTTCTTGACCCATTGGTGATTCATGTAAACCTTGTTTAATTTCCATGTGTTTCTGGGCCTTTTGAAATTAGTGTTGCTGTTGAATTCTAATTTTAAGCCATGGTAATCTGATAAGATACATGAAGTTAATCCATTATTTTTGTATCTGTTGGTATTTGCTTTGTTACCTAGTATGTGGTCAATCTTTGAGACGGTTCCATGAGGTGCTGAGAAGAAGGTATATTTTTTTATGTTTGCATGGAATGTTCTATAGATATCTGTTAAGTTCCTTTGAGTCATAACATCTGTTAGTTTTCTTATTTTTCTGTTAAGTTTCTGGACTGGTAACCCTGTCCAGTAGTGAGAATGGTGTGTTAAAGTCTCCTACTATTAGTGTATGGGGTTTAATGTGTGATTTACGTTTTAGTAGTGTTTTTTTTTTCACATATGACGGTGTCCTTGTATTTTGTACGTAGGTTTTCAGTATTGAAATTTCTTCTTGATAGATTTTTCCTGTGACAAATATGAAATATCCTTCTTTATCTCTTTTGATTGATTTTAGTTTGGAGTCTATTTTGTTACATATTAGGATAGCTACACCATCTTGTTTCTTAGGTCAATTTGATTGGAAAATATTTTTTCAACCCTTTACACTGAGGCAATGTTTGTCTTTGAAGTTGAGGTGTGTTTCTTGTATGTAGCAAAAAGATGGATTCTGTTTTTGTATCCAATCTGTTAGCCTGTGTCTTTTCCTAGGTGAGTTGAGTCCATTTATATTAAGCGATATTAATGACCAGTGATTTCTAGTTCTTGTTATTTTATTTTTCAATTTGGTGATGTTATTGTGTATGTGTTTCTCTTCTTTGGGATTTGCTGCTGTGAGATCATCTATTGTCTGTGTTTTTGTGGATGTAGCCAACTTCCTTGGGTTGGAGTTTTCCTTCTAGTACTTCATGTAGGGCTGGGTTTATGGCTAGGTATTGGTTAAATCTGGTTCTGTCATGGAATATCTTGTTTTGTGTGTCTATGGTGATTGAAAGTTTTGCTGGATGCTGGGCGGTGGTGGCGCACGCCTTTAATCCCAGCACTCGGGAGGCAGAGGCAGGCGGATCTCTGTGAGTTCGAGGCCAGCCTGGTCTACAAGAACTAGTGCCAGGACAGGCTCCAAAGCTACAGAGAAACCCTGTCTCGAAAAACTAAAAAAACTAAAAAAAAAAAAAAAAGTTTTGCTGGGTATAATGTCTGCACAGTGCTTGACCAGGACCTTCTGGCTTTTATTTTTTCCATTGAGAAGTCAGGTGTAATTCTGATAGGTCTGCTTTTATATGTTACTTGCCCTTTTCATTTGTAGCTCTTAATGTTCTTTCTTTTTCTGTATGCTTAGTGTTTTTATTACTATGTAGTAAGGGGACTTTTTTTTAATTTAGTCTATTTGGTGTTCTATAAGCTTCTTGTATCTTCATATGCATATCTTTCTTTAGGTTGGGAAAGTTTTCTTCTATGATTGTTGAATATATTTTCTGTGCTTTTGAGTTGAACTTCTATCCTTGTTATTTTTAGGTTTGGTCTTTTCATGGTGTCCCATATTTCCTAGATATTTTGTGTTAAACTTTTGTTAAATTTAATGTTTTCTTTGACCATGAGTCTATTTCTTTATTGTATCTTCAGTGCTTGAGATTCTCTCTCCCATCTCTTGTATTCTGTTGTTTATGCTTACATTTGTGGTTCCTGATTGTTTTCTCATATTTTCCATTTCCAGAATCCCTTCAGTTTGTTTTCTTTATTGTCTCTATTTTGGTTTCCAAGTCTTGAATCATTTCTTTCATCTGTTTAATAGCTTTTCTAGGTTTTCTTTGAGGAATTTGTTGGTTTCTTTCAATTTTTTTGTTTGTCTTTTCTTCCATTTCTTGGAGGGAATTTTTCATTTCCTCTTTAAAGGCCTCAAATGTTCTCCTAAAATTATTTTTTAAGTCATTTTCTTCTACTTCATCTGTATTGGGTTGTTCAAGTCTTCCTGTTGTAGAGCCACTAGATTTTGTTGGTGTGGTGTTGCTCTTGGTACTGTTGAGTGTGTTCTTATCTTGTCTACCCATCTTTTGCTCTGATTGGCATAGTTGGGGCTGTGTCTCTGGTGATCACTCATCCAGGTGCCATTGGGATCCAAGGCTCAGATAGTTGTTTCTTGTAGTACTGTCAGGGCCATGATTTCATTCACCCTGGAGGTCACTTGGTGTTCCCAGAGGTTGCTTGGCAGTCTCAGAAGTCATTCTGCAATCCTTGTGGTCATTCTGGCCTGCTCCCACAGAGGTCACTTGCTTTGGTCTGCCCCTGCTGAGGTCACTGTCTTGGGCCTATTCCTGTGAATGTCCTTGGCTTGGGTGTGTTCCTGTGGAGGTGCCTGGCTCAGTCCTACTTTCATGGAAGTCACTGGCTTGGGCCTTCTCCCGTGTAGGTCCATGGTTCAGGTCTGCTTCCTTGGAGGTTCCTGGCTTGGGTCTCCTCCTTTGGAGTTCCCTGGCTTGTGTCCAGTCCTGCAGATGTAGCTAGCTCAGGCCTGCTCTGGTGGATGTCCTTGGCTTGGGCCTGTTCCTGCAGAGGTCCCTGACTCAAGCCTGCTCCCTTGGCAATAGCTCTCGCATACCTACTCTGGTGGAGGTTGCTGACTTGGGCTTGCTCCCATGGAAGACGCTGGTTCAGGTCTGCTCCCTCAGAGGTTGCTTCCCAGTAGCTGTTCCAGTGGAGGTCACTGGCTCAGCCAAGATACCATACTTTTCATTTCCAGAATTCCTGCCCCATTACAGAGCGATAGCTATGGGCCTTCCTACATCTGCCACTTTCCTGAATTACCCAGCAAAGCATAGCTTGTCTTGTTCCCCTGCTTCTGTCCATGCTTCAAGCATGTTTTCCATAGTACTTCAGGCTTCTTTGCCAGCTCCTGGCTGCCATGAAGCTGACCTTTGTGCAGGCTGTACTGAAATAGCATTGACTTTTCCTTCTGTCCTTCGTTCTCTTCCTTTGGGCTGTGGTGGCTGCCATGAAGCTGACCTTCATGCAGGCTGTACTGAAATGGCATTGACATTTCTTTCTGTCCTCTGTTCTTTTCCTCTGGACAGCTGTGGAGATTTTAAGCTTTCCCTGCTCTCGGGAGTGTTCTGTAAACTCCCATGAAGTTGTCTTCATTTTAAGAAGGTACTATTTAGAGTCTGTGCCTAGTCCCAGCCTCACCTTGTCAATGACCCATTTAGCTAGATGCTCTCTGACCAAAGTGTGATATTTTGAACCAAGGACTGCAATCCAATGATCTATCTAATGTTTTAGCTCAGGCTACCTCATGTTTAGCTCCTTTTTATCTTCTTTGTATCAGAGAGGTTAGCCATATTCTTTAATAATGTTTTAGAAATAAAACAGAAATTATATTTGATTAAGGGCCTTCCATTACTTCCTCTTCTCCATAACCAGAGCAGAGAGTCACAGAACAGGATCTCACTTGCCTATGTGGCTTGTCCTGGTCACACATCTTGCCACCAACCGTAAAGTGGAAGGCCATCACCAGGGTAAGGGCTGTGACTTCTCCTAAGACCCTATGACTTAAGTGATCTTTCCCGATGAATTCAGCATTTGTGGTCCTGAACCACGTTCACTGTGACTCCATGACTCTGAGTTCCAGTTTATTCCTTAAGGGCTCATTAGAAGTAGCACAATAATATCACACAGCTCTTAGAGAGACAAGCTTCCTTATCATTCACTGATTTTCATCTTTCCCTTTATGCTCCTGTTTACTGGGTGGAGTCTTAGATGAAGAGGGGCCTGAAGTATTACAGTTATGATAAGACATGGATTTCAGGGACTCCTCTTCAAAACATAAAGTAAACAAAGGTAAAACCCCTCAATATCTACATAAAGCAATTAAAATAAGAAGTTTATTTTGTGGGTATGAGTACTTGGCTGAATGTATGTCTGTTCACTGCTTGTATACATTGTATCAGAGGTCATAAGAAGGCATCAGATATCCTAGAACTGGACTTAAAGACAGTTGTCTGCCATCATGGGTGCTGGAAATTGAATCTGGGTCTTCTGTGAGAGCAGTCAGTGCTCTCAACCACTGAACCATCTCCCCAGTCCCATGTTAAAGCAGGTTTTATCTGCATATCGGAAGGTTCCTTTGTTTGCGTTGCAGACTGAGATCCTCTGCAGAAACCCAGAGACATGAGGTCTGATGAGATGAAGTATCTGTTTCATCTAGGGTTGTTATATCTGGGTTTGGCTCTGAGGCTGATGCAACCACATGTCTTCTGCCATCCTGGTGTGACTGATCACAGAAGCCCAAATAGTCGTGGTCTCCATACACTTGCACAGAAGGGCTTCCAAGTAGCATTTCATCTCTGTCTCAGAGGGTGTCGGCTCTGTATGCCGAGGATGTTGTCCCCAGAGCTGTCACTCCTGGAAAGTTTGAATTGAAGCTCTTCTCATACCTGCTTTGAGATTTTGGCATTTTCTAAGATTTATTCTCATAAGACTCGGGTAAGCCATCTTATCCAAGAGGCATAAACTGGGCACTGGAGAGAACTGTCCCCTCCATTTTCAGGCCAGTGTTTATGCAATGTCCATAAAAACATCCAACTTAACAAATAACATTGTTTTAAATGCTCAGATGTTTTGACATCTCTAATGTAAGGGACAGGGCAGACCTTTGGATGATAGGGTCTGGTCTGTAGTTTTTACAGTCAAGTCTTTAAATGATACCATTTTCAACACTGGATATTCTTTGTTTTTAACACTATCTTATCTGTGAAATATACAGAGAATATCCAGATTTCACAGATATGATAGTGTTAAAAACATTTTTTCTGAGTTGTAACTTATGTCTTCAAGGTATAAATCATTAGTTTGGCTTTGATGTTATTTTTTTAATTGGAATTTTTTCATTTTACATACCAACTCCAGTTCTTCCTCCCTCCCCTTCTCCTGCCCCACTATGTCCACCCCAATCCATCTCCCATCCACTCCTCAAATCCAGTGATCACTGCCAAGCACTGGGCTGTGCGCCTAGAGTTCAGTTGAAGACAGGGAGTATGTTGTTTTGTTTTTTGTTTTTTTTTTTTTAATTAGTGATATACATTTTCTTGTGTGTCTACTGCTCCATTACTATTCCAGATGGAAGATACAGGACTTTGTTTTATGTTGAGTTTGTGGTTGTGTGTGTTGTGTGTGTGTGTATGTTTTATCTTTGTAGAATTTGAATCTGAGACTTCATAGTTAAGTATAGCATTATATTGTGATGCACAGTGTTCAGTGTATCAGCTGACTTGGAATTTAGACCAGGCACTTGGGGAGCTTGATTCTTTAAAATCTTGGGTTATGTCAAATGCTGTGAATAATTCCCTCTGTCTTTTAGGATGATAAAGGATCCAGCTGATCAGGCAGTTCAATCCACAAGGCTGTTGGTGCAGCTATGATATACCTTGGAAAAGGACCATAGGACAGTTTAGGAAGACACATGCCTGCCTGGCATCGAATGCAATGGGCAAAGCTGGGGGCTCTTTGCTGTTGCTGGGTCTTCAGGTCTCAGTCACCTGTGTGGCACCCAGAGTGGCCCTCACTGACTCCTGTAGCTTTTTTTCCTCTGGTATCTCAGAGCCACCTGTGAAATTTGTTTATGCTCATTACTTTAAGGCAATGATCATAGTAGTAGCCTGTCTATTTAGGGCATGAGGTCCTGGGTGGAGAGGCACAATGAACCCTCGGGTGGCAGCTATGCTCCTTCCTGGAAAAAGGCAATGAGGGAATGAATGTAGACTGAACGGGAAATATTGCCCGTGGATTTCTGGTGCTCTCAGTCAAAAGCTGGTGGGGAAAAATGCTGATAATCTTGACTGTGCATTCTCAAGACTGCTCCAGGAACCACACCAATCACTCGGCCCATCCTGGCATCCTCACACACTCCTCAGAGTTTTATTTCCCTCATAATCAGCTCTAATTGTATCTTCAGCATTGCCAATGACTTTGGAGGGTTTCGCTTCATGTTTATGACTTTGGGTGTCGGAAGAAAGTTCTTCCCGACATCTGTTCCAAATGTGTTTATCTGTAATTTTAATTCATGCTCACTTGCCTTGTCATCTGGCCTGGACTGAAATTAGCTGAGATTATTTGTACTGTTTAAGATTTTATGCTCTTCAATTAAAGCCTCCCAAAGAATCCTGGTGCCACATGAATTTTACTCCCGTGTGTCCTGGTCGTTTCAGGTGGGTTTATAATTGAAACGATCTCAGAGATGACTTCAGGGTATTAAAGGTGAACGAGATTTGGAAAGGAGGCATTTAATGAAGACGTGGGCTTGCATGCACACAGAGGAGCTGGCAGTGTTTCGGGGGAGGGGTTGTGCTCTGAATGTTGGTGAATGGGTGAGGTCCAAAGCCCTGCAAACGTGCGCTAACATGGCCCAGTGCTGCTGCTATACTGAGAGCAGAGGCATCCGTAGGGCAGCACAGTCTAGAGAAGACAGGAACCCCGTGCCCATGGATGTACGTGATCTAGTGGTGAGGGTCTCCAACTCCCTGAGGAGCTCCACTGATCCAGACGGAAGACCGGAAACTGGGGCTGGGCTACCTCAGACAGGAAGCCAGTTAAGTGTCAGTGATTGCAAAAGAAACTGAGTGTTTCCTAAGATAGAACCTTCGAGGATGTGAAGCCCACTCTCCTTTTACAGTCCTGTCCTGATGGCATTGAGCTCTGTCCACAAAAGACTAAAGGGATCCTCTCATTCCCCAGGGCCCTTGTTTCTCTTGTGGCATGTATTCTGGTTATAGAGTCCCTAAGGACATTCAATTTCTCATAAAACAACTCTCTTAACCAATTGGTAGATGGTGCCGACTCTGCCTGTGAGGCCCTTGGGCCAGCATGCCATTGCTCCTGTGTGAATTACAAGGTGGAGTGGTATATACTTTCTTAAATTTGATTTGGGGTAGAGTAATTTGGAGTGTGTGTTCGAACACCCAGCTACACAACTCAAAGGTGAACTGCTTAGCTTGTTGGTGGGAGTGCATTAGCAGGGGACCCGGGGCAAGCTGTGCTCCCTCCAAGAAAGTGGTTCTTATCCTGTAGATCATGACCCCTTTGAACATGAACAACCCTTTCACAGGGATCACCTAAGACCATCGGAAAATGGATATTTGCATTATGATTCATTCATAAAAGTAGCAAAGTTACATTTAAGGTTGGGGGTCACCATAACATGAGGAAGTGTATTAAAGGGACTCAGCATTAGGAAGGTTGAGAACCACTGCTCTGTAGAGTCAGTATTTAATTTAGCTATCTCAGCAAACCTAAGTCTTGCCTGGGGTCAGGTTTGCTCTGTCTTTATTGTAGAAAATGTCATAGGACAAAGCACATAGATGCTGTCCGTCATTGGTGGCAGAAGCCCAAGGAGAAGCAAGAGGAGTGAATGGTTTTGTCATAATCATGAAGAGATGAGAGGGAGGGAGGGAGGGAGGGAGGGAGGGAGGGAGGGAGAGAGAGAGAGAGAGAGGGGAGAGGGAGAAGGAGGAGGAGGAGGAGGAGGAGAGGAGAGAAGGAGAAGGAGAGGGAGAGAGAGGAACAGGGAGGGAGGGAGGGAGGGAGGGAGGGAGGGGGAGAGAGAGGAGGAGAGAGGAGAGAGGGAAAAGGAGAGGGAGAGAAAGAGGAAGAGAGGGAGGGGAAGAAAGAGAGAGGGGAAAGAGAGGAGGGGAAGAAAGAGAGAGAGAGGGGAGAGAGGAGGAGAGAAGAGAGAGGGAGAAGGAGAGGGGGAGAGGGAGAGAGGGTAAGAGAGAACGAGCTAGCACGACTTAGACAGTGGGAATGTGGGAGCTTCACTATAATGGAGTAAAATGGTTTGAAAGAAACAAGATTGGTTCACTAATGTTACCCTCACAGAAATGCAGATCCAGGGCCACAGACAGTCCAGATTTTTGACCCCTCAGTCAGAGAAGTGTGACACACCCACTATGTAGGTTTCCTCATTCATTTTCTTGAACATGACATGGGCATTTGCTGCTTTGTGTTTGGATCCATGGTAGTTTTTGATTTCACCTCCATTGCCAAGCACAGTAACTCGGTAGATCCTTGGCGCTTACCAAGGCTTTGTTGGACGGATGATTGGCATTTTGCTGGGAACTACAGGCAGGTATGCATCCTGAGCATCACCTAAGCTGTGGTCCAGCAGGGTGTCTGCCTTTCTCAGAGCACTTCCTCATCTTCACGACTTGAAGTCTCGGGATTGGGTCCTCCTCATCTCGGTATCTCATCCATTCTGTTGGCGGGCAAGTGATTTTTCTTCTGATGTTGAATCTCCAGGCAGTGAAAAGTAATGGAATGTTTCATAAGGTAAGAAACAAAGCTGGTTTCTTTTGGAGAGGTGCAGGGGTTTCATGCACTGGAAAATGCCACTGTCTGATGGAGTACTGGTTTCTCCAGGCCAGGCTCGGCTGTTCTTGAATTCCCCTGGATGATGGAAATGATGGCGGGCCTGTCACACGGGTGGGGCAGAGAAGCCAGGAGTCATGTTTGCATTAATAACCATCTCTTTCCATGACCCACTAGTTCAGTCTTCAAAGAGAATGAATGTACTTAGCCTCTCCAGTCTCATTTTGTTTATCTTTAAAACACTTAGTTCCAGCTTGGTAGGACAATGAGGATTCAGTGACCAGCTGAACGGATGTCCATGTCCGCTGAGTGCCTACAGTGCCTTGGGCTATTGTCTTGGCCAGGTGGCCAAATTTACATGATCCTTTCCCTCATTGAGGTAAGCTTCTAGTAGGGGGATAAACATCTACTAATAAAAGCAAAAATATCCCATAGTTAGCCATAGTCAAGGCATTGTGCGAAAGAATAATGGGGTTTACTTTAGACTGGGGAAATAAGAACCGTTTCTCTCAATCTGAAGTGGGTGGGGGACTGATGTAGCTTTATTCAGGTACCACTGACAAATAAAATGTGTACTGAGATTTGCAACCCGCTTTGATGTGTACATCCATTATGAAATTATCAAATCAATCTAATTAATGTGTCAGCTATTGGTCTCACAGGCTTACCATCTGGCTCATCATTTTTGCGTGCTCGGTGAGAACTTTTAGATGAACCCTTTCCAGGAATTTTCTAACATACGTTATTACCACCCATAAACCCCATTCTGTGCAATAGAGGGTCATCACTTACTCTTTTTGTTTAACTGAAAAGCTTCCCCCATTGCTTTGATGGAGATTCCCTCGTTGCTCAGTGAGTAGGATCTATTTAACCTTAGCTTGAAGGCTGAGTTATTGTATCAGGGAGAGTGGATATTCAAGGTCCTTGGATCAGAAAAACAGCCGAGAGTGCTGGAGGAGGGGTGAGGGGTGTCCCTCAGTATGGAGAGAGCTTGCCCAGAATGCAGGAAGCTCCCAGGTCATTCCCCTTATTTCAAAGACTCAGCGTGGTGCTGTAATTCCTCTACTAGGGATCATTCTATGCTACATAAGGTTTTTGAGGTTAGCCTGGGATGTAAGGGACATTGCTTCAAAAAAAAAAAAAAAAAAACAACAACAAAACAAAACCGTAGCAGCAACAATAAATAACAAATAAGTTAAAAAAAAATACTGGGGGAGTTAAAGGAATGGAGAAAAGATAACATTCAGGATTTTGTTTTTCTTTTTTCTTTTATTTTTTGTGTGCTTTTTAAATATGGATCGCTTCACGAATTTGCATGCCATCCCTGCTCAGGGGCCATGCTAATCTTCTCTGTATCCTTCCAACTTTAGTGTATGTGCTGCTGAAGCAAGCACAGATTTTGCTTTCAAATGAAAAGCCCTTGCAAGATTTTGAATGGAGGGAAGGAAGGAGGGGGGTATATGTCATTTTGTGGCGAGTGGCGAGTGAGTCATAGGAAGTCAAAGGGTTGAAGGAAGGCAGATGAGATGGTTTCCGTTTGAGAGAGGATAGCAGAGTGGGAAAGAGGTTTTCATTAATATAGCTGTGGAGATGAAGAGAAGCAAAGAAATTGAAGATAAAATTATAAAACAGGGGACTGCTGTACGACTCAGCCTTAGAGTGCTTGCGTTACACATGCAAGTCCTTGAGTGGGATCCCAGCTCCCCAAAGTGACATATACTTACATGCATACGTCCATGCATGCATACATACCAAAGATGAAGCTGATGGGACTTAGGAGGGCTAGTTTTCCAGGGATGAAGGCTAACGTGACTTCCTTGTCTCTGGTTTGGGTAGATGAAGGCACCACAGAGAGATGAGAAGAGTCTAGGAGACTCAGATTCAGATATAAGATCACAAGTTCAGCTTTCACTGGTGAGTTGTGAGGTAGCTCTGAGGCTGGAATGAAGACCTTGGCTGGCAGTGGCCTCTTCCCTATAATGACACAGCATAAGTAAAGGCGGGCACAAGAGAGTCAACTCTGTGCTCTGTGCTCTTAGAGAGGCTTGTGATTCCCTCCCTTTTGCTCGTGGAGAAAAGTAGATACTCTCAGCATGTGTCCATGAAAGATTTGGCATTTAGTTTAATTTCTGATTGGAACAGATTAACAGGTGGGTTCAAAATGAACGGATTTTGGGGGGTTGAGGGGAGAGGAAAGGGTTTATTTGGCTTACTTGATCACACAAATCCATCATTGAGAAAAGCCGCAGCATAGACATAAGCTAAGGAGCCTGAGAGCTTAGACCCTCTTGATCACTACCCTGAGACAAACATGTAGTGAAGATGGACTGGGACGTCAATGGGCGAAGGGGAGAACTGGTGACAACCAAAGATGAATACTCAGAAAAGCAAGCTTGTGTCTTAAGTGACATGCTCCCAGACACATCTGATAAGAGAGACAGAGCCATCTGAAGGGTTGCAGGAAGAGAGGATTAGCAGAGAATTTATGGGCTGGCAGCCTGCTGAGATGCTGAGGTGGTGCGTGAAGAGTGATGATGGCCAGCAGTGGAGGGGAGTTTTCAGACTGGACTCGAGGCTGACTCACAACCAGGTACAGTTGCTAAAGATCATCAGACTATCTGCTTAAAACAAGCAGAAATGATGGTTTGTGAATGATCGCACTAATAAGAACATCTAAGGAAAAAATACATACGATGGCCTAAGGGAGTCTGAATTGGTGGTGGTGGTAGGATTGCTTCAGTTAATCTGCTAGCTCCGTAATTTACCCACTAAGACACTTGTCTGTCTGTCAGTCCACTCACCTATGACTCACACATCCACACAGCTAGACCTGTACAGTACAGAACTTTTAGCCCAGTCTGGCCTTGAACTTTGAATATAGCTGAGGGTGAACTTGAACCATTGCTCTTTCTGGCTCCACCTCCCGGGTGCTAGGACCACAGGTGTGTACACCATTCCCAGTTTGTGTAGTATGGGCATGGAAACTCAGGGCCTCGTGAATGCTAGCCTGGCATTCCACCCACTGAGCTACACCCCAGCCTTTAGAAAGCTTTGATTAGAGACCTGATTCAGACACGGACGCTGACCTAGGAAGACAGAGTGACTGAAGTTGAGCATTTCATCCAGAGGACTTAGAGTTACCCGACAGAGACACACTAAAAAGTCTACTGTTTCCATTGCTATAGGCTTATTTTTAAAGTTTTACAAGGTAAATAATAATTATGTATTTTATGAGGTCCAAAATGATGTTTTGATACATGTTCATGATGTTTGTAGGGCTTGATTTCAGGCTGTTGTATGCATGTGGGGAAAAAGCGAGACATGAGGAAATCAGATAGAGAACATGCGTGTGCTAAGAGATGAACATATGGCATTGTGTCATGTGTCACAACGGTGGGAAACTTGATGAGTTCTGACTTAAAAAGTGACGTTCAGGCACTTCCTCTGGCAGAGAGAGTCACAATACCTCAAATGACCCCTCAGACAGCAAGAATATCAGGTCCTTTTCATTATAATTACAACTGCAAGCCTTTTAGGTCCTGCTAGAAGCATTCATGGGTGTTAGCTTCCAGATTTTTGAAGGTTAAAATCATGTTCTGATTTTGGTTGGGATAGTCACCGATGGGTGGGTCCCAGTGAGTGTGATTGGCATCTGGTCAGTTTCACTAGGGCTCTGAATCTACTCTCTAATGCCCCAAGAAGTGGCTATACCTCTGACCTTTTATTAGAAGGATATATGGTACATGTTAGGAATATTTCTTAGTGAAAGCTCTCTGCAGACGCAAAATTTCTCAATCAAGCCAAATCAAAACAAGCCAAATTAAGAAATATCCAGGTTTAATGGGAGATCTGAGCTCTCAGGTGGCCCCGAGGGGGAACTAGGAAGCCATGGGAATGACCCCCCGGAAGGAAGAAAGGGAGACCACGTGTTCCTCTTTTGGGAGATCACTTAAGTACCCTGGGGAGTGGTGGCCTGCTGGGATTTGGAGTCCAGACCAGGCCTGGGGGCTGGGATAGATGCGAGGGACTGGGGCCTATGCTCCCAACTTGACAGTACAGTAGGGGTTAACTGGACTGGCCTCGTTCCCTGATGTCTGCACAGCTTCCATGCGGCCTGTTGCCACACACTCCAATTTGGGGAGAGCAGCCAGGTCTTTAAATTTCATCTTTTTCAGAGAGGAGACTAAGCTGCCTTTCTTCTTAGCGCCACCCAGCCAGGTTTGTAGGAAAGAGGACAAGGTGGGCAGCCATCCTGGGGGATGTGGGAGCTTAGTCACAACACTCAGATCAGGTGGTCCACCATGTTCCCGAGACTTGGGTCTGTGCCTCTCTCACTGCTATTGCTTTCGCTCATTCCTCGTTTCCTGGACACCTGGGCCAAGACAGGTCTCAGATCACTGGATCTAGTTAGAGTCTCTTGGCAACAACCCCGTGGTCCTTTGGGTGCAGCCTGGGCTGAAGAGGGAGCCCAGAACAAAATACTAATGTTGTGTATACATGTAGCTATTAATATCATGTACATACAGGTTCCTTTCCACACGGTGGAATAAAAGTGTCCCTTTCCATGCTCTAATACCTCTCAGGTGTTTGAGTTTGAGCTTTCCTTTTCATATCTTACATTGAGGCAGCAACAGTATTTATTAAGTTTTTTTGAACTTTAGCTGTCACTGTTGGCAAAATCACCACCATTATCATTATCACCACTATCAACATAACCAATAGGATAGATGGGTACCTAGTACCAACTCCTTTAGATCTATCAGGATCTGTTTCAGGTGTTTAATGTTAATTGGCTCTTTGAATTCTTCATGTCAGTAATACAATCACACTTACTTAAAACATCTACAGTAATACCAGGCATATTTCACGTGCAGGAATCTTATTATTATTACATAGTAAAAGGTATTACCTTCTTGGCTAAATGTTGTTGGTTTAAATTTGTTTTTGAAGAAAAACAGTTCTAGACTCTTCCCACTTAAAGGAATTAAAATGTAATTTTACCTGGTCTGGGGATTTGCATAGTTTTTAAGCCAGAGCTTGTACTTTCCATAATCCATATGTCAAATGGAAAAGGGTAATTTTTCTGTGTGTAAGAGGGTCAGGGGACATGACCTCACTGTAACTGCCTGTCATGGCTGAGGGTCTCAGCAGCATTTTGAAATCACCACTGTCATCTTTTCTGTATGTACCGAGGCAGGTGAGGCAATGTGCAGTGTATGTTAGCTGCAAACTCTGAATTATACATGAGATTTCTTGATCCCTGGGTACGGTTTCCTGTGAGACGATTCTATGTGATGTAGCATAATCATCAGTATCTTCAAAATCTACAGATTTACAGGTGATAAAGTACCTGCATATATCTGACCATGTTCGACCTATACTTTTATATAGCCTAGCCTTGTGATTCAACCTCCAAATGCTATGTAGTGTGTATGAGTGTGTGTGTGTGTGTGTTTATTTAGTCCTTGCAGTAGATGGTGGGGGTATAACTAGAAAGAGAGAGAGAGACAGAGAGAGACATACACAGAGAGAGAGAGACAGAGAGAGAGAGCGAGAGAGAGAGAGAGAGAGAGCAGCCATGTTAAAGAAGTGTGATGCCCTTGAGATGAGGAAGCATGGTGGAGTTGGCGTTTTCCCTGAGAGCAGGTTTCTCATCTCTGTTGGTTTTCTGCATGACTTCCAATGGACAGGAGGCAGCCTGGTGCTAGTGTGATCTGCTTGAGTCAGAATCTCAAAGGGTGGTTCCCGCAAATACTGAAAAGGAAACCCCTAAGAAAAGGCTTGCCTGTCAGTCTTGAATCTAGATTTAGGTCTACAGGAGAAAATTTGGCATTGCAGAAAGCTCAGGGCTAGCGGATCTCCTATCTGTGTGGCTCAGTACTCACCTCAAGCCAAAGATGCCCTTTAAAATGAACTTATGGTGAGAATTCCTTCGGGCACCTGGCAGGAGGTAACACAAATACTAAAACCCAAGTCAGGAATATTTCCTACACACTCAATTTCAAACAATATGAGCTCAAAAAGAAAAGAATCATGTACAATGAAAGGAAAAGAAATTAAGACACCATCAGTGATGTTCAGCATAAATAACCAACTGCAAAATGGCATGCGTGGGCTGACTGTAGCGAAAGCATCAGCATAAATACATGTTTAAAGGATTAAAAGAGGAATAGAGGAAATGCTATCAAATTAACCTAGCAGGTTAAAAAGAACCACATTGAATTTCCAGATTTAAAACCATTTGAGAGACTGAGGCAGAGTGTGTCACAGCCCTAGAGAGAATTAATGAAGGCAGATGGAGAATTCACTGCAGTTCAGCAAGGAGTGAACAAGAGAAAGATATAGATCACATGACAGCAAGTCTAAGAATCGGGAAATCCTGTCATGTGACACAGTTAGAATTCTGGAAGGGAACACTGCGGAGAATGGAGAAGAGAGGTGGCAGACGTTTCCATAGCAAGGAAAGGAAGCACCTGTCTTTTCTTAGATCCAGGCTCCACCCCTGTGAGGGAAACTAAAGACGAGGAAATCAAACCAGTCCGAGACAACCAGTTAGCCAGATAAAGTTGAAATGTCTTCATTGACAGAAGTATGACCACCCAAGGAGTGGTTATGAGATTAACTACAGTATCAACAACAGAATCATGTCTTCAAATGTAGATCGAACACCTCTAGAGAGTAGAATTAGTTTTCAAATATGTGAATAGTGCTTTTACTGATTGGTTGATTAATTGAGGCAGTCTTGCTGTGTAAAGGCTGGTGTTGAATTTGTGATCCTTCTGCCTCAGCTTCCCATGTGTTGGAGGACAGTGCATGTGCATAACACCAGCTCGAACATTTGACCTAAGTTAAAACTAAGTTCGGAACCATCCGAGCATCCCCGCTAGAGAGACTTCCAGTAGATGCTTGAGGGCGTAGACTAACTATCCTCCAGGTGATAGCAGGGACTCTGGAGGAAGTGTGAGACAAAACAAGTCAAAAGTGTGTTTAAAATATGTCCACGATATGCTCATTAATACTTTAACAAGCATTTTATATTTCAAAACATGCAAATAACTCCAATGTTGATTTTTAGTATAGTATAGTACATAAATGTGAATTATGGACTATTCATAACCCTGAAAAACAATACAGCATTGACAAATGAATACTCATCTTATAGGCATTAACATGGTTAGAGTATATTAACATGAATAAAGACATCTAAAAGGATATGAACAGTAAATTGTATTTATGGGACACTGAAGATGAGCAAAGCTAAGTATTTGTTTAGAAATAAGTACCGGCGTGTGACAAGATCATAACTATGTAGAAAGTAGTGAAGCCTGGCAGAAGGACTGGATATATCCTGATAGCATTCACATTAGATCAGATGTATCTTCTATGTCCTAATATTTGTGTTATGCTTTCATTTTACACATCATTGTCTACTAAGATAACTTTAAAGATGCTAACCATGTAAGAATCAATGGGACCTTTTAGATTGGCATGGGTATGACCCCTAGGCAGGAAGGAGCTCAGCAAATCGGGCTACACTGAGTATCAGGAAGCACTCTCTCAAACACAGGGAAGCCCAGAGTTTCCCGTTTCTGCCCTATAGCTCCTACTCAGCTTAGTCCTACATGCTGCCATGGTTTGTCTCTCTGTACCTTCATATCATAGAAGGTACTGTATGCTTTATTATTCAGGGGCCTCCTCCTCCGTCATTTCCGAACATAAAATATCCTCTCTGTCCTGTAGGTCATAACTTCTGCGCAGAAGCACCTAAGTGTGGAGAAAACTCGGAATGCAAAAACTGGAATACAAAAGCGACCTGTGAGTGCAAGAGCGGATACATCTCCGTGCAGGGCAACTCTGCGTTCTGTGAAGGTAAGGGGGCAGAGAGGCCCTGTGGGGAAGTGGCAGAGAACTATGGTTTCAGCTACAAAAAACCATGGAATCAGCTATGCCAGGGCTCCTGTTCTCATGCTTGCTCCAGGCAGAGTGACATGAGAAACTACGAGGTATGTAAGATCATGAAGTGCCCTCAGTGTCCACACCAACCCCAGGGCAGCCGTAAGCACACTCTCTGTTTGATTATCGGGAGAGAGTGTCATCGCCCGATGTCACGAGATGTGGCCAGGGAGTTCCCTTTTCAAATGACAGCCACAGCTTGGCTTAGGCCCAGCTCTCATCTTCCCTTCCTGAGGGCAGAATGTTTTTCCAGTTGAGGTTCTTAGTGGTTGATCTACAAGTTGTCACTTTATGGTCTTTGCCAAGGATCTGGTGATGGGCCTGTAACTTGAATCTGTGAACCGAGACCCTTACAATAGGGATGTGGCCTCGGGCACAACTGATCACCTCTTGTGCTTTGTGTGTGCACCCTTCCCAAGCTCAGCATCCCACATGCTGATGGTGGCATTGCACACCTGTACTTTTTTTGGTAAGCAGAGAGGTGGGGCTTGCTCTGACCTCGTTTTATATATCCAATTGGTCCTTTTCAGAGGCTCTCTCTGGTCCTTGTCCTCAGAGCAGAAAAGCTCTATGAGACAGAGTCACAATGGGTGGAGCTGTTGCTCTGCTTCTCCTGGTTCTGACTCGGGTCCCCCCTTTCATCTTGATTAGTTGAATATCAAGCACTGGTGGCCCCTGAGGGAGGTGGGTTTCTTGAATTGCGCAAATGTAACGGATCAGCGTCTATTCACTGCCCTGTGAGGAGCCTGGCTCTAAAGTGGGTTCAGTTTCTCAAGGAACAGAAGATGCTCTCAGGTGACAGAAAGGGTAAATGCCTGTTTGGCCTGTGTTCTGTATTGCTGTCCCCTGTTAAACTTTGACCTGTCAAAGAGCTGGCTGGTTCTTTGAAACAGTATCTGCTAGTTCCCAGTGCTCGCTCTGTGGGGAGTCCCTGTCCTTTCATTTACTCTGAAAGGCTTTCTTGGTTCCTTCTATCTGGGTCACTAGCAATATTCTAACCAGTGGGCTTCCTCCCTCTTTTTAATCTTTTTGTTTTTCTTTTGCTTGCTTTTCTGCTTTGAACTTGATTTGTGCCCCTTGGGAGAATGAAATTACCCCTTTGATTTTGATTTTTTTTAATCCACCCTTGAATTTATTCTTAGCTCTTTGTTAATTTGGGGAGGAAGATAATTAATTTCAACCGTTCACATTAAGTCATTTCTTTACATTTTTTTGTCATGCTATATTTTGCTTAATTAGAAAAAGAAAGTCAATGTGAGCATTCTCCCAGCCAATCAGCATGGGAAACATATCTGAGCTATGTAATGAACTGACGGACTTATGTTGTTACCTTCTGATAAACGTTGGGCTGAACTCTGAGCCATTATAAAAGTGGTAGTGGAGTCCCCATACAATGACCCCTGGCGCCAAACACTCCACCATGTCCCATTAGCAACTGAGACCTGGGAGAAAGTAGGGCTAATGGCCGCTGTGAATGCTTGCTGAGGCTCTTTGATTCTCTCGTCCTTGATTCTACCTTTTATTATATAGAACCGACTCCAAGAGAGGCCTGTGGTATTAAAGTTGCCCTTTCTGTGGGAGGCCCATTTTTTAACAATTAGTCACTCAGTATGACTGCAGGTTTGAGTCACTGTTTTCTTGGAATATTCATGTTTAGCTCACCATCTGGATCTGGCTTCAGGCCAGCGTGCTTGCTTGGGACTGGTGCCCTGGGGATGGGGTTGGGGCTGTAGATATTTCTTTGTCATCATAGAGACAGTTCAGATGTTCCAGAGAACTTGTTCATGGAGACAGGTCAGCTTCTAAGGAGGAGAGGGATATAAGTCATGGGTGTTTCTAGTGTATTATAACAGAACTTCAGCGGTGAAGCACAGACCACATGCTGGGCATCCAGAGGGGTACTGAGGAACACATTTAGTGGATGCCAATTTTTATAGCATGTGTGCGCCATCTTGAACATGTTGAATTTGATCTTTGAATTTGCATCCCTGTGGTTACATGATACTGACATCCATCCTGCTGTTCCTATAGTCACTCCACCACTCTACAGCAACCCAGGTAAGGAAAGGCTGAAGGGCAAATCTTTGTGTGAAATGTTCAGTTTTCATTTTCAAAGGTATTTCTTCCTAGAAGGTGTTCTCTAAGGCCCTGTCTCCCAGACCAGCAGATGATGTTCCATCTTAGTTTTCAGACCT
>JABTXL010002812.1:1258726-1335855 GCA_025134845.1 Neodon shergylaensis
ACCACACACATAATATATATATATATATATATTATGTGTGTGGTATGTGTGTGTTAGAATAAATTTGTAATTTTGTAATTTAGTGTTTGGTCATGCCGAATCCAGCATAGGAAATTGCATTTCCCAGTTCACATGCTAATGACATAGAACATGTTAACAATTTAGCAAATTTTCCAGATTGACTAAAGATTGAAAAGTTTGTGTTAATTATCATATCACCATTATCAGTATTAACTTACAATATCAAGGGTTTTGGAGCTACTGGTTTGCATCCCTTTTGAGGCCAACTGAATTTTACTTATCTAGACATTTTGGCAAGACTGGGAGGTCACTAGTGAGGGCTTTGATTTTATCAGTTATGCATGGGCTGTGGGATAAAATAATATTATCACTTACAAAGGGAAATTGGCCCCTCCCTAGGAAAAGACAAGTGGAGCTGTTGAAGGGAATGGCTGAGCAGGAGATACCCTGTGCTGCGAGTCTATTAGTGGCATGTAGCAGGTGCACTGAAGCATCCGATGCCCACCACGGATTAGCAATGCGACTCATAACTTCTCTTTTTCAGTAATTTCTTTCTTTTCCAAGATTACACTATAATCACATCAAAGCCATAACTCCATTGATCGGAGGTTACGATGGAGTATCTGCCCTTTGCGGCAGTAAGAGGCTGAGAACGTGACTGAGAAACCAGAGTTCAAATGGTTTGATCACTAGGAGGTAGATCACTAGGAGACTTTGCAGAGAAATGACCCAGTATGCTCACTGTACTTCTGATTATCCAAGAGTTAATCAGGTATCTCTATTTTCCCATTTTCTTTTATATTTATGTGTTTTGTATATTGAAGCGTGAATGACCCCTGTGATTCACACAGCCAGTATGCTCACTGTACTTCTGATTATCCAAGAGTTAATCAGGTATCTCTATTTTCCCATTTTCTTTTATATTTATGTGTTTTGTATATTGAAGCGTGAATGACCCCTGTGATTCACACAGCCCAGCTACTGCTCCAGTTTGGCTCTATCTCTAAAGTTTGGATTTGATGAGGGCAGGCATTATCCACCATCAGCTCATTAGCTCTTTGCCCTTATAGCTGGGCATTGGTAGGAATTTTGAATGCTTGCTGTAAGAACGCCTAGGAGTCTTTTTTTTTCCTCTTTGTTTTCTTTTTAAAATTATTTTTGTTTCCTTATTTTCTTTTATTAGATATTTTAAAAAATACCAATTCAAGTTCCCACTCCCTCCTCTCCTCCCATTCCCTACACACACCTTCCCAACCCACCCCCATCCAATTCTCAGAGAGGGTTAGGCACATTGCCTTGTGGAAGGTACAGTGTCCTCCCTACTGTTTCTAGGCTGAGCAAGGTATCTCTCCAAAGAGAATAGGATCCCAAACAGATAGTACAAGCAGTAGGGATAAATCCTGGTGCCACTGCAGTGACCCCTCAGTCTGCTCCAGCTGTGTAACTGTCAACCACGTTCAGAGGGACTAGTTTGGTCCTGTGCTTATTCCTTCCCAGTCTGCCTGGAGTTGGTGAGCTCCCATTGGCTCAGGTAGACTGTTTCAGTGGGTGAATCCATCATGATCTTGACCTCTTTGTTTATATTCTCATTTCTTCTACTCTTCACCTGGAAGCTCAGTCTAGTGCTCTGATGTGGTTCTGGAAACAACCTAGATGCCCTTCAACCAAAGAGTGGATAAAGAAAATGTGGCATATTTATACATTAGAGTACTACTCAGTGGTAAAAAACAATGACACCTTGAATTCTGCATACAAATAGATGGAATTAGAAAACACTATCCTGAGTGACATAACCCAGACCCAAAAAGATAAATATGGCATGTACTCACTCATAAGTGGATACTAGCTATAAACAAAAGATATTGAGCCTATAGTTCATGATCCTAGAGAAGCTAAGTAATAAGGGGAACCCAAAGAAAAACATATACAGACCCACCTGGAAATTGGAAACAGAAAAGATCTCCTGACAAAATTGGCAACATGGGGGTGGGGAGAGAAGGGAGGGTGTAAGGGAAAGAGGAGGGAAGAAAGGGAGGGAGGGTTGAGGAGAATTTGAGGGAATGGGATAGTCGAGATGGAGGAAGGACAGAGATGAGAGCAAGGAAAGAGATATCATGATTGAGGGAGCCATTATGGGGTTAGCAGACACCTGACTCTAGAGAAATTCCCAGGAATCCACAAGGATGACCCCAGCTAAGACCCTAAGCAATAGAGGAGAGGGTGCCCAAACTGGCCTTGCCCTGTAGTCAGACTGATAAATATCTTAAATATCACCATAGAACCTTTTTCCTTTTCCTCTTTAGTGCACATGACTCAGAGAGATAGTTTGTTACCCAAATATTTTACCAGCCCACTTTCCCTTCATGATACAGATTTTAGCTTTTGCTTCATCTGAGAAGCTCTGTGTGTTGTCCTTCGTATGACAGGAGCAGGTAGACTCCCTTCCTGGGGTCCTCTTTCCTTTACCTCTGCATCTTTGACCCCAAATATGCTTTGCAAAGACATTTGTTTCTGTCCCCCATCTCATCTGAACCCTTCAACTACCCTTTTAGTTGAACTCCCATCATACTAATTCTAAATCTGGTGGCATGGCCTCTTCTTATCTACATCATTTCCTCCTTGGTACCCATTTTAAGCCCCTGAATGTTTGATTCGCATTAGCTCAGTAATAGGTACTGGAATGCTTTAATGCTATTGGGTGAGCTATAAAAACCAGACTATAGCCTAGCTTTGTGTTTCATCCACCCAATGTGACTTTGTATCAATTACTGGAGCTTTGACTTTTTAATTTCCTCACCTGTAAAATGGGCTGAGAATTCTATGGTATAGTCTGGAATCAAACGAGACAACCTACTGAGACTAGCCCAGGTGTGTTATAGAAACTTTGTTGTTCTCTGACGCTTCCCTACATTCTCCTTCAAATAGAGTAGGTGTGTTCCACAAACACTGCACAGCTCCGCGGTACTTGTTCTGGTCCTCACAACCATCTCTTCATTCCGCCCCAACAGTTTTCTCCTTGGAATTAAGAGGACAGACACAAGCAATTAACGGCAAAATCAAATTCCAATTATTATACTTGAGTCAGACTAAAAAAGTTTGTTAAGTCTTGTGTCCTTCAATCTAACTGAGATGCTGGCCAGAACTGCAGGTTAAGGGAACTGCATAAAAAGCATTTTTCAAAACCATTTGTAAGATATTGTTTGGACTTTTTCAGTATGTCTTTGTGATAGTGTGGATTAGGTCTCTAGGGTGTTTTACCGAAATGGAGTTATCGTGTAAACTAATGGGGTTATCAGGCTCAACAATTGCATTGTCAAGCCCTTCTGGTTCCGTGGTCCTGTTTTTTCCCTGGGTTCCAGGTCTTAACTCAGCTAATAGTACATCCACCCACTTGGCTGTTCAGCTCATTCCATGTTGAAATTGCTCGTGAATTCACTCTTCTTCAACCTCCATATCAACTTAGCTTTCAGATGAGTCACAAATACCCATTTGTTGCGGCTTCATTGTGCCAACGCTTGTCCAAGCCTTCTTTGTTTCTTAGCCAGTGATGACCATAGTGACCACTCTTGCCCATGTACCTTTCTACAAACACACAAAGAGGAGCTTTGAAAGCATCCAGGAGATCATGCCGCTCCTCTGTTACAAGTTGCCTAGTAAGTGCCATGGTTCTCAGAAAAATATCCAGAGTTGGTTCTGAGGAAGGCGCCATGTGGGCTGGGGCCCATGTACTTTGTGTTTGTGTTTCTTCTTTATGTTTGTGAGTCTCTCACTTCATCTGCATTCTTTGCATCCTTCCTTGCATCCTTCCAACAGGTCTGGGCAGTGGTTCTTTCCTCAGCCTGGGATGCCCTTCCCAGGTCTTTGCAAAGTTTTCTACTTTCTAGATAGAAAGCTTATTGAGACCTTGTTGCTGCTGCCTCTTGTGCGATCCCTATTTCCTGGGGGTCTGGGGGTGAGGAGATGTGGAGGCAAGGACACAGAATTCAAATAATTTCAGTGTAAAAAGCTCTTTATTGTAAAAGGGTTGGGGTTTATGGGGTTAGGGAAGTTAAGCTGCTGCAGGAATGTTTTTGGTTGGTCCTTTTAAAATTGGCGGTCGCTGCTGTGATTGACTAGGAGTGGGCGTCATTAGTTACTGTGGTTTTGGTCTGGACAGGTTGTTTTGGCCAATTCTGCTTACTCGTTGTGAGTTTGCATGTGCTTGCTTGTGCTTATGCTATTGCCCTGCCTCAAAAAGTCAAATATCCCATCTTTAAAAAAAAAACTTTCCTAACCACCTCGGTGAAATTACCTCTATACTCTTGTTACCATTTTGATATCTGGACTTTATTTCCTTCACAGCAATTTCTCTCTAAGATTGTTTTTTTCCCCCAAAACTATTATTTTCTGACTTTGTCCTTTCGGAGTATAAATTGCACAGGGCAATAATTTTATTTTACTCCTTGTATCATCAACCTCTAAGGCATTAGTGCAGAATGAATTACTGACATACAAATACAAGTTGATTGAAATGAAGGGAAAAGGAAGGGAAGGAGGATAGTTGAAGGGAAGGAAGAAAGGAAGGAAGGAAGGAAGGAAGGAAGGAAGAAAGGAAGGAAGGAAGGAAGGAAGGAAGGAAGGGAAAGGAAAGAGAAAGAGAAAGAGAAAGAGAAAGAGAAAGAGAAAGAGAAAGAGAAAGAGAAAGAGAAAGAGAAAGAGAGGGGAAAGATTCCAGTCTCTGTGCCATGGTCACTTTATTTTGTCAGGACTGTCTTCTGTTGCTCAAAGCCTGCTTTAATAAGATGTCAAGTTGCTTCTGCTAATTTCTGTGACCTTTCAGTTCCTGTAATGCTAGCCTTGTCTGTTCCCTTTACTCCTGGATTGCTTTTTTGTGGCTGTGGTCGAATACCTTGAGCAAAGGCACTTAGGGAAGGAGGGGCTTGTGGTTCCAGAGAGCTACAGTCCTTAAGCCAGCACCATGGCTGGTGGCAGGAGCCTGAAGCTGAGAGATCACATTTCATCCACAAATAGGAAGCAGAGAGAACAAGAAGTGGTGCAAGGTTTAAGCCCTCCAAGTCCACCCCTGGGAGCACACCTCCTACAACAAGGCACCATGGCCTTCCCAAATAACGCCAAGTATTTAAATACATGGGCCCACAGGGGACATTTTTCAGATAAACCAGCACAACCTCTCACGAACTTGCTGCTCTTCATACCTCAGGATGCCCTTTTTTGACCATAGTTATAATAAATCAAATGATGTTGGGCTTCCAGCAGTGGCAGCTTCCATCCTTCGGCACACGGTCTTTAAAGTGGCTGTTTCTGGTCGGCAATTGTCTTCATTTAGAGCTCTGAGTCGGGGCCCTTTGGTGGTCCATCATGTGCAGTCTGCGGCCTCCAGGGTCACTGTGGAGAAGAAAAAGGTTTCCAGTGTGCCTGTGACGGTTATATTTCACCAGGCAGAACCTAGCTACCCACCACACTCAGCATCAAGGGGGACTGGTGAGCAGCATCGAGCTATGTTCCCAGGAGGGAGAAGAATTTGTGATGAGCAGCTCTCTGATCTCACTAGCTTTTCTGCTTACTAAATGAAAAAAAAATCCTCATTAATTTTAATCCATTTTATTTCCTGTGTTCTGGTGTCAGCAGATATTACTGAAACTTGCTCATGCATAGGACTGGATAACAGCACAGTTCGCCTGCCTCAGTTACGTTGTCGTTTTTCCGAGACATCTCCACAGTGACTGCTGTTGCATCTCTGCGGGATTTGTTCAACTCCCAGTACCTCATATCCCAAAGTGACTCACCTGTTCTTTTTTTTCTAGTCAAAATTCAAGGTTTTCCATGCATTATAATTCCGAGCTTTTGCTAAGCACAAAGCCGTCCATGCAACAAGCAGAGCACACTTTTGTAAATGAGTGATGTCATCCTAAGGATACCTGGTAGCAGGGATGCATGTGTGCACTTGAGGATGCTGATTAAGAAAACCCCCATAAGTCCTATAGGAAAAGAAAGTGAAGATGGAAGCAACATAAACGTAGAAGTGGCTGGCTGGTTCCTCCGTCCTGGTGGCTTGCCTCGGTGGCTGACTAGCTTCAAATTATCTTGCTTTCTAGTATTTTTTGACCTTCATTCATTTTCTTGACAGTTCCCCAGGCAGTGATACAGGGGAGAAGTGTTGGAATGGGTGCCAGAAGATCCTGACCGGTCCTGGCTAGACCATTCACCAGCTGGGTGACCTTAGAACGTTCCTCAATTCTTTCATGTCTCTATTTCTCACCTTTCAAGTAAGACCTTAAACCAAACTTAAGGAAAGACAACTGGAGGTGCTCTGTGAAGACATGTAATGTAGGTGCACGTTAAAACTTGTGGTTTTCATTTGGTAAGTTTGTGTTGGCATAATAACAGATCTCATCTTTTGCAGCTATTGGCCTAGAATTCATGTCTTCTTGGTCTGTCTGTCCATCAACAGATACTCTAGATATAAACTATACCTACCAACATTCGTTTGGGGCCACTGTTTTATACTGAGCTGTGGTAGGCTTTATAGAAGTGTGGCTTATGTCTAGGGATGTCATTCATCTAGGTCTGGACTCTCTTGTGGTCATGCAGTATGAAGTAGCCAATGCTGCACATGGCTGTGCTGTCAAGGGGATAAAGCAAACAGGTCCAGGCCTGTACGTTACCTAAGCTCATGCCTGACTGGGTCCTTTCTGTTGTTAGAACTCTGAAGATGATTCAGTGATCCAATCCACCCTCAAGAACCCCACAGTCTAACGTGGAAGGGAACCTTATAACCAGATAATGAAAACAAAACAGACCTGGCTTCAAGCTTGATTTAAGGCCTGGACTAGGACTATTTTGGTGAGAGCCATGCAT
Organism: Neodon shergylaensis; assembly: GCA_025134845.1. Lineage (NCBI taxonomy): Eukaryota > Metazoa > Chordata > Mammalia > Rodentia > Cricetidae > Neodon > Neodon shergylaensis. Next base: position 1,265,606 of record JABTXL010002812.1, read on the forward strand.
TCTGCCAGTAGCACTCTGCAGGCTACCTGAGAGCCATGGCTGAGGAACAGATTTCTTAACGAAGTGATGATGAAATGGGAGAGGTGTGAGGGACGACCTTAGCATGAACAAAGGCAGAGTAGGTGAGGGATGGACCGCCTTAGCGTGGACGAAGACACAGAGTAGGTGAGGGATGGACCGCCTTAGCGTGGACAAAGGCACAGAGTAGGTGAGGGATGGACCGCCTTAGCGTGGACAAAAACACAGAGTAGGTGAGTTTTGGACCGCCTTAACATGGAAAAAGGCACAGAGTAAAAACTTGAATGTGGCTGCAACAAATAGCATTTGGCAGATGTAGCCAGTGGTGAGATGGCAGGAATTTGTAAATAAAAACTGTGCATTCGTTTCCCAGCCTCCCAGACCTGAATAATCACACAAAACTATATTAATTCCAACACTGTGTGGCCAATAGCTTAGGCATATTCCTAGCTTGCTCTTACATTTTAAATTGGCCCATTTCTGTTAATCTGTGTATCACCACGAGGCTGTGGCTTACTGGTAAGGTTCCAGCATCTTTTTCCTTTGGGAGCTACATGACATCTCTGACTTTGCCTTTTTCCTCTCTGCATTCAGTTTAGTTTTCCTGCCTAGTTCTATTATACCTTGCTATAGACCACAGCAGCTTCTTTACTAACCAATGGTAATAAAACATATTCACAGCCTACAGAGGGGAGTCCTGCATCAGGAATTCTGGGTTGTCCTGTCGGCCTATGTGTGTCAACAGTCTACAGACATCACACTGGGTGCGCAGTTGAATCCACTGGGTATGGGAAACATACTGGAGCTTTCTATTGAGTATTACCTCATGTTTATATATTTCATTTTGATATGTATTTTATAATGTATATGATGTATTATAATGTTATTAGACATGTATACTTTATTAAATAATTATGTATTTACATTATTTACATACAAGAAGTACATGCTAAAACATTTTTATCTCTAAAGATGCATGATCAAAGATATATGTGTATATGTCTATACGTGTATATGTAAATATATACCCACATGTATGCATATGCACATCTATGTATTATATATATTGTACATAGCACAATAGTAGAACTATAAATATCATGTATCACATACTGTATATAATTTCATGTTCCACTTTAAATTTATCATATGACATATATACTTTTATATATAATAGACATATCCTCCATTTCATCTTTCCTTATAATTTGCAGTAAACTTTAATTTGGATAGTCTCATCCTCACACGTAGCAAATGGCTAAAGCACAGTAGAGTTCCACCGGCATGAGTTCCACAAGGCCACTGGTAGCCTCATCCCCACCCCAGCTCTGACCTGTGTTTCTGCCTCGACCATTGAAGGTTGGATGCCTCTTGTTGAAACCCTTGGGGGATGACTTAAATGCTTCAGTTATTAGCTTGCATTCTCAATTCTTTCTGTTTGCCTATAGAGGCTGGAAACAGTGATTCCTTGTTTAAATATATTTTGCAGATGTTACATACCAGATCTCAGGACTGCATAAACTGGCTTTGAAAAGTTCATAGGAAACTGTTTAATTTAGTTTTCTTTAAATGGTTTGTATCTCGAATCATCTCTCTCCATGCATGAACCCTGTCATCATTCTGAGACACTTTGTAAAGCAGCCTTTCGTGTGTCTTGCTTGTCAGGTCTCTAAGAATATCCATAGAGGCAAGAATTCCTAGAAACCCGTGAATATTGATGTGACAGATGCCAGCATTTACTATGGTAACTATAGTAAGTGTCAAAGTTTAACTACTCTTTTCTAAAGCAAACTCCTCTGAAACCAATTGTTTCTCTTCTACAGTTTGTCTGCCTCAGGCCTTACAGGTTTAACCTGTTTAATAGTTAGCGAGAGAATGTTTATCCTTCTGTTTTTCCCATTTGATAAACATGATCTTAAGCATGTGTACAAGAATAATTGATATGCTAATAGCACACATTTGCATGATGCATTATAATTTATAAGGTGCTTTAATGTCAGATGTTCCCGCTATAATCTAAGGTGAGGATTTTGATTATGGCTGTCTTATAGGTGAAGAAACTGACATTTACACTCTCAGAGTTAGGTCTTACACCCACGTAGATCGAGTATAATCTTCTTTTATGGCTCTTTCCATGTGGGCTTTCCTTAAGAGATACCTGAGGTATTTAAGGAGCATTGGCAGTCCACTTGGTAGCCTTGCTGGTATGGACAGAGGGCTCCCAGATGTCACCTGCTTCTGTCACATCATTTATTGCTGCTCCCTAATATCAAGCCTTGCCTGCCGAGCAGCTTTACTCGGTAAATCATTGTTGAGTGTAACCTCATGGACGCTTTAGTCATAGCAAGTGCTGCTGATAATACTTATTCACAGATTTTTATATGTCTATGATAATTACTTGATTTTCTTACGATAGCATAAAATAAACATTGCCATCTTCGGTTTCCAGATGTGGAAACTGAGGTCAGGAATAAGAAAAGGGCTTGGGGTTACCCAGGGAGCTAATGGTGAAGTTACATTTCACTGTGACCTCCACAGACCCTGTCCCCCATCTTTAGTGAGGGAATAGAGAACCTGAATCTTCTTATACAAGACCCAGCTGCTTCCACGCCAGCCCGTATCCCTGCTCTGCCATACTCATCCCTGCACTAGACAAGTGAGGGTGTTCCAGCGGCTTCTGGTGACAGATAATACTTCCTAGCATCTTTTCCATGCTAGTCTCTGTGATTAGCATTTTATATTTCTTATTTCACTTAATTCTTCCAAATTTACAGGCTAGCCATAATCGTTATCATAATAAAGCCAAGGCTTTGTAAAGATTACTGATTTGCCCAGGGTTACACTGCCAACAAAGGACACTCAGAAACTCTTGCGACTTTAATTCCAAACTGTATTTGTCTCAAAAAAAAAAAAGCAAAATAAAATGGGGAGATAACATCATTAGCAACTCCTAATGAGGTGTCTGTCTGCTTTGGTTGGGTCTCTTGGGTGTTCTGAGTGAGCATGATTGGATATGAGGAAGACACAGTTGCAGACAGCTTCTCATTACAGTCTTGGCTTGGTGTGGACAAGGGTAACTCTGTCACACATCCAGGCCGGTTTGATTCCCTCTAAGCCTGTCCATTCTGGAATACATCATAACAGAATCCAATTACCTACCAGCTCTCATTCCCTTCCTCCTCCTTTCAAGATTCAGGACTCCATCTCATCTTCTTTTCTCTCCTCGTGACTTATTCTGTAAAACCCGCGGCTCCCTCTTAGTTGCCTAGGCCGTTTCTTTTCTCTTTCTAATCCCCTTTCCCCACTTTCTAATTATAACAAGTACTATTGATACTTACTGCTTGGTGTGATAGGAAATGTTGTCTGTCATGCCCACAGGTAATTATACTTCAAAAGGAATAAATGGGGTTCAGCAGCTCCCCCCAGCATATTTACGGGAGAAAGACAAAGGCTTTAAATTAAGGGATTAATTGGAAACCTCTCAGGTACACTTGGTTTCTGCTTGGCTGAACCAAGTTTTTCTCTTGAAAGGTCAACGAGTTTTTCCATAATTCTGGGCTGCTCTGAGAAAGAAACCATAAATCTTCCTGTTTATTTGTTTTATAAATCTCTCCCTTCCACTCATTTAGTTAGTAGGGAGCAGAGCATAATAAATCCATGACTTTCCCTTAGAAAAGGAAAAATAAACCCTGTTACCATAAAAGGAACCCAGGCTGCTGAAACTATAAATGTCACATCTTCCTGACAGAAGGGGTGTGTGTTTGTCTGTGTGTGTGTGTGTGTGTGTGTGTGTGTGTGTGTGTGAGAGAGAGAGTGCATGCATGCGTGTGTGCATGTGTGCATGCATGAGGGCATGTATATGTGTGAGCGTGCATGCATGCGTGTGTGCATTAAGTGCATATGTGTTTTAAGTTATAATAAATCCCAGCACTGCTCTTTACTCACGGTATCTTCTATGTAGAAGATTTTATGCTGTTGTCAAATGAATGAAAGAATCTCAGCTCTGAAGTAACATCTACATTATGAAGTAATGGGAAACATGGTCAAATTGATGGGTAATAGCTTTAAAAAATGACTTATTGCTAATTGAATAAATTTTTCAAACCTATTCAGGCTCTTCTGTTTTATTAACAAATCATTAAATCCTTGATTCTCACTTCTGGCCATAGAGTGACAGGCTATATGTACTGTTCAGTTTCTACTTGGTGACTGAAGGGAGTATCAAGGAGCCATTAACACCTATCAGGAGCCTTGCCATCCAGAGTCAGGTGTGCCCCGCCAGATGCAGGCTTACACAGTCTGTTGTCCAGTCTTCTAGGGCTGGGCTTGAAGGTTGTCTTGGTGTCCTATTTGTTGTCTTGTATTTTCTCCCTGAGAGCTCTGACAGAGCCGCATGAGCAATGGCATTCTTGTTTCAAATGTACCTAGTAGCTCCCTGTAGGCACGCCTCATCTGAGCAACACAAAGCCATGTGAGGGCTAGTTTCCTAATTCTGTGAATACTTTACAAAAATCATTAGATTCTTGATAAACTTCCAGAAGCCTAAATATTTGCCTTGGCCCTCTTCCTAGTTTTCACCTCTTGGATGTTCTTATGTCAATAAACCAAGAAAATCAAGATGTCATGCAAATTCAGTTTCCAGCCTGAAAGCCTCTCACTGAGAAATTGATGAAACAAGAAGCTAATGGAGGTGTCCGGTGGATGAGCGGTGCTGAGCGGGCTTCTTTGATATGGAAATGCTAGAAATACAGCCCAAAGTAGCTTATGCTGGGGAATTTGATGACCCAGGATACCTTTAAGTTCAGGATTAGCTCTCTGGCGAGGCTGGATCCCAGCAGTACAGTCCCCAGGACTCTCTTTTATTCTGCATTGTCACAAGTGTTCCTGCTTAGTGGCACCTTCATCTTCAGACATGTCCTTGTCACTCAGTAATGCTGTGTCATCTAGCCTATGCGTCACCTAACTGTTACTATTACGGCTTGGGCTCAGAATTTGACCCCTGAACGACTTGTATGAACGTTCAGGTATCCAGACAGCTACAAAGCTCTGAGTACAGTGTCATGACTGCCAGGTTTGGGGAGGACTCGCCTCTACTCAAACCATGTGAGAGGTGAAGGTGACAGCTTGCTGAAAGGAAACAGGACACCCACTACACCAGAAAATGGGTCTGCTTTCCGGGAGAGAAGTGCCCACCACTCTTTTACTATTTTCACTCTGTAAGCGAGAGTCTTTGACACGGTATGATTTCCTGTTCTCAGAAGACATCCTACTGGAACATGGCGCTCCAGATTTCTTGCTGGTTGCGATTCCTACCTCAGGCATTAAATGATGGTGGTCCTCACGGCTGCGTCAGAGACCCCTATGCCCATCACCGTTTCTCTTTGCAACACACCAGCACCACTGATTCTTTGTTTACTTTTTGATTGTTTTTGTTGCACTATACATTTTTCTCCTCTCCTCTACCTTCCTTGCCTCTCCCCTTCTACACTCTCCCGTGACCCCCACACTCCCAATTTACTCAGGAGATCTTGTCTTTTTCGCATTCCTATGTAGATCCATGTATGTCTCTCTTAGGGTCTCTTTGTTGTCTAGGTTCTCCAGGGTTGTAGATTATAGGCTGGTTTTCTTTGCTTTATGTCTAAAAGCCACTTATAAGTGAATACATACTATATTTGTCTTTCTGTGTGTGGGTTACCTCACTCAATACTGGTTTTTCTAAATCCATCAATTTGCGTGAAAATTTCAAGATGTCATTATTTTTTTACCACTGAGTAGTACTCTATTGTGTAAATGTACCACTTTTTTTTAAATCTGTTCTTCACTTGAGGTGCATCTAGGTTATTTTCAGGTTCTGGCTATTACAAATAATGCTGCTATAAACATAGTTGAGCACGTCCTTGTGTTATGAATGAATTTCCTTTGGGTATATGCCCAAGAGTGGTATTGCTGGGTCTTGAGGTAGATTGTTTTCTAATTATCTGAGAAATCACCATACTGACTTCCAAAGTGGGTATACACGTTTGTACTCCCATCAGCAATGGAGAAATATTTCCCTTACTCCACATCCTCTCCAGCATAAGCTGTCATCAGTGTTTTTGATCTTGGCCATTCTGACAGGTGTAAGATGGAATCTCAGTGTTGTTTTGATTTGCATTTCTCTGATAGCTAAGGATGTTGAACATTTCCTTAGGTGTCTTTCAGCCATTTTAGATTCCTCTGTTGAGAGTTCTGTTTATTTTTATACCCATTTTTTATTGGATTATTTGTTCTTTGGTTGTCAAGTTTCTTGAGTTCTTTGTATATTTTGGAAATCAACTCTCTGCCCCATGTGGGGTTGATGAAGATCTTTTCTAATTTTTTAGGCTGTTGTTTTGTCTTGTTGGTTGGGTCCTTTGCTTTACAGAAGCTTCTCAGTTTCAGGAGGTCCATTAATTAATTTTGTCTCTCAGTGTCTGTGCTTCTGGGGTTATATTTAGGAAGTGGTCTCCTGTGCCAATGTGTTCAAGTGTACTTACCACTTTCTCTTCTAGGAGGTTCAGTGTGGTAGGCTTTTTGTTGAGGTCTTCGATCCATTTGGGCTTTAGTTTTGTGCATGCATCTATTTTCATTCTTCTATGTGTTGATATCCAGTTATGCCAGTACCATTTTCTGAATATGCTTTTTTTGTATTTCATATTTTTAGTTTTTTTTTGTCAAAAATCAGGTGTTTGTATGTGTGTGGATTAATATCCAGGACTTCAATTTGATTCCACTGGTCCTCTTGTCTGTTTTATGCCAATGCCAGGCTGTTTTCATTACTGTAGTTCTATAGTAAAGTATGAAGTTGGGGGTTTTGATGCCTCCAGATGTCCCTTTATTGTATAAGATTGCTTTGGCTACCCTGGGTTTTTTGCTTTTCCATCTGGAGTTGAATATTTTTTTCAAGGTCTGTGAATAATTTTCCTGGGATTTTAATGGGGAATTGCATTGAATCTGTAGATTGCTTTAGTAAGATTGCCGTTTTTACTATGTTAATTCTACCTACCCAAGAACATGGGAGATCTTTTCATTTTCTGATGTCTTCTTTGATTTCTTTCTTCAAAGACTTAAAGTTACTGTCATACAGGTCTTCCACTTGTTTGGCTAGAGTTACCCCAAGATATTTTATGTTATTTGTGGCTACTGTGAAGGGTGCTGTTTATTTGAATTCTTTCTCAGGCTATTTATCATCTATATAAAGGAGGGCTATTGATTTCTTTTAAAGTTAATCTTGTTTCCTGCTACTGAAGGTGTTTATGAGTTGTAGGAAATCCATGGTAGAATTTTTTGGGTCACTTATGTATACTATCATATCATCAGCAAATAGTGAGAGTTTGGCTTCTTTTCTGATTTGTATCCCCTTGATCTCCTTTTGGTGTCTTCTTGCTCTAGCTAGGACCTTGAGTACTATATTGAATAGATACGGAGAGAGTGGACAATGTTGTCTTGTTCCTGATTTCAGAAGGATTGCTTTGAGTTTCTCTCCATTTAGTTGATGTTGTCTGTCTGTTTGTTTGCTGTATATTGCTGTATATATATTTAGGTATGTTTCTTGTATTCCTGCTCTCTCCAAAACTTTTTATCATGAATGGATGTGGAATTTTGTTGAAGGTTTTTTTTTCAGCATTTAATGAGATAATTATGTGTTTTTTCTCTGTCAGTTTACTTGACAAATTTTCATATGTTGAACCATCCCTGCATCTCTGGGATGAAGCCTTGGTCATGGCGGATGATTTTTCTATGTGCTCTTAGTTCATTTCAGTTTGCAAGTATTTTACTGAGTATTTTTGTATCCATGTTCGTAAGGGAGATTGGTCTGTAATTCTCTTTTTTAGTAGTATCTTTGTGTGGCTTGGGTATCAGGGTCACTATAGCCTCATAGAAAGAGTTTGACCATGTTTTTTCTGTTTCTATTGTGGCACCACTGCTTCTTCACAGAGAACGGCTGCCAGCTTATATTAAGACCTCTAGTGTAGACCACTTGCTTCAGATCCATGGTTAAGAATCTGACTGAGTTCTTGGAAGCTTCTCAGAAATGTCTCAGATCGCCTCACATTACTGTCATTTTCCCTCATCATTTTTGCAGCACGATGGTGAGGTACCTGTGATTATCAACTTACCCGCGAGAACAGTCTGGAGACTTCAGTTCATGGTCAGTTGTCCTATTTCCTTTTAGTCTGTGACAAGGCATTGTGATGGTCACATGTGGTAGAGGAAGCCTATTTGTATCGCTACCACTGGGAAGGGAAATGAAAGAGGAGAGGAGGTGATGAGATCCCCAGTGGCCTCACCTCCTCTCATTAGGCCCCACTTCTACTATAGCAGGGAACAAAGTCTTTAATACTTAGGCCTTTGGGGAATTTCAGATTCTTTTTATAGCAATCTGTCTGAATACATGCTGTTTTTCCATGTTTCCTCTACCTGTGAGTTATAGCATCAATCCTCTTGTATTTGCATGATTTTTACCTTTCTTTTCTTTATTGCTTTAGCATATATTTTATTTCTTCTTTGAAAATTTCATACATGAATACAATAGATCTTGATTACATCCAATTCCTTCCTCTTACTTTCCCTGGAAAGCCTCCAGTAAGCCTTCTTTCTACTTTCATGTCCTTTTTTTGGGGGGTGGATAACCAACCTAGTCTAATTGGTGTTCCTTGTGGGAATGTTGTTCGATCTTGTACAGGTATTGTGCAAGCAACCCCAATTGCAATGAGTACAACAGCCTTGTCACACCCAGAAGACAGCCTTTTTCAGCACTTGCCCCTATCCTCCAGCTCTTGCATTCTTTCCGCCCCTTCTTCCATACCATTCCCAGAACTGTTGATGTACCCTTAGGGGCAGGATGGAAGTCAAATGGTCACCCTTTTTAGATAGAGAAGGAGTTTGAAATGGCGTTGAATTTAATGTTAAATGATAGTAGAAATCATATTAAACGGAAATCCCGCTTGGCAGTAAAATCACAGACTAGACTTGCCTGGTTATTTGGTTGCTGTCACCCTCAGGGTTTGTCCTAGGGTTTCCTGTTCTGTCCCTCGGAGATGTTGGACTAGAACATTCAGCACCTCCTCGAGGGTGGGAAGCATTGGGTTTACTGGGTGCTTGGGTTGAGGAAACTCCAGCTGCATCCTCGTCTTCTGGAGTCTGTGTTGGGGGTGGGATCATCCTGAGTCCTTGATTTCTTTGGTCTGGAGTAGAGATTATGGTTTTGCTTATCTAACACGTCCCAGGTGATGAGTTATTGCCTCATTCCTGATGTCAATATCCCATTCTCAGAGTTACTCTTATGGGTATTTAAATTCTTGTTTTAGCTCTCTCAAGCCAGCCTCAGTGAAGCAAATGACCACAGATAATGCACATACCTTAACATATAATGTTAGGGAAGTTAGAGCCTATTCTAAAAGAATCAGACAATGTAGGCAATATTAGCTATTATTTTTGTACTATTCCCCTCTCCAAGTTTATAGCTTTTATTAACATTGCATAAAAATATAAATAAATGTACAATTCATAAAATATTTATTAACTGTATAGAAGAGTTAAATATTTCAAATGATCCAGAAGGAAACGACAGGGTGTATCATGCAGTATTTGTCTAACACAGTCTCTGATGTATGCTTGCAAATGGTCAAAATGACTTTTATAATAGATAAGAAAGAAAGCCCACAGGGCTGAAGCATTCCCTAATTCTAATAAAAAGGCCAAGGCCATTTTAACCTGGGTGGATTTTTCTCTATTTAATTTTAATTCCATTTAGTTTACCCTTTTCTGTTTGTAACCCTCGCTAACTAGCTTGACCCAAGTCACATTTCTTCTTGTCTGATCACAGCCCATGCAGCAGGGCTCTGGAGACAGACAGCCCAGGTTCCAGTCCCTTCTGTGTTACATGATTAGTCATTAGCTGTGGATGTTGAAAACCGTGTTTAACGTCCTGGCACCTCCTTTTCCCTCATCGCTGCAATGAGCATAATAATGGTATGTATGCGGTGTCATTGCTCTGAGGATAAATTAATTTATACATGTGCAGGGACTAGAATGATCCTTACAGCATCTTTTAACATTGTAATGTAATACTTGCCTTCCCTGGGACTTAGAGAGTCCTGCAGAAAGGGCTACTTGCTTCTGAAAACCATGTTAGGTTGATCTGCAGTTGGCAGAGAAACTGAAAGACAAAAGATTGGAATTGGCCTATACTTACACAAACCACAGACGAGATGGCCTGCCTTCCAGACCATGCTGCTCTTGGCACTTCCACTGGGAACACACACGGGACATGGTGCCTTTGCATTGCTGCTTGTCTGTTGATGTTCTCTGTTGCCTAAAGAAATGATGTTTTCTCGATATGGTTCATAGCTCCCCTTGTCTTCCTCTGCTATTTGATCATAAAAAGATGAATTCTGACTTTAAGTCTTCTTTTCTGAACAGATTTTAGTCTTTTGAATAAAAAATGGGGCAGCCTATGATGGTGTGAATTTTGCCCCACGAGCCCTGATATCATCTGGGTGTAAGAACAGAAGCAGCATCCTTTCCTTATAAGTGCTCATATATGTTTTCTCCAAAGCAATTTTTTCTGGGTCATCAGAACACCTCAAGGAGTATTGTTTTCTCAACTAGTATGATAGAAGGCTTTGGGGCCGCACATATGAAGTCTGTGCTTTACTCTTCAGTAGCTGACTCTTTGATACTAATTCTGGCAAGATGAGCAACCTTTCTAAGCACCGGTTGGCCTATATGTCAGAGTACTATTCTTCTGTGATATTGGTGAAGTGTAACCCCAGCTAAATCAAAGCAGAGCTTAAACACAAGTCTAGGCTGTAGACTCCTGTCTCACTGCTTTTACCATTTCTGAAGAAGAAGATCTTGAGTGTACTCTGGTTCTAGATCCTTATGGAAGGAGACCAGGGGTTTCTATGAGCGACAGCTTATACTCCATCATGTGACCATAGCAGATAAATTAGGAGGACTTTACTCCTGGACAGGGCGTCTTTTCAGGCTGTGCTGGGAGCCATGTCTGCCTACCCACTCATCAGCACTCGTGTGGCAGGGTATCGAAGCTCTTTGATTATCCTGGTTCTCCCCGACACACACTGGTGTCCTGTGTGCTCACCTGCCTCATCTTTTTGGTTTTGACTCCCTTTATAGGTCTTGGCTTTTCCCCATTCTCCACAGCCCAATTTGTTGTTAACGGGGAAGTCAAACAATGTGAAATTGGTTTGGGGTAGAGTAAAAAGATAATTATTTTTTCTCCACACATTTCCCTCAACTACTCCCTTAACCAAACTATGGGCACAACCCATAGATAATCTCTGGTGACTTTCATATATCAAAACTCTAGTTTGAGCCTTCAATCTCATGTCTAAATGCACTGGTCTTTCCTTCTTCCCCTTTCCAGCATTGTTCGTTTGGCTTGAGGGATTGCAGTGCTATGGAATGCAGTCTGGTTTTCCAGCACCCCACCACCACCATTTGGGCTCCCAGCATGTGCTCTTTCATGGATCAAGGTGGAAATTCCATGGCAGCTCATGCATGGCTGTCCCTCACTCAAGTCCCTAATATGGAGATTGTCATGGGTCTGGCCTCTGACATCAAATCACTCCTCCCTTTAAAGCCCCTTTCTTATTTCTTATCAGTACATTTTATCCATCATGTTGATGCTGTGGTCTTCTTTTTTTCCCCTTCCTTCCTTCTCTCATTCTCTCTCTCTCTCTCTCTCTCTCAGATGGTTTCTCTGTGCAACAGTCCTGACTCACTGTTGTAGACCAGGCTGGCCTCAAACTCACTGAGATCCACCTGGCCTCTGCCTCCCAAGTGCTGGAATTAAAGGTATGTGCCACCACCATCCAGCTGATACTGTGGTCTTCTTGCCCATCTGGAATCTCTTAGATATGGCTCTGGATAAATGACTGGTAGTTGATTGTTTTTACTTATTAAACATGACTTCTTCACATGATAATACTAGAGAACATGTTTTCTTTTTCTGCTTCCTAGACTCAGAAAAGACCACTAGATTCACGTAAAGAATAGATGCCCAGCTGAGGAGTCCTTTCCCCATCTCTTTTGGCTTGGAGTCCTGCATCTTGCACTTGTTTTTCAGCAACTAAAGTATTTGACTTCATTGACTCTGACCACACTGTTCAATCTCCCTTATCTACCTTCTTTTGTTTCAACCGATAGAGGAGAAGAATGGACTTTCAGTGATTTAGGTAGCAAACTTCGGGAAGTGTTGGCCACTCATTGGTGTTTAACTCCTTTAGACTTTGTGTACTTGAAGCATCTTTCCTTCGACTTTGATAGTAACTGCAGCTATGAGAAGCCCTGTTCCAAACTCCCTGCTGCCGACACTCAGACCTCCCCTGGCCAGGCCCTGCAACTGTCTCCTGGAGTTTACATGGCCATGGTCAGGTGAATATGGATGTCTCAGCCTAGAATACACAACCTCTGTCTTTTGAACAGCGTTCTGGGCTTTTGCCACCAACCAGGACTGTTGACCACTGCTTGGCCACTTTGTTTTAGAGATGTTATGCTCATCCCTGCCTTGGCTTGCTTTCCACTCTTAGTGGAGAACCTGGCTGCCTAGAATGCAGTCATATGTGGGGAGCCTGGCAAGCTCTTAGGAGGGTTCAATCCAGAAGCTTCTAGGTAGGTAGGAGCTTCTCTAGCCAGGCCCTGGGGCTCTGTGCTTGACCTTTCTGCACCTTGATTCCTTAGCTCATTATTCTCCAGACTGAGCCTTGATGGCTAAGAACAAGCCAGGATGTGTTTCCTTGTCTCATTATTTCTGCCTTTGATATTATTATTCCTGGCAACCCCCATCTTTATTGTTCCATACTACCTTTGTTCCTAATTGATTGGTACCCATCCTTTATTTAATGGCTATCGAGATTTCTAAGGTGAACAAATGTTCAACAATAGAAGTAACATACAGGAACCTTCACTAGGTGCTTTCTAAGCTTCCCCATATGCTCTCATTTAACTTCCCCAACAACTTTGTATGGGAGGTAACATTACTCCCACTTGTTCCCGTTAGCTTTGTCAACTTGACAGCCTGAAGTCAACTGGCAAGGGGATCTTGGTATAGGAATTGCTCCGATCTGGCCTGCCTGAGAGTATGTCTATGGAGGATTGTCTTGATGACTGACACGTTTCCCAGGCAGGTGGTCTTGAGCTCTATAAAAAAGCTGGTTTAGGTTGGGCAATGGTGGCGCACGCCTTTAATCCCAGCTCTCGGGAGGCAGAGGCAGGCGGATCTCTGTGAGTTCGAGGCCAGCCTGGTCTACAAGAGCTAGTTCCAGGACAGGCTTCAAAGTTACAGAGAAACCCTGTCTTGAAAAAAAAAATACAAAACCAAACAAACAAAACTGATTCAGTGTGAGCCTGTGAGTGAGCCGACAAGCATCATTCCTTCGTGGTTTCTGTTTCAAGGTCCTGCCCTGACTTCTCTCCATGATAAACTGTGACCTGAAAATCTGAGCCAGATAACCCCTCTTGTCTTCCTAAGTTACTCTTGGTCAGAGTGTTATATCAGAGCAGCAAAGAAGGAAGCTAGTGCTTCATAGTTTTGAGGCTATGTATGTCTGGATCTAAAACCCAGCCTGGAGTGATTCCAAAGCCCCAGCTCTTGCCTTCTATTGCAAGAACTGTTGAGGAGGCATTTCTGGCCTTGTGGCTGTTGGCGTGAGTCAAGAGCTGCCCCTGCACTGCTGGCCATGCAGTGTGGCCACTCCTGAGCCAGCCCTGCTCTGGGATCCCTGCTCACAAGTACACATTGGCTCCCAGATCCCAGGCGTCTCACTATGCTCGTTACTGGCAGCAGCTGAGGAAGTTAATTTGGCAGAAGGAAATTAAGCTCATCTCTCTTTTCCATTGCCTCTGAAGTGTTACCCCTGAGAAGAAGCACACCCCCAAGACAACATGTATCTTGCAGAAAGGGCACAGCATCCCCTCTCCTCCTCTCCTTCCTTTGTTTTTTCAAAGCTTGGGTAGAAAGAAGAATTTATTTATTTATTTATTTATTTATTTATTTATTTATTTATTCGATTTAACCAAGAATATTTTTTATGAAGACAGATATATTTACATTCTAGGCAATTAATTCAGAGTTTGAGGCCGTTGAATATGCAAGCAAGCAGAGATCCTGGGGCAGTAAACAGGGCTTTGTCAAGAGAGCATGTGGGCCAGGAGACTCTGCATTTCTATGTGATCTCAGTTACCATAGGCACACCTCACAGAGACAATTGGATTTCTGTCTTTCTTGCCCAATCTTAGACTTTAGTTTCTGGCTGTTACTTTAAATCAGATTCTTTATGTATTTCGTTGCCATCCAGGATACTCATACTAGGATTTGCACCCTGTCAGAGGGTCGGAACTTTTGTGAGGTTTTATTGTTGTTGATTGGTTGTGTTCCTAATTTAAGGTTTTGAAAACAGCCTACAAGGACAAATGAAAATGAATTTTAAGTTCTCCTTTTGTAGTTCAAAGAACTTAAGAACCTGGGTTCTCTTTCTGCCCCTCATAGGTCAGCCTTATCTTGGTGTTGAGTGGCCAAAGTTAGGTGGATAGCTGTACATCATAGAGTAAAACCTTTATTTTCTGAACCGTGCCCCCAGCTGTAGCCCCTGACTGATATTGCCCTGGTCATAAGTGTCATTTTGTCCTTTAACACTCTTTAACAACTTTGTGTGGAAGGTTCTGGGTTCATCTCACCTTGGCCATGCTTTTTAGTCTTAGTAAAGACACTGTCTAACACGCGCCTCCCCGCAGCAGGAGTCTGGCGAGCTTGCATCGGAGTACTCTTGCCTCACTTTAGAAGCTACCTCTATCTAGTGTTCCTCGCTGCCCCCCTGGCTGTCTCCCCCACAGCAGGGTTGTCTTTCTCTACTAGATTTCTGTTTTAGTCTTTGGAATCTACTTCTGGTGATCATGACATTGCATCTGTTGAGTTGACATCACAGTGGAACAACTTGAGTTCCCTAAGGACGGGGCCTCCCGTGCTTTGCTGGGCCTGGTGTTCAGCGCTTGTTTGCTGACTGTCTAAATAAACACACAGCTATGCTGGGCTGAGTAATGCTGTTGAGCTTTAGCTGTCTCAGCAAGGGGCAGTCCCTCACTTCTTATTTAACCGCATCAGTAATGAGCTACTTTTGGCCATTGACTTTTAGCATGGCCAGTGAACAGAGCCTTAATAGGTGGACTTAAATGTTTTATTACAAATGAAGACTAACCAGAAATCCCCCAAATCTATATGGGCCAGGCAGCTCCATTTTCTAAATTCTCAATAAATAAAATAAATGTGATTTACATATTCCTCCATAGCCTCAAAGATAAAAATGCACATCTCAACTGTCGTTTTCATTTGATCCCTATCTGTTAAGGGTGAGTGTTCTAGTGAAATAAGGCAATCTGTAGAGAAGTATGTTTGCTTTTGATGACCTCTGCCCTGTGTGGAGGTTCTGGCCTGATATCTTATAGCTGTGAAGTCATTATTTAGAATTTGAATGTTTGAATGAAGGTGCACACACCTGCACTATCAAAAAGCAATCACAATGCAAACTCAGCCAGCCAGTTCTGAAAATCAGCATTGAGCATTGTAATGAAAAGCCATGCAGATTCCCTGAGCAGCAAACACTGCAATAAAGGGAACTGGATGAGACCTAGGCGAGGTATAAGGGTTAGGAATACCTGTAGTGCCCTGTGCCTGCGTGCCTCACAATGGCGCCTATTTTCGTGACACGGGGTATTGTTCACTGTTGCTGAAAGAGCAGGCAATCAGTCAGCTCAAATCCTAGCTTCCCCAGCACCGGCAATTAAAAGCAAGAAAGGACAGCACAGGCGTTGCCAGCGACAGGGATGTTTTTTAAGTTGAAAAATGTAAAATGGAGTAGGGGAAATTTGCAGGGAAAATACAAATTATACGTGTCCCCAAAGCAGGAAAGAAGTGGTATTTACATTGGTGCTCGTAGCAGATGGATTGCTCACACTTCCCAAATCTGCCAGCGTATGCACCCGTGAATTAGTTTAAATTGTAGATTTTAAGTGCCAGGCTTTAGGAGAACCGAACTAGAATCATTTCTTGTCCCCTGGAGTTACTCTCGTTATCTTCGCGTGATAGCCTGCTGCGATTGATATGAATTTTAATTTCTAATAAGGTAACCATATGTTTTTGAGGGAGTCATAATGAAGTGTCAAAACTACTAACTTTTCTAATGAATCCGACCTTGAGACAATCAGATCTCGTTTGAAATCCACTCAGGCTAGATGTGGGTTTTCCCAGTTTCCAAGGTTCAACTGCTAGCCTGGGAATGTTCTAACTTTCCCCCCCTCACCCACACACTGCTCTTCAATTCTAGAGCTGCAAACTCCACAGAGGAGGAGGGTCCCCAACAATCTCCATGCTTTCTTTTCTTTCTTCTTACTTTCCTATTCCTCCCCGCCCCCCTCACTTCTGATTCCTCCAAGGAAAATTGATTGTGCTAGGTACAACAGACGTGAGTTGTCCAGAGAGGAATTACATTTGTTCGTCCTTTTCCTGTGAGTAATAGTTACTCATTGTAACTGTGAGCAACCAAAAGACAGAGGGAGCAAGGGAAACAACACAAAGCTACTTTCCATGAAGAGTCGCACATCCCACATTCCAGACAGCACAGTGGCTCCAATTCCTAATTCACTTTCTCCTTCTGCTACAGTCCTCCAACAAGCTGCTGTTTCTGTCCTGTGCGTCAGTCAATAAGGTCATTAGCTCTTGCTCATGGCCTTCCCTTTTTCTCTGGGATAGGTAGAACATCAGAAGAGGGCTGGACAGGTAAGGTCTGGTCTCTGTGCTCCTTTATCACCTCTTGGAGATGCTGGTACCATAGTTTGCTCTCTGTTGCCTCAATAAACACCATGGGCAAAAGCAGTGTGGGAAGGAAAGGGTGGACGTGGACGGAAGGATGCCCTGTCACAGGGACACAACAGCCATCCTTTGTTCTCCAGGCTTTCTCCACTCCTCCAGAGAGCTTTTATCTTCCTGATGCCTCCCTCCATTAAGCTAAAAAGCTGTAGGGATTAGGTTCTTAACACCTTCATTTTTCTTACATTACCTTGAAATCTCTGCTTTCTCCATATTCCCCCAGTGAATGGCTCTGTTTTCTACTTTCTGTGTTCTAAGAACTCCAGCTACATAGTATGTTTCCATTTTCCCTATCTCGTGGGCATACTTCCAGTTTTGCTTGACCAAAACAAAACAGAAAATCCTCCCTTCAAAAAAGATTTATTTATTTTATTTTATGTGCATCCACGTTTTGCCTGCATCAATCTGAATATGGCACAGTGTTGTCACCAGTGCCCTCAGAAACTGGCAGATCCCTTGGAACTGAAGTTACAGACAGTTGTGAGCTACGATGCGGGTGCTGGGAATTGATCTTATGTCCTTGAAAGAGCAGTCAGTGCTCTCAGATGCTGAGCTATCTCTCCAATCCCACTCCCATCTTTAACAATGACAGAATGTATAGGGTAATGGAAACAGAACATATAGTAGGTGGATTACCAGGGTGGGTGCATCAGGACGCATGTCGTAGACTTTGTATAATTAGACATGAGCTATGACAGGGGATCCAGCTGTGTCATATGGTTTAAAATGGAGTGCAGCGCTGCAAGCTGGTAACATTCTCCCATCATCAAGTCAGAAGTATGTAGAGAGCATGACAACGTGCTGGATGATATCACCTCAGGGGCTGCTCTGTGACATCAGAGCACTGGGGTCATCGTTCCAAGTCAGGAAGGGTACTCTCGATGGGATCTTGGAATGGATGGTGGCATTAATGAAAAATTCATATGTGAGTAGATGCTGGAATTTTATTAATAGCAATGTTCCAGTCCAAGCTGATGGTTTGGTTTTGAGCAACACACAATGTCAACACTTGATACTAGAGGAAACCAGGTTAGACTTATTTGAGAAAAATTTCTGAACCGGGTCTGTAAATTTTTTGTGTATGAAATTATCCCCCATTAGAACTTATTTAAAATAAATTACTTATAGTTATGATCAAAGCCTTAAAAGCAGCAAGCAGAATGTAAACTGACATATTTATCACTCAAATCTTTTTCTTTTTAACATTTCCTCTTCTTTAAGATCACAAGAATAAAAACGTGAAAAGGTTATGTAGTTTAAAGCCTCATAGTTCTTTCTTTTCAGGTATGTGTGTTTACATGGTGTTATTTATATGTACTCTTCCACAAATAGGCTTTTAGACAGAGAGGAATATAACCCATCTTCTGATGTTGTGTGTATGTGTGTGTGGGACTGTGCACAGGTTCTGTGTTCATGTCCGTGTGCCGGTATGTGTGGGCGTCAGAGTCAACATTAGGTGTTGCTTTTCACCATTGCTTTCCACCGCCATTTTTTGTTTTAAATTTCTTTATTATTTGCCTTATTTACTGATACTACTTTTTATACTTAAAAATTCACACTTTTCCTTAATTTTTTAAAAAAACTTTATTGTTTGAAAATTTCAAATGTACACATAATATGTTCTGGTCAAATCCACTCCACTCCACCCTCTTCAATTTTCCCATTTCCCCCACCACTGCTTCTCTCTCCTGGCTTTATGTCCTCTTTGTATAACCCACTGGGTCCCCTAGACCATGGGCATCCTATCAGGGACTGCATCTACCAGGAACACCAGGAACAATCAGTTGCCAATAGCTCCTAGCTGGAGGATTTGACAAGCCTCTCCCTATCCATGCTGAACCTTAGCTTATTTTTCAAAGCACAGTCTCTCACTGAACTCAGAACTCACTGATTCAGCTAGGCTGGTCCCTGGGATCTGACTGTAGGTGTGCAC
The DNA here is from genome assembly GCA_025134845.1 of Neodon shergylaensis. NCBI lineage: Eukaryota > Metazoa > Chordata > Mammalia > Rodentia > Cricetidae > Neodon > Neodon shergylaensis. Next base: position 1,284,463 of record JABTXL010002812.1, read on the forward strand.
TGCCTTGCCAGGCTTTTATGTGAGTCTTAAGGATCCAGGTCTCCAGAATCATACAGCATGGGCTTTACCAACCGAGCCATCTCCCCAGCATTCTCTGGTAACATTCTAGATAGATGGATCTTCCATGAGGTCTCAGGCTGCTCTTTCATGTAGGTGACTTAGCCTGGATGCCATGGCTTCATTTGAATCATTTTTGGTTGGTTTTAGTGATAGCTGAATTCGTGGTGCCACTACAGAATTTTACTTAGATAGGGATGTGATTTGACCCTTGTGTTATAGTCTTTTTCACAATGACAATGGTGACAGTCACTGTTAAGCACCCTTCACATCGCTATCATCTCTGTGTCCATATTACCAAGTGAGTGCTGTCTCCAAGGTGAGTAAGCACCTTGGCACCAAACACATCTTGTAAGAAGCTATCAAGCCAAAGCAGCAGCTAACTAAACAGCTCAGGCTTGGTAAAGAATGCTGACCAGTAGGAAAGCTCCAGCTGCCTTTCATCTTCTGGTCAGCATGATTAACTCAGCAGTCCACGGGTGTACTTGAAAGCTGCATTATCATCCTAAGTCTCTGTTTAATAAGAGATTGAATTAAATTCAATCTATGATGCCCATGATGGGGGAGACCATACTCTCTCAATTTCTTGTGAATGTGACTTGTGCAAAACTCTTCTTACCTTCCGTAAGCTCAGCTTTTCTCAGAATGGAATACACTTTCAATAGGAGCCAGACGGAAGGTGCTTCCCATCATAGCTGGGCAGGCAGCAGAGGAATCAAACTAAATGAGACTCCTATCACACATTAGGTTACAGTCAGTTTCATAGAAAGACTCCCTGTTCCCAGTTTGGTATCTATAGTGGCTTGTGATGTTTTGCATTGTTTTTGTGTCCCCACTCAAACAGTGATGGAAGTTAAATGTTAGAGTTAGGGTACCATGCCTATAAGGTAGGCAGGAACCCTTCTTTGCACAATGTGGCATATATAGTGATGCTGCCCTTGACACCCCCTCTCCATTCTCAACCTCAGATTGGAGCTCCACTAGGCTTGCATAGGGTACTGTTACCATCGTCACCTGCCTGCAGCATGTCCACATCTCATTTTGTTCTCAGGATCCTGGCACTATTCTATCTAGTATAGGACACCTTTGGTGATGATAATATTTGTGACCCAACTCACAACTCGTTGTTTAAATTCTGTATATTAAAATATTCCATCCCAGTTTGAATTTCCTTTATATTTGATTTTTTACATGCAACATTTAGTTTCAAAGAAGAAAGGAAAAAGAAGTTGAGGGACATTTGTTGCATTCAGCCATCTGTAGGGAAGCCCAGCCCAATCGGAGGCATGTTCGCCTGGGGCTAATATTTATGTATAAATCTGGCCGGCATGAGCCCCGCCAGTCCCTTTTGTACTTCCAGTTTTCATTGCTGGATCCCTGGTGTTGTAAGCTCATTAAAGTTTACTATTTCATATTAAGCTAGCCTGGTTATTACGCTGAATCATTTTGGCAACATTTTGGCGCTCCACGTTGGATGCCACTCTGTTGTGAGGAGCTACAGGCCGCTTCCCACCGCTCAGCTCCCAGCCACCGGCTAGTTTTACCCGAAATAATTACACGGAAACTGTATTCTTTTAAACACTGCCTGGCCCATTAGTTCCAGCCTCTTGCTGGATAACTGTCACATCTCGATTAACCCATTTTTAATAATTTGTGTAGCCCCACAAGGTGTGGCTTACCAGAAAATATCTTAACCTGTGGCTGTGTTGGGTGGGAGAATCATGGAGACTGCCTGACTCGGCTTCTTTCTCCCAGCATTCTGTTCAGTCTACTCTGCCTACCTAATTTTCTGTCCTATTAAAGGGCCAAGGCAGTCTCTCTATTCAACCAATGAAATCAACACAAAACAGAAGACTCTCCCCGGTCACCCCCCCCCCAGTCTTTAATAGGACAGAAAATTAGGTAGGCAGAGTAGACTGAACAGAATGCTGGGAGAAAGAAGCTGAGTCAGTCATTAGCCTTGATTCTCCGACCCCAGACGGATGTAGGCTAGAATCCTTCCTGGTAAGCCACATGGTGCTACACAGATTATTAGAAATGGGCTAATCAAGATGTGAACTAATGGGCCAGGCAGTGTTTAAAAGAGTACAGTTTCCGTGTAATTATTTCAGGTAAAGCTAGCCGGGTGGCGGGAAGCGACCTGCTGCCGACTTGCCACTCCTTTTACTACAGCCACCCAAATTAGAGCCCTTGTCTCTTGTGTCAAAATTGGTAGCAGTTCCACAAGTCTAAATATAATGGTGGCACTGCGGACAGGTAGCTCTTGTTATGAGACAGGTTCTCATGTAGCCCAGGCTAGCCATTAATTAGATCTATAGCTGAGACTGACCTTGTGCTCTGATCCTCCTGACTTCACTCCTCATGTGCTGGGACTACAGACATGTGCCCCCTTACCTGGCTCTGGGTAACTTTAAAAACATCACCTCAGTTACCAACATGGTCCCGACATATACCGTTTTCTGAAAGCCCCACTGATCAAGAACATGGAAACCCTCTCAAGAAGCCCTCATTCCACTTACTCACTTTTGAGTCTCTCTTTAAGAGGTTTTAGTGCTTCAAGTTTTAATGTGTTCCCACTGAAAATGTGAGTCAGCCTCGAGTACCGTGGATCCCATTGTGCTTTTGTTCATTATGGTATCAAAGATTTAGCTCCAATCTGCCACCTGCTCTGTAAAGGACATCGATACTCCAGAGTGTGTTTGCTAATTACATTTGATTACTTGAAAGGTCATCTGAAGGTTTTGGCGTGTGTCGGAGTAGAGGTGTTTAAATCAGAACTTTGATGGATAGCATCTGTCACATCCCCAAAGGTCAAACGAGCGAAGTTGGACAAAAGGCGTTGGCAGTGATGGACTGACTCTCACCGAAATGCACAGCCAGTTTTGGTTGACTTTTCTCTTTAGATGACATTCTTAGCTTCAGTGACCTTGAGTAAGAACCTTGCTTTAGATGCCTATAAGGGGTGGCAAGATTGAAGATCACTCTAGAATATCTGTGAGTGAGTTCTTTAAGAGGTGTCCCTGACCTGTATAGTCTTCCTTTCATCACTTCCAGGGACCAAAATCAGAATGTCGGATGTATTGGTTGTTGCTATAGCCCTGAATTCTCTGAATGAGTTAGTTTCTTCAGTGCTCTTTCTCCTAGTAGTTGCAGATAAACACACGGACAGTCACACAGAGGCTGGATAAATTATCTGTGTAAAATCCATCGCAGAAGGTGAGGCTCTTGATAGTTATCCTTTGTGAAGTCAAATGTTATGTCACAGGAGGTTAAGACAGGCTTTTTTTTCTTTTTTTTTCTTTTAAATGTATTTATTTATTGTGTATACAGTGTTCTGCCTGCATGTCAGTAGAGGACACCAGATCTCATTATAGATGGCTGTAAGTCACCACGTGGCTGCTGGGAATTGAACTCAGGACCTCTGGAAGAACAGCCAGTGTGCTTAATCTCTGAGTCCTTTCTCCAGCCCGAGGAGAGGCTCTTCTGTCTGCCCCAGAAGTCCATATGCATAGAAGAGAATGGGAGGCAGCCACTCTCTTCTTAAGTGGAGTGCCAACCACTCAGCAGAGTCTACAAAGAGATGCCTGGATCTCTCACTAATCAGGATAGAGACCATAGATCTGCTAATCTCCGCCCACAGCTTCCTCCAACACCTGTTGCTGTTTTGTGGTTAGAAGACTTGGCCACTCACCCCATGCTTCCTAGAGAAGACAGTGCTGAAAGAACACTAGAGAAATCAGGTTTCTTCTTATATAGAGGTGTTCAGCTGTTCTCCCCAGTTCCCTCATGGGGAAGAGGAGAGGAGGATTTTTTCTTTTCCTGAGACTGGAGAGCTAAGCATTGAGGGCACTTCTGGGGAAGGCACTACTGTTGAGCTGGGGGACGTGCTGAGCTAGCCTGGTTCTTACCCTGAAGCTCTGAAGAGAGAGAGAGCAGACATGGGGCACCGGGCTAACATGGAGAAGACCTGTATTCCCACCGGAGTTCCGGTCCACGAGTCCATGGTATGTCTATGTAGGAGGTACTAACACAGAGTTCGATGAGCAAGTTGCTTATTAAGAAATGGAAATAACCCGTGAACAACAAAAAAGAAAGAAGTGAGCTATGAGGGAGAATCGCAGATTACATGTGGGTCTAATGCAGCTTTGGTTGTTACTAAGGATTTTCTGAATAGTATCCTGCAGAAGGTTTTAGTTGGCCTTAAGTGGACCAACCTTAGCATTTCTCCTAGAATACTGAGTGCCCTGTGGTTGTGGGGGTGGAAGGGGTACCTAGGAGGAGTGCCCAGGCTTCAGCGTTGTGTGGTTACAGTGAATTCCGGGAGTAGTGCAAGGAAGCCCCTCCCTTAAGTGTGCTTTTTCACAAAGTTGCAGGTTTGTGAACATACACACACACACACACACGTGTACACACATACACACACAGAGAGGGGGGAATTTAAAAATTATAAAAATACATATTTTTAAAAAGTTAGAGAAGAGGTTAACTGTACCTTGGCACAGTTTCAGCTGTGGCTCTTAAATCAGTCTGCTTCTGCATCCCTTCTCCCTGTCCTATCCACCCCTGCCCCAACTCTGCCTGGGACAGCTTGGCTATGAGCAAGGGTGATGCTGTGGCTCTCAGCCAGTGGAAACTCTCATCTCCCAGACTCACCTTGGGAGGCACAGCGTCCTTCCAGTTGTTCTTCCAGTGCTGCTTCCATTGCGGTTGCCAAGTGCTATCTCCCACAAGGACACCTGCAATGTTCTCCTCTGCAGCCTTGGGCTGCGCTAACAGTAACCTTGACTGCCGGAACCTTCTTCCAGTCCTGAGCTTCTCTAGCCACAGCAGTCCTTGCTGATTCCTTAAAGGCATACTTCTAATTTTAACCTGTCAACATAATAAATATTAGACATATTCATTCCATCCATGAATGGAATGGATACTGATGAGGGCTTGTGTGTTGTGGCAGGGCCTCATGTCGCCCAGCATGGCCTCAAACGTGGTATATAACCAACATATCTTGCCTCTACCTCCCAGTTTCTGGGATGATAGGTATGTACTGTTATGCCCAGGCATAATGGATAATTTTATGTTCTTAAATGTACTCTTTATGTCCATTAATCATTTGGTAGTTAATTGAACCCATGCTCTCTCTTGAATATTTGCTGGGTATAGCCTATGTTCCAGGCTTTCAATGAACTAGAATAAACTGGTGGATAAAATGTCTGGTGGCCTATACTCTTTGTTTTCCTTCCAGATCGTGCCTATAAACATAGATCTTATTTGGGGGGTGCATTTCCCCATTTATCATAGTGTTTCTCTGTCAGAGTGCATTCACTGTTGGTGAACCAGCTTCAAGAGCTAGATAAGGCAGTAACGACATTACTGAAGTGGTGTTCTCCTGTAGGTCATGCTGGGTTTGAACATGAGATGAGAAGTGATGTAGTGGCCGGTGGCAACTCAGTAGGCCATCCAGCTCACTTGATTTCATAGTTTGACATTTTAAGGTGGAAAAACAAAGACATTTTAAGGTGACAGGGTCCTAAATGAGAGTGCTGGGCCTCTGGATCCTAGCCTTGTTTTATCTTTTGTTGGGCCTCATACCAGGAATAGCTGGAAGAGTTTTGGTCAGTAGGTAAGCTGCGGGATGGGCTGGATCCAGGATGCTCCCCTCGCAGTTCCTGACTCTAAAGAAACCAACTGCAAGGACTAATCTGAGCCTGGCTTTTGCATTCTTCACAGAGCCCCGCACTTAGCATCCTCTGAGCTTTGTGAGCTCAAATGTGTACTGTAGACAGGTATTTAAGCGCAGCGTGCAGGTGTTTGTAGAAGGGAGGCCCCGTGTGGGTTTTCCTCCAGTGTATTCGTCTCTGGGCTCTGTCCTCATCTTCCTGCTCATCATCCTATCATGGGCTAACTGGACTCTCCTACAGAATTCACTGCCCTCCCATCGTGTTCCTACTGCACGTCAGGACACCATTTTAACATTTTTGACCTTAGGATGTAGTTACTCCTTTCTGTGCCTTTCTCCCTGGCTGCTCTGAATTTGAGTGACAGAGATTAGTGGTTCTTATCTGTACGCTCAGAAATATAGATACATACACTGATACATTTTAGAGGTCCGTGCTAGGTTAATTGAAATAATGGATAAAATATCTAATTAGTGAGACTCAGGTTAAGTTTGCAAAATTTTATATGTAGAGATTGTTATTATAAAATTGTATTGAGTATAGAGCATCTTTGTTTATTTGATTCTAATATTAACTCCTGGAAGAGGTTAATGTTATTATTTTGTAATTTTTATTTTCAGTCAAAGAAAACCATGTTTAATTCATTTGTAAAACTCTTGTGGGATGTGTGTGTGTGTGATGTTCATGTGGGTGATTTGGATTAGAATGGCCCCCACAGGCTCATATAATTGAATACTTTGTTTCCAGGTGGTGGGGCTATTTGGAGGGGGATTGCAAGGTAGGACTTGTTGGAGGAAGTTTGTCACTGAAGGTAGACTGTGAGGGTTCAAAAGCGCATGCTCTTTCCAGTTAGTTTGCTCTGCCTCTGTGTTAGTCAGTGTTCTCTTGCTGTGAAGAAACAGCATGGCCATGATAACACTTTTAAAGGAAAGCATCTAATTGGGGCTTGCTTACAGTTTCAGAGGTTTAGGTCATTGTCATTACGGTGGCAGGGGCATGGTCAAGCTGGCAGATGTGGTGCTCAGGAAGTAGCTGAGAGTTGTGTCTGGACCCACAGCAGCAGGAAGAGAGAAACACTGCGCCTGGTATACCTCAACATCCATCCCCGGTGACATTCTTCCTCCAGTCTCCCCATATTCCTAGGCCTTTCAAATAGTGCTGCTCTCTAAGTACCCAAGTATCTGAGCCTATGGAGGCCGCTCTTATCCAAACCACCACATCCCCATCCTTACACTGCAGGAGGTAAACTCTCAGCTACTGAGCCAGCTTGGTGCCTGCCTGCTTGCTGCCATGTGCCCCTACCATACTGGTTATAGACTGCAATAGTCTAGAACCTGTTAGCCTCTAATAAAGTCTTTCTTTGATGATGTGCCTTCAGACTACCCATAATCTTGGTATCTTATGACAGTAATAGAAAAGTAACTAAGATGGTATATGTGTGTGTGAGGCCAGAGGAAGATATCAGGAGTCCTTATCACGGTCTGCCTTAGTCCCTTTAGACGGGATCTCTCACTGAACCTAGAGCAGAGTCTGCAGCCAGCCTTTTCTGTTAGCTTTTCTGTCTCTACCTCCACAGCATCAGCACCCGCATAACCATGCCAGGCTGCTTAGGTGCATTCTTGGGATCTGAACTTAGGTTCTCGTGTTTGCGCAGTGTGCATTAGTACTTGCTAAATCATTTCCATCCCCATCACCGTCGTTATTTGTATCTTTAAAATGAGATAGTGAGATGCTCATTCAGAAATCCTTCCTGTAGACATTATGCCCTAGAATCTACAAGAAGGATTTTATATAAGAGGCGGGCAAGTGATAACATAAAACTCACTTTATGTTGCTGTAATAGAAAACTCCAAATTGTGCAATTTGTAAAGAGATGTAACTGCCTCCTAGTTGTGGAATTCAAGGAGTTCACTCTCAAGATGGTCCATGTGGTGGCAGGCTCCATGCTGCAGTCCGCACAGCAGGGGAGGAAGCACCGAGAGGCTGGAGTCAAACGGAGCCTGCCTCACTTCTATAAATCCATTTCTGTGATGACTGACCCTATGCCCTGATGGTGACATGAACCCATTCCCAAAGGCAGAAGCTTCATGGCCCAGTCCCCCTCTGCCACTATATTCTTAATAAAGTTTTTAACACATAGACACTATAGAAGCATTTAAAATCATAGCCAACTGTATCAGTTTGGCAACTTTGCTGTGACCATGATTGATTGAGGAAACTAAGTGAAAAAAAAAGTAGCTGGGCAGTGGTGGCGCATACCTTTAATCCCAGCACTCTGAAGGCAGAGTTGGGTGGATCTCTGTGAGTTCAAGGCCAGCCTGGTCTACAGAGTGAGTTTCTGGATGGCCAGAGCTACACAGTGAGACCCTGTCTTGAGAAACAAAAGCAAAACAAAAAAGAGCGAAAATTTTCTTTTAAAAATAAAATGATTATGACAATACCTAGTATACCAAAAATCATTTTACTGTCCAAGGACTCCGTTTATAATTTGTGAAGCACTGTCGTCGGTGGCCGTGTAGTGTCTCAGTGGCGCCCATAGTGCAAAACACAGACACAGCTGTCTTTGTTGTGTGCCTCAAACAGTTAAGAGTTTTCTCCTTCCATCTGCCTTTTGGAAGTAAATGATGAGAAAGTGAGTTCATATCAGAAATTTAATTAAGACAACATCCTTCTAAAACCTATCCAGGGCATGTCTCAGAATCAGCACACATCAAATCTAATTTCTCCTACTCGCTTCCACGACAGCCCTGCAAAGCCAGGGCTCTGTGGAGAGGAACTGTGTAGTCACGTGACTCTGAGGATCTTGTCTTTCATTTCTGTGTTCGCTGATGATCCAGGTATGGTTATAGACACTCATGCCATGACTTCCCACACTAGGAGTTAAAACACTGTTTACTGAGGCTTTCCAGTTAAACCAATCCCATTATGTCTTGGGAATTTGGAACAATAATAGGGTTTTTGCTTCTGTCTTTATAGAAATTAGTTTATGTCTCGGGCAGCCCCCCCTTTGGACCGGGGACTTGATGCTCAGCACCACAGGTCTTATGGCAATGTATGTACTTTTTTCCCTGGAGACTATGAACTGAATTCCAGTAGTGTCTTCCAGGGGAGGGACACTGAGGGGTCACAGAACCAGTGACATTTGGAGGCCACTTCATACAGCATAGTGTTGCCTGTTCACTGGCATTTTGCTTCATCTTGGCTCCTGCCCATTTAAAGAGGAGCGTGTATTTCCAATTTTTTCTCGTGATAAAGATGGTGTTTATGAACATCGGCATTAACAGCACGGGCTTTGCGGCCCTGAGGTTAAAAGCTTTCTGCTGTCTCATTAACTCACAATGGCATTTCATTTTTAATATTGCCTCTGCACCCTGGCTGGATTCATCGCCATCCAATGGCTTTCATTTGCAGAGGCAGGCGTGACTGTCATAGATGCTCTAGAGCGGTGGTTCTCACCCTTCCTAACTGCGACCCTTTAGTTGCCTGTGTGGAGGTTACCCCCAACCACAAGGTTATTTTTGTTGCTGCTCTTAACTGTAATTTTGCTACTGTTACGAAGTGTAATATAAACATCTGTGTTTTCTGATGGTCTTAGGCAACGCCTGTGGAGGGGTTGTTCATGGGTTGAGACTCACAGGTTGAAAACCACTCCTCTAGAGATACATGAGACAGTAGTGGGTTCCACTATGGTGGGCTTGTTCTTGGCTAGCTACTGTTTGTGATAGTGTGTATTACCTCTTTGTCACTGGGATAACAAATTGACGATGAGGTGGGCTTGGACCTGGGTTTGAATTCCACCAGTGTGCTACTAGTTACTGCTAGCCTGGGGCCATGTACTTGAAGTCAGTCCTGAGGTCACCGTCTCTCTCTCTCTCTCTCTCTCTCTCTCTCTCTCTCTCTGTGTGTGTTTGTGTGTGTGTATTCATCTGTGCATGGTATGCCGATGTGTGTTATGTGCACAAAGGTGCCAGGGGTCAATGTTGAAGGTCTTCCATTATCACTTTTCACCTTATTTTTTTTTGCCGTGTGTATGTGTGTGTGTGTGTGTGTGTGTGCATGCATGCACATATGCATTTGTGGGTTGTGTAGGCATGTGTGCACCTGTGCTTGCAGGTGTATATGCTCATATAGGTGGATGTAGAGGCAGGAAGTAAATGTCATGATGTCTTTATCAATCACTTTTCTACTTTGGTTTGCACCCAGAGTCTCTGTCTGAACTTAAAATTTACCTTTTTTGGCTGGAGTGGCTGGCCAGTGAGCCCCTGGAATCCCCAGTGTCTCTGCTTCCTGGCCCTGGCTGTAGATGTACACAGCCATGCCAAGCTTCTGCAAGGCTTCTGGAGGGTTGTAGGTATACACAGTCATGCCAGGCATCTACAAGGGTTCTGAAGTGTTATGGATGTACATAGCCATACCAAGCTTCTGCAAGTGTTCTGGTGGGTTGTAGGTATACACAGTCATACCTAACTTCTGCAACGGTTCTGGAGGGTTGTAGGTATACACAGTCATGCCAAGCTTCTGCAAGGGTTCTGGAGGGTTGTAGGTATACACAGTCATGCCTAGCTTTTACAAAGGCTCTGGAGGTCCACAGTCATACCACGTTTCTCTAAAGGTTCTGGAGGTCCACAGTCATACCAAGCTTCTCTCAGGGTTCTGGAGGTCCAAACTCTTGTCTTCACACTTCACAGCAGAGCTTTGCTGAGCTGAGTGAGCTGACACTCTAACCCTGAGTCCAGTCTTTGTCAGTAGAATAGGTACAATTGTTTAACCTCATGAATTTGTGAGAAATCTTAATGAAATGCCAGCTCTATATTCAGCAGTCAGTTGAGTGTAAAGGGTAGGGTCTGCTCTGTTTGCTGTCTTCCTAGTGGTACTCATAGAGAAGCCAAGGACAATGGCCCTGGGTTTTGATCCTACTTCAAGTTCTGGCTTTGTGGGAGCCTAGCCAGTTTGGATGTTCACCTTCCTAGACATGGACAGAGGGGGGAGCACCTTGGACTTTCCACAGGGCAGGGAACCCTGACTGCTCCTTGGACTGGAGAGGGAGGGGGAGAGGAGTGGGGGGAGGGGGAGAAGGGTGGAAGGAGGGGGAGGGAAATGGGAGGCGGGGAGGAGGGGGAAACTTTTTTTTTCTCAATAAAAAATTAATAAAAAAAAAAAAGAAGAATTTCTGCTGATCAACTAAATGCTTTGCCCGGAGTTTCTAAGACTTGAGAGGCCATCCTGTCTGCTTGCTGTGGCCTCCCCTAGCAGAGCCCCCATTTTCTGCCACAGAGCCTGTACACGGTCAAGAAGGTCTCGACCTCTTCTCTGAGTCCCTCTTCGTCCCTTCTCATTCTTCCCTCCTTGGTGTCTGAGTTGCCAGCATCCTGGCCTCTTTCAGCAGCTGGCTGGAGAGGAAGGCACTCTCTGGTCTTCTCAGGGTGGAGTCACTAGCTGCCATTCTGATGGCTTTGCACCGGGGTGTGGATTGTCATGATTCAGCATTTCTCCTTTGTCATTGTCCCTTACTAAACTATTTCTTCCTAATGAATTCTCAGGAAGGTGGGTAGGCTGGGCCAAGATGCATTCCTTGGTTTCTGCGTGAAAGAAAGAACACTTCTGGGAGAAGCTGCCAACGCTGAATGGCCGGTAGGGAAAGCAAGACTTAGGACCAAGACTGCTTCCTCCTGGATGTCTGTCTGCTGTAAAGGGCAGGGTATCCTTCTAGGCTACAGTGGCAGGTTGGCACAGCAACACTGGCCCGTTTCCTTCAACAAGGAGAGATTCTCTCCCACACCCACCCTTTCCTCATGTCTTCCAACCAAGGAACAAGACACACAGCATCTTATCTTTTTTTACTCTCTGGTTATGTGTTTTGTTTTCAAAGTTGGAGTGGGGGAAGGTATTTCTGAAATGACTGGAATCTTTGCTCTTGGTACAGATGTCAGTTCGTAGTGACATATTCTCCCCAGAAGACACACTAACATGCAGCATTTTGATAGGATGAAGGCGTTCACATTTAGTGCCTGTCTATCAGGCACAAGGTGAGAAACTGCGGGATGATTGGGATGAGAGTTATTGTTGGCCTGGGGCTGCTCTCTGTTGAAACTGCTGCCGCCCATGTTTGGAGGCTTCGGCGGCGTGTGTATTTCACACCCCTGCTAACCCTCCTCCCATAACCCTCCTCCGTAGCCTCAGTCTTCCCTTGGATCTTCCTCTTTTGTTAGAAACAAGGCAGTCAGAGATTCCATCCTCTTGACGTTTTTATGCTGGTATTGTGTGGGAAGCGGGCACACATGTTAAATCTGTCATTGTAAGTGCTGTGCAATTATAATTTAACAGCAAGTACTTTATCGCGTCTTCCAATTCCCAGATTTGAGAACAAGGATAAGAAGATGTGGGTCCCACCTACGGAAATAAAATTAAAAGTGTCATTAAGGTGTGGCCTGCTATCCAAGCTGATTTTCCTAACACCTAACATACACATGGGAAGGTATAAACAGGACTGGAAATATCCACGGAGACTTATTTGCAAAAGCTGTGATGAAGCTAGGGCTTCAGCTAACTCAGGGAGCCAGGGCCAGAAGTGGCTTTAAAATCATCTATGTCAGCCTGTTTGCACAGTAGAGAAGGGGCTACCTAGATAAATAATGTCACCTGCCTCAAGCTTCTTGGTGGAAGAGATTGAACCCATAAGTTCTCAACTGACTTGTCCCCACTGGCCTCGTCTCGACACCTGTTGGGGCTATAGCTCTGACTCACCAAGCAGATACCGAGTCACATGTGGGCATGCGCATTGCTTGCTTATTGTTTCACACAGCTGAGGATACGGGATCCATGTTGTGTTAAATACTGTCTATGATGAAGATGATGAAGGCTATCAGATGGATTCCAGTCTTTTTTTTCTTGTAGAAAGACTTAGTGATTGATTAACATCCTTAAGGATTTTGCTGCATGGTTTGAAGTGAAAGGCTATTGGGAGAGTTTCTTTATATCTGAATGCCTCTGGCTTCCTTTGGCCTGTGAGGTCTAGAATAAAGCCGGGGTTGCATCGTAGTAATTCCTTTGTATCATTTCGTCCTTTGCAGATTTCATATTCATGGACAATGTAGCTTCATCTTCTTCACTTCCATTTCCCCCTCCACATGCTGCTCCCCGTCCACATCCCAACTTCATGGCCTTTCTTTCTCTTTCCTACATAACTCACTGGGTCCTATTAGCATTCCCCATAAAAGCATGGGTGTGGGGTAGCCCTCTGGTTCATCAGCAAGCTACAAATGGCCACTTCCCCAAAGAAGAGTGATTCCCCCACCTCTCAACAGTAATCAGATAGCAGCAGCTCCTTATCTAAGGGTGGAGCCTTGCTAACACCCTGCTCCTTCCTTGCTGGGACTTTTACCCAGCTTGCTCGTGTGCTGGTAACCACAGCTGTGAGCGCACACATGCACGAAGCATGCTGTGTGGAGAAGACGGTGTTCCACAGCAGCCCTCCACAGCTCAGACACCTTCATTTGTTTCTACTCCTTTCTTCCGTGATGTTCTGCTAATTGACTGACGATGGCCATTGGTTTCATATACACAAGGGAATGCTTCTCAGCTGTAAAGAGAATCGGAATCATGACAGCTGCAGACACAGTGGGTGGAGCCGGGAGAAGTTACAGTCAGTGACTGTGCGCAAGAGGCAGCACCATGGACAGCGTCTTGCGTGGGCGCCCTTGTTCCAAGCCTTTTGTTTTGTGTACACAAGCAATCCAGGAGGCTAGAGATGAGCCAGTGGGAGTGGGGCTATATTTAGATTCATAGGACCTAATATTTTAAAGATGATGAGAAAAAAAAGTTGAGTAAATGAGTAAAGATGGTGATGAAGGACTCAAAGGAGAAAAGCTAAAGATGGAGCTGGGAGGGGGCAGGGTTGTACGGAAAGTTTGCTTGTGTGATAGCCACATTCACCCTGTGTGTCTCCTACTTAGGCCGGACAGGGAAAAATCTAGAAACTCCTTGTCTTCTTGTTGATGTTATAGTGCCAGCTCTCCCACCACTTACTAACTTCGGATATGAGGGAGGGGGAGTAGAAATTAACATGGAAGACGATGAAGTTCCCAACCCATTGTTATCCCCATGTGTCCAAACCCTAGAGTCCCCAACAGGTTCAAATCAGGTCCTACAGCTAAGGAGCTGTCATGGCAAGCCGGTCGGTAGAGGCGGATGTCTGTACCGCTGATGCTGGTTCTTTAGTTACTAGGCATGTTAAACAGCTGGGCTTCAGTTTACTGTGGCGATCACTACCCTGTAATGACAGCCAGGTGTGACTCATTGCTGCCGGCTCATCCCCACAGCATCCTCTCATCGACTTCTAAGCAGCCTCAGGGGATGTAGCATCCTTTGTTCATCATTGACTTGTTCACTCATCGATTCAGTCATCCAAGCACGGAACACATATTGAGGGTTGCCTGCTCCTTGGTTATTATGAAGCCGTGGCGGAGCCACAGAGGAGAGGACACACCTGTCGGCCCTGGGCCCATCTATTGTCCACTTTGTGCCTGTAATTTCCAGAGGCGTGGAGGAGAGTGTCTGCAGCTCCCGGGCTCACTCAGGGGCATTGCCCTGGGGGAAAGTCACCCTCACCCAGGTTCTGAGTCTGGCTGCCTAAGGAATCTGACTCTTCCAGTTTGTTTAGGGACTACCCTGTGTTTGATATACTGAGTCTGATTCTATGTACTATCTGAGAATGCCACTTTAGTAATCTGCGGTGACCGTCAGGGACACTGTCTGAGAAAGATTGGGGTATGCCCACCCTGAAGGAATGGAGAAGTAACCAGAAGCTTTCTTAGTGAGTGGGTGCTCAGAGGAAGGTTTAGCAGCTGTGGGCTTTGGCTGGCTGCTGAGTCCAGCTCCATGGTGCATGCGCCCTGTGGAGAGGCCATGGGTCTTGAGCAGCCATAGCTCTCCTAACCCACATGGTAAGCTCTGACCATTCCTGCCCCCTCCTCCTGTCCTGGAACCAGGCTGTTTGCTGCCAGGAGCCAGGCCATAAATATTTACAAGAATGGATGGACTGCAAATCTTTCAGAATGTATCACACACCTTTTTTCCCCCCTTCTAAGTAGAGTAGTTCAGACTGCTCTTAAAACAAATGCATTTATTTATTTATTTACCAAAATAAAGTATTTGTGTGTTTTAAGAGGAAATGCTGCTCCACGGCTGACGATAAAAGCCCATATCTCCCTTCTTCTCCTTTCCAGTTCACTCTGAGAGCATTCCTGCTGAAGATTCTTCTCAAACCTACTTCCATTTCTCCTAATGGCGTGTTCGCTCATGTTGCTATTATGTATGCAGTTGTATTCATTATCTGTCGTTTTTCTCCCTCTTTTCTTGCCCCTTAACACGAGCGAGGATTCAGCACGCTAATAGCTCTCTTCCCCATCCTGCCTTTGACCTCCTCTTCTCACACTGTCCATGCAGCCAGGACTCACTGGAAATCCTGGGTGAGGTTTTAAGAGTATGTGTTCAACGCTGTGATTCCCAGTACTGGGTGTCATAGTTCAGGATACACAGTTCATGTTCTGACCTGTCTGCGAAGCCGGCATACCAACTATGTAGAAGTTGAGATCCTCCTGGGTTTCACCCTCTTCCAAATCAAAGTGGCGACACTGACGGCCTAGACGGAAAGTGCAGTCAGTCTGTGTGAAACTCCCAGATTGTACACCTTAAAAGTAAATTAAGAAGAGGCAGCTGGAGAAGCTTTTTGGAAGCAGAGATGCCTTAACCTGACTTAGCACAATCTGTATCTTTAAAGATTTTTTTTTAAAACAGAAACCGAGTGTACATGTGCATGCGTGTGCATGCAAATGTGTGCATGCAGGGGCTTGCAGAGTCCAGAACAAGGCAGTGGAGCCTTCATAGCTGCAGTTAGAAGTGTTGTGAGCCAGCCAGTGTAGGTGTGGGTGTGCAAAGCCAATTTGAGTAAGAGTGTGTGTGATCTTAAGCACTGAGCCCTCTCTCCAGCCCCAAACAATATTTTTTTTTTTAACTAAAGAGCTTCTAGCGCAGGCTAAAGCACCTCTGTCTCTACATTCCAGGTAATTAAAACAAAAATCACAACAAACAATGCTTATGTGGCCCAGCTTTAATCGTGCTGCCTTCTGGGGACTTTGCCACTTCAGCAGCCCAGCCCCCTTTCTGCTCAGTCTTTCTCTGATGGGGGACAATGCCATTGATTAGGCTCCCTCTGCTTTAGCGAACCACAATCACACTGCAGCTTTCCTTCCTTGAAATGACTAGCAAATCACCTTGATTGGGGTTTTCGTATTCCTGATTCCTCCCTCCCACAGTTGTAGACACTTTCTCGGTTTATTTCCCCGGATGGCTAATCCCACTGATTGGTTGTGGGTTTTTCTGCATTTAATTCGCAGGTGGCAGCCTTATTCCTCCTTCCCTTGCTTGCCTATGATCTCATCAACTTAAGGATGTCCTTTATAGAGAAGCGTCAAGGCAGCTCCGCCCAGTCAAGATCCTCTTGCTTGTGCAGTTTTGTTCTGCTCTTCCTGTCACTCATTGGGTTAGGAGCCCACGTGGATGAGATGGAGCTTAGGCTGCTAGAGATCACCACTCCCACAGGGAAGCCAGAGGACATAGGACTGGGCTAGGGAAAAGTCACCCTCCCAACGCAACTAAGATGTGGTATAAATTTGTGTTGGAATTGTTTGGCCAAACCTTTCTGCTTCTGCCCACTCCCCTCCTCAGCGGAACACTACATGTGGAAGAGCATGTCTGTAGATCAGGTCCCTTTCTGAAGCTTGGGCTCTCAGCCAAAGCCATCTGCCACCCATACGTTGCAACTGGGTGTCCAGTTCTTCCTTCGGAAGAGATATTAGGTGTTTATCTTTGTGTTTAATATCCATGCAGAGTTCTTATTCCAACTTCTCAATTAACACACTCATGTGAGTTTAATTCATCCTCTTCCTACCTGCCCTAAAAGAGAAAAAGCACCCCTCATTGTTTGTGATGCGTCTCCCCAGCACTTAGCACATGGTGGGCAGTCAACATCTATTTCAGTAGGAATTCACAAGTGATCTTAAAGTCAGTCCAAATTCTGGAGTTCTTTCTACCACTGTAGCCATCAATTTCATCTGAAGGCGGGAAGCTCATTGTTTCTGAGCTCCTCTAGGGTGCCAATCATTGTGATACGACCTTTATCTCTGTAGCCTAATTTAATCTTCACAACTGCCTTGTGAAGAGGGTTATTGATCTCCGTTTGCAGTTGGAGAGATAGAGCAGGCCTGTGGATCGGCACTCCGTTGCTTCCGTGGGTGAAGCCAAACTTCCCACAGTCCACCATAACGAGGAAGGCATGGCAGCAAGAGCAGGCAACTGGCTTGTCACATTGCATCAGAGCTCAGGAAGCAGAAGGTGACCAGAAAGTGGAGCCTGGTCACCTCAAGTCCCTCAACTCCTTCAAGTCCTACCCACAGAGATCCATTTCCTTCAGGAAGTCTCCACTAAATGTTCCATAACCTGAAGTAGCACTACCAACTAAAAAGCAAGTGTTCAAACATGTGGTGTTTGAACATAGGTGATGTTTAACGTTCAAATCATACCACCATATTGAATCCAAGTTGAATATCATGGTAGACACTTTTCAGTTGCTGCCCTACCGAGAACGTTGTTTCATCTTTTCATCTAGATGCTGCTTTTTGCTTTTTTTTTTTTTTTTTACAAATCCCGGAGATTCACTACTATCTAAGCTTTGCTCTGTCTGGTCAACCTTGGAGAAAAATCTCTCATGCATGACCTATTATTAAAACTATTTTTCCTGGTGGTTTTCGAGGCAAGAACCCAAGTTTTCCTCTTAAGTGACCTCCCTTTCTCCCCCAACCAGGCCATGGTCTTGTAACATAGCCTCAGGAGCTCACTTCCCTCCTCATCCTGAAGAATCATTCTCTGACCTCTCCTAGGAGCAGACTGTCATCTTGTGTCTCCTTCACATCCCTGGTTTTGTTTGCACACATGCAGGACCCTGCCCACCCCCTAAGAGCTGCTGTCTTATAACCCAAGGTACAACAAGGTTACTTGACTCATGGTCACTTTCTGGCTTAAGGGTTTGAGGCAGGGGTGAGGATTTTAATTTAAGAAACAGTAGATAAATGTGCAATGGATCAGGAAGAGGCAGGGAAACGGTCTATCTTCCAGGTATGAGGCATGTGGAAGTGGCCTCAGAGCAGCCCTCAGGAGGTAGCAGCAGGGTCTATGCTGGAAGTATCTAACTCCTATGGTCTGAGCTGGAGAAAGGGTCCCCACCCATGGCTGGTGTAAATGAGCTGAGTGCTTGCATGGCAGAAGCATTGTCCTGTGACACGAAGGACAAGCATAACGAGGGGACCACAGTGTTGTTTCTGAGGTCAGACTGCTTGGATGAGAACTCTGACCTTACCAGTCATGTGACTGTGAGCAAGTCACGGCCTTCATCTCTGCCCTCGACTCTCTTCTGCAGAGTAAGGGACATACAACAGCTAACTACCCAAGTGGGATGTTGTGGGGATAAAGTGAACCCCACGGTATCCACCAAGGATGTTTTATTCTCTTCTTTTAAAATGAAGAAAAAAATACTTATTTTTATTTTATGTGAATGAGTGTTTTGCCTGCATATGTGTACCATGCGTGGGATGCTAGAAGATGCCCCAGAACTGGAGTTACAGACTTTTGTGGGCCAAATGTGGACGCTTAGAAATAAACTCAGGTCTTATGCGATAGCAACTAGTATTCTTAACTGTGGACCCATCCCTCTAGCCAATTGTGCTTTGAGGTGATTTTTGTTGTTTGTTTTGTTTTTAAGAAGCTTCTTGTGTTAGCAAAGTTTTAGATTTCCGGACAGTTTCACTGATAGCACATTGAGTTAAAATTTCCTTTACTATTGATATCTTACATTATTGTGGTGTAGACGCATGTTGGTATGCTGGCTTACCTGCAGCCCGCACCTCTGCTCGGCTTCCCTGAGCTTCTGTCTGTCGTCCACTGCAGGCCTCTCCTCACGTCTCCTGAAGGGTCTCATTGGCGTCTACGCTTTAGCTTTACCCGTGGCTGCTCCTGATGGGAGTGTTAAAGAGCTCCAGCCATGGTTCTGTAGAGCACCTTCCAATTCACTCTGCCCCGGTGCTTTGCTGGCTGCTACACACAGAATAGATGTTTCGGGGACAAGGACACACATAGATGCTTGTTTTCTACTCTGGATTATAATCCACAGTACTTGATTTTGTTTGTGACCCTGCCAAGTCCAGCAAAGAGGAGCTGTGAGCATTGCCTCCTTTGTCGGGGATTTTAAAGTTGACTTGCCTGAGTGAAAATTGTTCCATTGGATTTGATACAGCAGGTTCCTGGGGTTCTGAGCAGGGGGTTGCCCGTGTTCACTCTGCCTCTGGCTATGCTTGGATTCTTTCACTTGGCAGACGCGTCAAGCATGGTGCCCTGCAGGTCTTCCAAGTGTCTGAAATGCAGCTGTTGGGGCGGGGCCAAGCTTGCTCACTTTGTCTGCTTATCTCCCTGTTCACATTGGAAATTCTCTTTGAACAACGGGACAGAGCCGTGAAGAAAGTGGTGTAATGTACCATGTCCCCAGCCGACAATGCTGGCATTCCTCAAAGAGTCTGTAAACAGCAGGTAGGCTTATTTCTCAGGTAAGTTTTAGCAGTCATAGGGCTGACGAGCTCATAAGTCAATGCTTACTGAAATCCCGTTTTGAGCACTGTTGATTCAGTGATTATTGGCTCACAGAACGCTGGGATCTTGGGGACTGTGAACTCCCCTGGGGCAGAGACTGGCGTGCACATCCTCATGGGCCTGTGGTAGTTCGTTAGCAGCTGAGTAATGTTTCTGAAACAAAGGAAGACTGTGAACTGGAAAATCGATTCGTTTATTCCCGTAGCTTGATGAGCTTGAGGTTTCCTAATCAAGCTAATGCAATAAAATTATATACATGTAAGGACAGATACAGTCCCCTGTTATTTTTAGATTTATTTTGTTATTTATTTCATGATTTGAATTGAAATAGAATTAAATAACTTCCTGCCTCCCTATAGCTCCTTCCAGCTACCCCTTCTCAATTTCCCCAACTCTCTCAAGTCTCTTTCTTTCTTCTTTTGGGGGTTGTTATATA
The DNA here is from genome assembly GCA_025134845.1 of Neodon shergylaensis. Taxonomy (NCBI): domain Eukaryota; kingdom Metazoa; phylum Chordata; class Mammalia; order Rodentia; family Cricetidae; genus Neodon; species Neodon shergylaensis. Next base: position 1,304,323 of record JABTXL010002812.1, read on the forward strand.
CATGTATGTGTGTGCAAATATTATACACACACACATATATATGTATATATATCACATATTATATATGACCACTTTTCATTATAGTCAATAAAGGGGCCCATCCCTGGGACTGGCCAAGTCTTTGTCTCCTAGCCTTCATAGTCACTTGTACTTCTTGTCTAGGGGTGAGACCCTGCAGCATTTTCTCCCATCCAAATTGACACATCCATTGATACTGCTATTGTTTTGATATTGTTTTTGCAGCCATTTCTAGGAGAGACAGTTTCACATCAAACTTCCGAGTACTCTGTTACAATCTTTCCTCCCCCTCTGCCAAGATCTTCTCTGAGCTATAAATGCAGGATCTGTGGCGTAAATGGACCCATTGCGGCTGGATCCCCACAACCCATAAATCTCTGCATTGTGTCCAGTTGTGTTTTCCTGTGGTGGCCTTTATTTGCTATAAAAGCAGGCTTTTTGCTTTTAGTGGGGAGTAGTAGCTAGACTTCCCTGTGACTGTATAGATAGGGTTTAGAATGTTAGAAGGAATTTTGCTGATCCAGAAAAGTTGCGGTGGTAAAATCTTTTCTCAGGTTCATGACCTCACTGTGCTGGGAGGCGGGCTAGGGGCTCCATGACCTCACTGCACCAGGAAACACACTAGAGGTTCATGACCTCACTACCCCAGGTAGACAGACTAGGGGTCCATGGCCTCACTGCACTGGGAGACAGGCTAGGGAGTCCATGACCTCACTGTCCCGAAAGATGGATTAGGGGTCCATGACTTCACTGTGCCAGGAGATGGGTTAGGGTTTCATGACCTCACTGCCTGGGAGTTGGGCTTGGGGTTCATGACCTCACTGCTTGGGAGACAGATTAGAGGTCTAGTTCCAGTTCTCCATTCCTGTGGAGTGACCTCAATTTTGCCTCTTGGTATGCTTGGGTGAACTTTGCCCCTGACATTTGTTAGACAGGTTTCTTTCTTCTTGGTTCATTCACTGAATATATTGTGTTAGTGTAGATTTGGGGAGTCCCTTTGCAGTTGCCAGATGAGAGCAGGGAAACTAAGGTTGGGGTTATAGTCTCCTTAAGTAGAGGGCTTAAAACACTCCAGCGAAGCTCATGGGCAATTCTGTTAGAGTCTATAAGAAAGGAAAGCAGGATAGGTATGCTGTAAATCTCAGCGGCTGCATGAAGGAGGAGACTAGAGAAGAGAAGGGAGAATATGCCATGGTGTTTGAGTTAAACTGCCTGGAGTTCAGCCATGTGGTGGCAGGCAGCCACATGGAGGGGCTTCAGGGAAAGGAAAAATGCAGAAAGTAGGAGGGGAAGCATCCTTAGGGCAGAGAGAAAAAGGAAGAAAACTGGCACTTTCCTAAATCATTCCAAAAAGCGGCAGACTTACGTGGAGTCCCGGATGTGACTTTGTAGATAAGCTACCTTCCCAGCAGTACTGAGAAGGAAAAGTATATTACCTCACTCAACAGCTAATTATTCTGCCTGCCTCTTCAGCGTGGCTCAAGGTGAGCAGGCTTCCTAGGTCCAGCTGTTTGAGCTCTCCAAGGGGACGTTCAGTGTCTATCCAGGCCAGAGAGGATGCGGCTCTTCCCAAGAGTCCATCCCTGCTGTGATACTTGCTCACTGTGGTACACTGTGCACACTGTCAGTCTGCTGCCCTGTCCTTCTTCTGTCACCTCTGCTATGCTTACAGCCCTTTGATGCCACGTCTTGCTACTCTCCACTTCCCCCTCTTTGTTTGATCTTCTGGGTGTACCACGAATGTGTTTGCTCTATTCATTGCTGAGAACAGCAAGCCTCTCCAAGTTCAGGCGCACTGCATCTGGGCTGGGAAGAGGGAGAGAGAGGGGACTTGCTTCTGCTGTTGCCATGGGAGCTGTGGCTCCAGGATGGGAGCGGATGGAGAGCTGAGGATTTGATCTACATGGCAGCACACCTGGCTCTTTGGTCAGAGTGGCTTCTACCTGCAAGTGACCGGTGACAGACGCTGTTGTCTGGACAGTGTTAGTCTGACAACACATTAGTCTTTGAAGGTCAAGGCCGTTCTCCTTTTACTGCTTTCTTTAGCCTGTTACCCTGAAGAGGTCTCGCTGAAAGGCTCTTTTTCTGTTTTGTTTCTGTTTTTGTCCCATGGCTGAATCAATGCAGTTGTGCAAAGGTCAGCTTCTGGTACCCTTTGGTTTGTAGCAGATTCTGTAAGGTTCGTATTCAAGTTTTCCTCTCTCCTCTGGTCCTTTCTCTTTCCCCGCTGGAGAATCAATTCCAGTGTCCCATCTGTGCTCTGCCTGTAAAGGATCCTCTGACAGGCGTGGATGATGCTGTTCAGTAAAACATGGCATTGCCCTCTCTTAAGGCAGGTGCATCCTGTTGGTGGCACAGTAGGTTTCGTAACCCCCAAACATCTTGTAATTGTCCGTGCACTGCTGCCATTTCTCAGTGACTCTTTTGCTACATAAATGGCCATTTAACCTTCTTTATGGGAATACAGTATATAGTCCTTTTGTGTCCGAGCTGTGGGTTTCTATAGCATTTGCTTTTGATGCTTTGGTGCTTGTGGTATTGGCAGAAAGTTGCTGTGCTGACTGGCGGTATCTCGGGAAGAGGCGGCCCTTGGGGGCTTCTGGGTGTAATTGGACAGTCCTGGGTGGAAACCAGGTAGTGACTATATCAGACATTTCACCTTCAGCTTCTCTTGTGTGTTAGGATAGACACAGGCCAGGATGGGTATAATTAAATGCTTTCCTTCTAATGACAATTCCATTTAGACTTAATTCATCTACGTTCTCCCTTACAATCACTGAAAGTAAGGCCAATTAACTAGGGAGCCCTAAGGCAAGTCAGATCCACAGCACTTCCTCTTCTTGCTCTGGAAGCGTTGGGCTGGCCATTGTTTGGGGGAACCCCAGTTTATCATGCTTCAAAATGCCAGCATCGGGGATAGCGCAGTCAATCAGTCCGTGCTTAAAAGAGGACCAAGGCTTGATTCCCAGCATTTGGGATACTCCAACTTGTAGCTCAGCTCCAGTGACTCTGAGGCCTCTGATGTGTGTGAGTACTGCACACACACACACACACACACACACACACGGTCTGGTTCACCATCTTTCTCATGCTCTTTCTCCATTCTCACCTCCAGAATCCATTGTTCTAGACACAAGGATAGAAATCACGGTTCTGTGACAACCTTGCCCTTCGGTGTCTTGTGTACAATGTGGTCCTGCTTTTGGCTAGTTATCCTTGCTGTAGCTTCCTTGCTTCTCACTGTCAGCAAATAAAGCCTTACCCTGCACTCAGGTCCCTGACATACATCCTGTCCTTGCTAGACCATCAGAGGCTCCTTCTCCTGCCTGTAGAACTGGCCATGCCCATGTCATGAGACATCCGTGTTTGGCACATGTGAGGGCTGACTATATCTGGAAGTCTGGGGCCCATGTGTCAGCCTAGATTAATGTACACTTTTTTCAACAAAGAAAATGTCCTATGGCATTGCAATGTAGAAGCTGCAGGTGTTGTATCTGGCGAACATTTGAGTTGTGCCTACTACAGGTGCTGGACTGAGATTCTAATCTTTCCCATTTGGTTGGTTTTTTTTTTGGTGCTAAAAAATTCTTTTATTTAAAAGGAATTACATAGAGTGAATATTTTCTCTCTGAAAGACTTCAGAATATTCACAAAGTTGTACCAGAAGAAGAAATAGATTGCCCCTGCTGTATTATACACCTAGACTTTCCTCACATGTTGCCACACAGGGAAGAAAATGATCTTGCTTGAACTTGGGAAGGAAGACATAAAGCACTATAGTGGACCGGGTTCAAGAAGCCAGCTCAGTTTGTTTCGGGGTATTAGAAGAACTTCTCTTCTACTGTTCCAGTTCCTGCATACACATATCCACACTACAGTCCATCACTGAGGGGGGACCGGGCAGGAACTCAAGCAGGGCAGGAACCTGGAGGCAGGAGCTGATGCAAAGGCCATGGAGTAGTGCTGCTTACTGGCCTGCTAGCCACAGCTTGCTCAGTTTGCTTCCTTTTTAAACTGATTTTATTGAGCTCTACATTTTTCTCTGCTCCCCTCCATTCCTCTCCCCTCCTCTTCAACCCTCTCCCATGGTCCCCATGCTCCCAATTTACTCAGGAGATCTTCTCTTTTTCTACTTCCCATGTAGATTAGATCCATGTATGTCTCTCTTAGGGTCCTCATTGTTGTCTAGGTTCTCTGAGATTGTGAATTGTAAGCTCATTTTCTTTGCTTTATGTCTAAAAGTCACTTATGAGTGAGTAATATGATATTTGTCTTTCTGGGTCTGGGTTACCTCACTCAATATGATGTTTTCTAGATTCATCCATTTGCAAAAAACTCTTTCCAGTTTGAATGAACTGACTGAATTTGTTGCTCCTAAGCAGTTCTGGGCAGTCCAGATGTAGACCAGTGGTTGCAAAACCAGTCAAGATAAGACTCACTTGGGAGATCTGATGAGTATGTGGGTGCTTTCGATGACTCATCTTGACATTTCCTCTGGGCCACTGGAGTCACACGGTGCTGGACACTAATGACAATACCCCGGCGTCTTCTAGAGTTCCGTTAAAAAGTGATGGTTGTAGTCTTTAGCCATTTCCCCCTTTTCTCTTCTTGCCTTACATGGCTTATTTGTGCAGAACAGGTTCAGAACAATCTTTACATACCCATATTAAAAGAGTGTTGTCTAAATGAGAATTTGTCATTTAATCCTGAAATGGTTTTAAGATTTATTTATTTAATGAATGTATGTGTGTGTGCTGCATACACGCCTGGTATCCATGGAAGCCAGAAGAGGGCATCAGATCCCTTGAGACTGGACTTACCAATTGTTTTGAGCTGCCAGGGAAGTCCTGAGAATCAAAGCTTGGTCGTCTGGGCCAGCGGCCAGTGCTCTTAACAGCTTGGGCTACCACCAGTTCCTCTTGTCTCTTCTTTCCTCTTCCTTTACCACCCTCGGAGTGGTTAACTTGGTAAGCCTCCATCCTTTAACTTCTCTGCTTGCAGTTCTTATGTGTTCTTGGGAAAGTCGCCTAAACATTCTTCAGCTCAGCTTGTATTCTGGACTCTGTGGTCAATCTGCCACCAAGGCCACCAGCTTGCCTGTGAGCCTTAGAGAATGGTCAGATAGATGGCTGTTGACAGCTGGCGTGGCTCCCCAGAGAGCTAAACTTTTAGTTCCCCTTTTTGAGTCAAAGTCTCGGTGTTTGGGAGTTCTGTGATGGCTGCTTATAACGTCTGTTTCCCATGCCTCTTTTCCTCCTTTTATTGAAAACTGATTTTTTTCTCACATGACATATCCTGATTAGGGTTTCCCCTCCCTCTACTCTTTCCGGTTCCTCTTCATCTCTCCTGATATTCACATCCACTCCCTTGTCTCTCATTAGAAAACAAACAGGCTTCTATGGGATAACAATAAAGTAAAAAGTATAATAAGAGAAAACAAAAAGTAACACACCAGAATTGGACAAAACAAAGAAACAGAAGAAAAAGAGTCCAGGAGAAGGCATAAAAAAACCAGACCCACTCACTCAAGCACTTGGGAAATCTCCTACTAAAAACACTAAGCTAGAAGCCATAGTAGATACACAAAGGTCCTGGTGCAGACCCACCGGCCCTGTGCATGCTCCTCAGTCTCCGAGTTCATGTGTGCATTGATCCTGTTGATTTAGAGGGTCTTGGTTTCTTGGTGTCCTGCATTCCCTGTGGTTCTTACTCTTCCTGCCTCCTTGTCTTCAGGGTTCACTGAGCCTTTAATAAAGCTATTCCATTTAGAGCTGTGTGTTCCAAGGTCTCTCGCCCTCTGCACAGTGTCTGACTGTGGGTCTCTGGATTTGTTCCCATCTGCTGTAGGAAGAAGCATCTCTGATGACGGCTGAGGCGAGTCTTTTTAAACCTGAAAAAAAAAAACACCTTAATTTCTCCCTCTTTGTGTGTATGCATACACGTAAATGTTCAAGTGTGTGTGTGTGTACAAGTGTGTGGGTGAGCATGTCCCTGTATACAGATGTATGTGGGGTCCAGAGCATGATGTCAGGTGTCTTTCTCAACTGCTATCCACCTTAGTTTTTGAGGCAGGGGCTCTCAGTGGACCTAGGAGGTGTTAGTGACTGGCCAGCACGTCCCGAGGATTCTCCTGTTTCTGCTTTCCCACCCTGGGATTTCACATGTGTGCCCTCATGCTCAGCTCTTTTATGTGGGTGCTAGGATTGAATCAGACCCCCATGCTTTGACGGTAAGCACTTTACCCACCAGGCCATCTCCCCAGGCCTCTCTTGAGCCATGCAGTCAAACCTCTGTAATATCTCGCTTAAATGCCATCTCTGCAGATATCTCAGGGACAGTTGATCACACTTAGCTCTTATTCCTATCAGAGATTGGACTCGGGTATTGAACCCAGAGTATTCAAATGCCAGTGACCAAGGAGCCTTTCTTATTCCTAGTGATGTCTCAAGCTCTGCCAATAGGATAGATTATTAGATTTTAAATAAATGTCCGATGGCTCACAGAGGCTTCACGGTCCTCAGAGGGAGATGTGTAGCCACGGGGGTGAGAAACCTCAGTGGTAAATTCTGTTACTTTGTTAAAGCTCTGCCCACTGTGGACCTGCGCACTGGCAGGCGGGCTGGGGCAGACCTATTGCATTGCAGCAATAGGGGACAAACTACCGCCACTCCCAAAACCACAATGTAGTCAGCTGTCTGGACCTGGTCTTCCTGATTGTGAGAACTCATGACTGGGCAGGACTAGTTTTCTCTCTGTCGGTCCTGTTGTCGGCTCTGGCTGGTTCAGTGTGGCAGGTACAGTGTATCATGTCTGCCCTGGAGCAAAAGACATCCCGGGTGCTGATGCAGAGATAAGACCAATTCATCCCGCGGCTGGGGCCAGAGATGGATATTTTTTGTAACTTGGGATGCATGTGGAAATTTTTTATCAAGTGAGTTTACTACAGGAATGCTCAGATCTATTATTTACCAAATGGCTCAGCGGGAGATGGATGCACCGTGGTTCTTACTCATTTTTCATGTGCAGAGGCTGCCTCCCAGTCTGTTCCCTGTCCTACTTCATCTTAAGTGTTTCCAATGTGGGGACATCCCCACTCGTCGGGATGATTTAACCATTGGAAAGTAGTCGTGCGTCTTGGCTTTTTTGTTTTAATTGGTCTTTTGCAGGCTTTCCTTCCCTGAGGGTGGTGGAGAGCTATGAGACAGTCTGAAGTTAAGGTCTAGGTTGGAGCCCTCACTGTTAACAGGAGCTGCCTCTGTGACTTTGGACAAATGACTTAACCTTTCTGAGCCTTGTGTTCATGCCCTTTGAAATGCAAGTGACTGTAATTGCTATTCGGAGCTCCCAGGGCATATTAATCTGGTTAAGGCTTTTTAGTTGTAAGGTGGTGAGGCTAAAAAACAGAATTTCTTTTTCTCTGCACAAGCAAGGCTTTGCACAGGGAATGTAGACTCGCAAGCACAGAGCAGGATGTTGCTGCTTCAAGACTACCTCCTAGCCTGGAAGACTCAGATGGGTAGGAATAAAGATTAACAAGGATTACGTTGCCCACCAGTCAAGGCAGGGTACAGCATGAGCAGAAGAGAAGAAACGTATATGGTTCCGGAGGGAGGAAAATGTTGCCTGGGAGGGGATATTGGCAATATCTGGAGATGTGCGGGGCTGTCACAAGCTCGGGAGCGAAGAGAGCTGTGCCTGGCATCTAGTGGGTAAAGAAGAGGGTTTCTTTGAAGACTCTAGCATGTGCAAACCAAGCTCAGAGCTACAGAGAATCTAGTTCCAACCATTCAGGGCACTGGGCAAGGAGCAGGAATATTGCCAACCTATTAGTATCAGCCTTTGCTTTTTTGTTTTGTTTTGTTTTTTTGAGACAGGGTTTCTCTGTAGCTTTGGAGCCTGTCCTGGCACTAGCTCTTGTAGACCAGGCTGGCCTCAAACTCACAGAGATCCACCTGCCTCTGCCTCCCGAGTGCTGGGATTAAAGGCGTGCGCCACCACCGCCCAGCTTAGTACCAGCCTTTGTGAGACATGAGAATTTGGGAGGTGTGGTGACCTCTGAGTCACCTGCCTCTGGCTGCTTCTTGGTTCTTCTGGGATCTCAGTCTGCAGGCATTTCTCTAGGCTTCCATTTTTAATGAGTCCAGCATTTGCTTACCACATCCACTCTATCTAGACCTTGAGTCCCTCCCTTCATTTTATTTCTGTTGGATGTCTCTTTTTATTAGCAGATCTTGGAGGTTAAGAGTCTGGACTTCATGGGCAAAAGGCCCACGTTGAGTCTTGCTCCACCATTTATGCACCACGTGACTGCTGGTGGATCCCTGATCTTTAGCACCCCAATACAAACTGGCAATATTAACATCCAATAGATATGCTGAAAGTACAAGGTGGTGTGCCAGCGAACTAGTTCCTGAGACGTTTCTTTACATTTCGTAAGTGCTTGGGAGAGGTCAACCCTACCTACACGTCAAGCCTAGAGCGCACCAATGGTTGTGTGTCCATTCCATGGTTTTCTACCATTTCCCTCAACTGACCAAAGTTTTATTTCATGCCAGGGAGGAAGCTGAACTGTGGAAGTCACACATGCCCTAGTGGGCTTACAGGTGTGTGACTGACTGAACCCTGTATCATCCGATGAGTCACTAGGAGGACGTGTGTACTGCTATGGTGGCTGCGATCCGGGACGGTGTATTCTCTAAAGTCACCAAAACGGCAGATTTTTTTTTTAAAAAAAAACTTTTTTATTTTAAAAGACTAGGTTTTAAGATGTGGCAAGCAGTTGCCAAGAACTGGTTGAAAGCAGAAAAGTCCTCATTGTCTAGTTGAGGGTGGCTTAGCTTACCTCTTGAATTGTCTCTACATCCAAACTGCTTTCTCCTCACGTTGACCTCTGATCTTTGGTACCTGAAACAGGGAGGGGGTCAATCCTTCTTTCCTCTCTCTACTTTGTCTGCCTTGGCAAATAGATTTGTGTAGCAAAGACATCGCTTTGTGGTGAGAGCTTAGAACATACTTCTTTCACGCCCTCTGCCTGTAGGAAGCCTAGGATAAACTACTAGTTTTTGTAGTTCACACTGTAGGTCAGATGGCTGTTGCAGTGAACAGTAGTGATCCATGGAGCTGCTGGAACTGAATCACCCCTATGAAGAGCACACAGAAACCCTTCTGGGAAGGATTGGCTGTCTGAGAGTGTAGAAAGAAACACGCTTTTAACAATGAAGCTTTAATTTATTTTTCCTGGAGTTTATAGACGATCTTCAAAAAGCCATCTAAACCACACATGTTGGTTCTATAGAGTCAAGAGTCAGGGCTCGTTTGTAACTGCGTTTTAATGAGCTGTTGCAATGACACAGAGATAAGTGTGGGTTTGTACACATCCTGTTAGAACAGATGGTAAACCTGGCCGCACATGCTCTGAATACAGCATTAAATATTGGAGCTCAGATTGATGGGGCCAGGGCTAGGGCTGAGGCTGGGGCTGGGGTTGAGTTGGGCTGGGCTAGACTGGGGTTGGGGCTGGTCTAGGCTGGCTTGGGCTGGGGATAGGACTGGGGCTGGGCTGGGCTTGGTTGGGCTGGACTTGGACTGGACTGGGACTGACTGGGGCTGGGCTGGGGCAGAAGCTGGGCCTGCAGTTGGGCTGGGGTGGACTTGGGACTGGACTGGGACTGACTGGGGCTGGGCTGGAGCTGGGCTGGACTGGGCTAGGACTGGAGGTGGACTGGGGCTGGGTTGGGCTGGACTTGAACTGGGACTGAACTGGGCTAGGACTAGAGGTATACTAGGGATGGGCTGGGCTGGGGCTGGGCTGAGCTGGGCTGGGCTGGGCTGGGCTGGGGCTGCACTAGCCTGGGCTGGGGCTGGACTAGGGCATACATCTGAGAAGAGCTTCTTAAGCTTGCACATGTCTTTCGTGTTTATCTGGGAGTAGAAAATTTGAGCGATCAATTCATTATGGCCCATAGAATTGTCGGTAACTTGTTGTGGCACATAAACTTGTGAGTAATTCCTCCTCTCAGACAACTTTAGCGCCCCAACAAGTAGTTTCTTTATTTTCGGCTTAAAATTCAACTTCTTTTCACAATCAGAGCACATCCTGGGGAAGACATGTCCGATGAAGGCGCTGTTGCTGCTGATTGTAATCTGGTACCTTGAGAGGAGCACCTGTGTGGTTGGAATGCGAGCCTCTAGTCTGTGAATGTGTGCAGATTGCATTATGGATGTGCTACTTTTTCTCTTGTTCTGTGCACAGCGAGTTGCTGGGGAGATGTGAGGTGATGCATTCAGGGTGCTGATAGGCTCATTTGCAAACTTGTTGGTAGTAATCACTCTATCAAAAGAATGTACCATTTGCCTTTAAGCTCTAGGGAATATATGTTTGGGCTGATCCCGAATAATGCCAAGCTAAGTGAAATGAACTCTGGTCCTAGCAGAAGCCTCTGTCCCCTTGGGCTTTCTTGAATGTAGCAGGATTTTTATCTGAGGCTAGATAAACGAATCCCCTGCAGTGGATGTTAGGTGGTGAGTCTAACTCTACCCCATGGAAACCAGTAGCGTAGTGGTGACCATCAAAACTGTCTTCGGATATTGTCACATGTCCTGGGAGGCAGAATTACCCTTGATTGGAAAACCTGACTTTGGTTGAAAACCACTGTACTTAGTATTTCGTATAAAGAGAAGAAAGATCAGGAGATGCTGTGACTCTTATTTATGACCCCATAGTGACCTACAAGGGAACAGAAGGACTTCAAACACAGCCAAGAAGGCAGGGCCTTGGCAGGTTCACCTTTGCCACTACTGAGGGGTGATGGGAAGAATTCAGCAGTTCTAGCATCAAACCTGAGTTTTAGGGTCTACACTTTTCCATTTCTGTATTCATAAAGTAGGGACAATGAGCAGAACACTGGCTGCTTCTAAGGTTTCTAGCAGACAGCTTTAGCATGGTGCTGAACTTGCATCCAGTACTTGAAAAACTGCTGTTACAGCTGCTAACGCCCACCAGAAAAAAAGAGAGGGGGTGTCGGTGAAATTGCAGGTACATAGGAAAGCAGGCAACATCCTAGGGGCTGTGACGAAAGAAAACAGCTGAATGGGGAGAGGTCCCAAGCTCAGGGACAGGGTGAGGTGACGCTGGAAAGACTTGTGTCCAGACAGATTGCTCATTGCAGTTTCATAACTCGAAGCTTAAACTCTCCGTCTGTTCCAAGTTCACAGAGAGCTGTTTAAAAGCAAAACACACAAAGATCCAAGATGGGGCTGTGTAATGGTGGGACTTTCCCCTGAACAGCTCTGTGTAGAGAATGCTAACTCAAGAGTTAGAAACGCAGCCCTCTGGTTCTGCCCAGTTCCTTAGCAGCGTTCTTCTCTTCTGAGCCTCCCCTTTCTTCCTATAAAATGAGGATTTTGAACTAAGCCCTAATATCTTCTTTCCTATTAAAAGGAGAGAGAGACATTTATAGTGATGTTAAAGGAATACTAAAGGAAATAATACAAGCCACATCTCTTTGCCTCTTCGTTGTTTGTAGCTTGAGTTTAAAATTCTATGAGTCTAAGAGGTTATCCTGGGTAGTGACAGTGCACGAGACATTATTTTGCGGTAAGTTAGTATTTTCAAATATGCTACGGTGCACATGCATTGTTTTCAACTCTGGTATTATTTAATCTGCTCATTTAATTGATTGTTTTATCTATGAATCTAAGATTTTTAGGCTGGGAAAAAACAGTCCTTACTTAGAAAACAACTTCCTGGTTCTGGGGAATTATTCCCTGTCTAAAGAGCTTGTGCAAGCATGAAGACTTCCAGAACCCATGGAAAAGCTGTGTACTGCACTGTGTGCCTGTAACCCAAGGGCTGGGAGGTGGGTAGAGACAGGTGAACCTCATTGGCTCCGTGGCCCGTTGTTGTAGCTGAAATAGCAAGCTTCAGGTTTAATACAAGATCTTATCTTGAAAAACACGCCGGCAAAATAATCAAATAAAATCAAACAACAACAACAAAAACCGCAGACCTCCAGGTGCTGTCCTGTGGCATCTACACATGCCTGAACAGATGAGCACATCTGCCTGTCTATGTGCACATCACATACAGTACACACGTGTGTACACACACATAAACCATCTCCTTTGTATCTTCATATTCTCCTTCTCAGGGTGTGTGGAGTGTGCAACCACACTGGGCTGCAGGGCCTTGCCTGAGATACAGTTACCATGGAATTTCTAATTAAGGCAATGCCTGACCCCGTCTCACCCCTACAGTGCTCCCACCTGCTTGCTCATGGAGTCCTGAATGATGTGTTTGAGTCCTGGCTTATGCCGAAGAAAGCAAATTACCTGGGAAGTTTTAAGACACCACATTTTTTTTATTCATTTTGATTTGCATATTAACAATGACTGAGTGTTTCCCTAGGGCAATGTGACAATGCATAGGAATGGCTCCACCAAATCAGATACAAAAACGTCCCCCAGTGCCATGGATGAAAGCCAGGCCCTCGTACATGCTGGGCAAGTTCTCTAAGCACTGAGCTGAATCCCTGGCCCTACAAATATCTTTTAGAGAGTCATCTTAGCTGTTTAGTTCTTAAACAATGCCACAGACTCTGGGTTTGTCTCAGTATGTCACTCATTCCTTATGAGTGGATGAGAGAGTCCAGTGTCGGCTCTGTGTCATGCTCCGCTTGCTGAGGATACAGCGTAGGCAGGGACAAAAGGGTCTCTCTGCTTAGTGAACTTACTTGCTTGCACATAGCACCTTTTCTTCTAGGTTGCCATCCTGAGACGCGTCCTTCCCTTCCACATGCCATGGTGGCATTTTTACTAGTGAGCTAGCTGAGGGCCTTTTGTTCTACCCAGGTAGGATTGTGGTAGAGACAGTCTTCATTAGAAGAATGCAAATCTAGATTTGCGTTTGCACCAATCACAGGCTCTTTCTGTCTGCTAGACCTCCAGGGAAAGGGCTGCCCCCTGCCTGAAGGAAATCCAGCGGCAGGACCTTCTAGGGCAGTGGCTCTCAACCTCCCTAAGGCTGCGACCGTCTAACACAGTTCCTCGTTTTGTGCTGACCCCCAACCATAAAATTACTTTTGCTGCTACTTCATAACTGTAATTTTGCTGCTGTTCTGAATCATAATGAAAACATCTGTGTTTTCCAATGGTCTTAGGTGATCCCTATGAAAGGGATCGGTCAATCCCCCAAAGTGGTCATGACCCACAGGTGGAGAACCACTGATCTAGACGACACTGAGACGTGTAATAGCAGAGCCTGGTGTCACTATTTGAAACAGTACGCTTTAGCTTTCTCATGGCCTCAGTGGAGTGGTCAGTGGCCATGGACTGTGTAAAGGCAGGCCAGCTGGCTATGCCATTGGCAGCACTTTCAGTCAAAATCATTAGGGTAGCAAGACAAGTAGAATGACTGCTACTTCGAGGGCCGACTTGCCCCATCCTCGGCGTTTGCTTATTTACAGGAAAATGAACATTAAAAGTTATTTTAAAAAGACCTTAAAGAACTTATTAATACTCAATGATTTTTAACAGTACTTTTAATATTGTTAAACACCTATGTATTTCACCTGAGAGGCGAATTCTCTCATTTGTCTGAAACGGAAGGTCCATTATAGTACTCAAACTGAACTTGATGAAAGATAATTAAATGAACTCTTGTCACACTTTATTGAGATTTTGCTATAACAAGCCCTCCTGTGCTTTGTTTTAAATTGCCTTGTTTCAGTATTAGAGTCTTGTAAAGTTGATATTATTCTTCCTGTTTCATAATTAAGACAGCAGAGGCTTAGCAAGTTTGGATAACCACCCGTGGAAGTTTGAGTGTAATTGGCCACTCATAAGGAGTGACACTATTGGGAGGTGTGGCCTTGTTGAAGGAAGTGTGTCACTGTGGGGTCAGGCTCTGAGGTCTCTTTTGCCTAAACTTCGCTCAGTGTCACAGTCCACTTCCTGTTGTCTTCTGATCAAGATGGAGCCAGCACCATGTCTGCATCTACATACATGCTGCCATGTTTCCTACCATGTTGATAATGGATCAAACCTCTGAACTGTAAGCTGCCACCTCAACTAAATGCTTTTTTTTTTCTAAGAGTTGCCTGTGGTCATTGTGTCCTGGAATCATAGCAATAGAAACCCTAACTAACACTGCCCGTGGTCGCCGGGCAGGGAAGAGAAAGAACTTGGGTTTGAATCTGACTGATAGTAACTGATTTTGAGTAGGTGAATGTATAATGCATGATTAGGTGAATGAATTTAATCTTTGGGAAGTTTAAATTCTTCATCATAGTTTTCAGTCATCTATCTTCAATGTGCCTTTCATTGTTTATCATCTATATCTTTCTATCATCAATCACCTCATCTATCTGTCTATTTATCATCTATATATCCATCTATCTCTGTAACTATCATTTACATATGTATAACTTTTTTTTTGGTTTTTCGAGACAGAGTTTCTCTGTGGCTTTGGAGCCTGTCCTGGAACTAGCTCTGTAGACCAGGCTGGTCTCGAACTCACAGAGATCCGCCTGCCTCTGCCTCCCGAGTGCTGGGATTAAAGGCGTGTGCCACCACCGCCCGGCTCTAACTTTCTATTTAGTTCTTATTTATTCTTATGTATATATCTAGTCTATCAACTATTTTCTACCTATATCATCATAATCATGCATTTTCTCCCTTTCTCCCTTGTTCTTTCCTTCCCTCTACCTCTTCCTCCCTCTCCCCTCTCCTTTGTGTATTTCTTCCTTGAATAATATATTCTCAGTATCACTTGCCTTTTCCTTTTCACTTCATTGAGATGTAGAGTTTGAAGAGTCCAGAGCCCTCCTCATGGTCTTTTCTTTCTGTTCTTTTGATGACCTCATGCTATGTTCTGATACTAAGTAGTGTCTGTGGATAGATGATACTCACGTTTATAAGTCTAGACCTGACCTTTGCACCTTGAATTCATGAATTCTATTGGTTACTTTATATCTGCATTTGGTATTTAAAAACATGGAAAGCAGATCCCATCTCAAATGGAGTTCACGCTACTCCTCACCCTGTATTCTCTAACCTGCTTTTCTTTCAGCTTTTCCACAGTTAAAGGGAATCGTTTCAATTGCTTAGCTAAAACCCTGGAGCCATTTCTGATTCTATTTCTTCATGTTGTAATTCGTCAGTCTTCAAAATGCTCTGGAGTTGATCTCACCAGTTTTCAGTACAGCTCTTAGCTTGCGCTGGGAAGTGATTTCTTAGTGGTCCTGTCCCCGTGTGTGCCTCTCCACACTCCCGTCTCTGTACCGCCTTGCTAATGTAACCACGTGAAAGTATAAAACACACCATGCCCAAGCCACTCTGCAGAAGCAAATCCTGAAGCTCCTACCCACCCAGCCCTGTCCTTTCTCCACTCCCACCTCTTTTTCACTTCCCTCTTCCTCACTTCCCTGTACCTAGCCTTAGATTCCCAGGGCTCTTTCTGCTCATGACAGATTGCCTTCCTCGCTGATTTACAAACACACCAGGCAAGCCATCTCTCTGGGCCTTGGCAGTGACTTTGTCTTCTGGATGGCTCATTGCCTTCTGTCTTCAGTTTTTACTCACAAGTCACCTATCAGGACAGTCTTTCTGATGACTCTGTTTAAACTTGCACATTCTTCCGACTTCCTGCCTCTCCTTCTTTGCTTTTATATCCTCCATTGCAACTGTCACTATCGAAATTCACAGTTCACTGTCAAGCTGATGTAATGGTCACCTATAGGAAGGCCGGGACTTTTACCTTCTGTGTTCATTGTCTCGACCCCAGACCAATACTTCATATATTCTGTGCAGTTAGTTAAATCTCTATTGATTGAATGCGTGGTGGCTTCGCTTGGCATAAAACATCATTCTGAGCATTTTGCATTTATTATTACATTGTAAAAGGGTCACCATAATTCTTTAAACAATCTTATCGCATGTATTTTACAGATGAGAAACCTGAGCTTGTGGAGATTAAATGCCTTATTCAAGGTTATGCAGCTAAGTATAGACATGATTCTTTATAAATCTCAAAAGCACATGCTCTAAATAATGGCGTTTTTCTGGCATTTGTGTTCAGTCTAGACTCCTGTCATCCTTTCCCCAAAGCATGTGATTTTCTCTTCCATTTCCTCTGGCGGACTATAATGCACCTTTCCCGGTGTCATTTGAAGTGTAACTAGGCACGTATTTCTGTCCCAGTAAGCATTAAAGAAGTAGGCTGGGAGAAGGCTCAGAATCAAAGTTTATTTGAAGGGATTTGGTGAAAGTGAAAATACATTGTTTTAGTTCTCAAAATGTCTTTGTGTAAGGATGTCATGTGTATGCAGTACCTACTGAGGCCAGAAGGGGGCGTCAGATCCCCTAGAGTAGTTACATGGGATTGCAATCCAGGTGATGTGGGTGCTAGGATCTTAAGTGTGGACCTCCGGGGAAGAGCAGCAGGTGCCCCTGACTGCTAGGCCACCTCTCTAACCCCTCCTTTAGTGTCTCTAAGGTAATCTGCAAATCAAAACTGCAGCCAGACTCAGCGGACAGCTTCTTTTGAAACCTCAGAAGAATGCTCCTGTTACTCTGAGAAAGCACACATTAGTCGTTTCCCATGTTCTTCTGGTTTCCTACCTAGTTTGCAAGCTCCCGCTAAGCAAAGAACCATCGCGATTGCATCCCATGATGCCCTAGTGACCATTACGGAAGGTAAACAAAGCCTCTGCTGTCAGCAGCTGGTGATACGCTGCAAACCATGAGTGAGGTAGAAAAACAAACGTCAAAGCCGGCAGAAGGAGTGAACGTGTGGTGTGGCTGTAGGAAGTGTCCTAAACACCACTGTCTCAGAATGTGGCATTCATGTGGTGTTACTTGCCTCTCCTCTCGGGGTGTCGATAGCAGTGTGCACCGACCTGCTCTGCCTCTCTCAGAGTCGGTTCATCCCAGCGGTAGCTGCCTCTCAAGGTCAGGGTTTTTCGAGGACAGAGAGCTGAGACTTTTAAAGAGAATTTTCTCACAGCTTCCAATTCCTAACCCGCCCCACTCCCTGCTTGGTTTTAATGTTGAACAAGATGCATTTCGGGATGCTGATAGCTACTGCAGGTGTGCAGCGGTGCCCATTAGTCCTGTATTTCAAGCCTTCTGCCTTGATTCTAGTATGCCCCCAGGGTTGAGAGCTAGTCCTTTCAACCCTCTCTGGCCTCTGTGCTTAGAGAGTCAGTTCTTCCTGCTGGCTGAATGCATTTGGGCCAGAGAAATTTGGCCAATTCAGAGCAAGAAAACGTTTGAGAAACATGCAGTTTTTTAATTAAATGACTCCCCACAAAAGATGTCACTGATATTGCCGTTTCAGAGGACACGAAATGCAGGTAGGTCTCACTGATGAAGTAAAAACCTGGGGTTCACAAAGTGCTTGGTTAAGCCATGCATTTTCTCGCCAATCTGCCGAAACTGGCCCACTTTGGTTCTACTCTAGCTACCTACTCTCCCTACACTTTCCTATCCCGTATCTCCTTACCCACCTTCTTTCCTGTTCTCCGTTGACTTGTGTTTATCCACACTGACACTGTTGCCTTATTGCTCTTTTTGGCCAACATGCATAAGATTACATTTTGCTTTGGTTGCAGTGTGTCTTGAGGAACCGTGCGTCTCCGATGAACTATTTTAAAATAAAACGAACTGAATCACTTCTATTTCCCTTGACCTAAAATACTCTCAGGCTTTTTACGTTTTGTTTAAGAGATTCCCAGGGAGGTTTGCACGCCTTGATTCTATACTCCCTCTCCCGTGGGTTGGTGGAACTCAGACCCTCCCATGTCACGTCACCATTGGATCAATGACAGTCACCCATAGCAGCTCATGCTCCCTTCTCGTTCTCTGCCCTGACTTGTAAATGTGGGCTTTAACATTTCTCATACGGAAGGGCGCAGATTTCCGAGCTGTCTGGGCTGTTGAAATGGTGGTGGAGACTCACTGGTTTTCTTAGCCCTCACCGTCCTCACCGGAGAGGAAGGCCAGGGTTTTGCCCTCGGCTGATGGGAAAGTTAAGATTCCTTGAAACTTCACACATATAGGGTGAATTTAAGCTTCACAAAGTCTACACCGCCTCGTTTTGATTTATACCTCTTTGGTCAATTTGACATTTCTTTTAAGACACTTGGCTTGAGTCCCAGGTTTGTGATACGCTCATACTCCACCTTACGGCTGTCTCCACCACCGCCACCATCACCAGCATCACCATTATCACCCCGTCCCCTCCCAGGTCCACCACTTCTCCTTTCCACTTGCTTTTCTCCCTTCCTTGCTCTCTTCTACCCTTCTCCCTTCCTGGCCCCTCCTGTCCATCCCCTTTCCTTCCTCCCCATCCACCTCCCTTCTCCCTACCCCTCCATTCCTACCTCTTTACTTCTCCTTTGTCCCTAATTTTTATTCCTCTTCTGCTTCTATCTCTCTTTCTGTCCCCCTTCTCCTCTCCCTCCTCCTGCTCCTCTTTCTCCTCCACCACCATTCTCCCTGTGGATACTGAAAGGCATCTAGAAACCTCACAGAACTCTGAGTCTCTGTCCAGCATTGTAGGGATAGCCCCAGCCAATCACCTTGCTTGTATGGCAGGGTCGCCTGAGGATATTTTTTACTAATAAATATTGCTGGTGTGCTCTCCCCCGCCCCTTCTGCTTTCCTGTTCTCCGCTGGAACCATGGGTTCTATGAGTCTTTCCCTAATTAAAACTAAATATATTCTTATAATTTCTGTCTGCCTTCATTTACACCGATACACAGCATTGTGGCCTCCGGGGACAGTCTCTAATACATCTCCTGCTTCAATGGTGTTAACTTGACTTTCTAAGGTCCAAACTTGCTTATTTTTTTTTTCTCGCAGTGATCCGGATTCCGGCTCATGGTCTGTAGAGGAAGCACGATAAGATGGGAGAGAGGGGTTAGATAAAAAAGTACAAAAGAATATCGGCTTCAAATTATAGCAAGAATCGCCTTCTGTATTCGTTCCGCTTTCCCTCTCCATCTCATCTATTTCTCTAACAGAAAGGAAATGGAAAAACCATTAAGCACTTTTATTTTGATGGCAGGCTCATTATAACTGAAAATAAGATTGAAGATCTTGAAATTTCCACACGGCTCAGCAAGACTTTCTGGAGTGACCTGCTGAAGAGGTGCTTGAGAGGGTGCCAGTTCCACAGTAAATGAAGTGATGGGGCTCATCAGGATGTATTAGACGATGGGCGCGCACACACACTGAGAAAGTGGTACCCTGCCTGCTAGGTGTTAGCGAGTGAAGTGAACTTTAAAATCCCATTAGGGATTTCTTTAGGGGTCAGCAGAAGAGTCTCGGAGAAAGGCCGTCTGGTGTGGGGAAGCTGCCACTGCTCCGGCTGTCGGGCCAGGGAGCCGTGGACGACCTGGAACTTTGGATGGCCTGCATCTCTGTGGGTGGGTGGTTTGCACTGCTCGGGGAAGCATTTGACCTTTCGTTTGCACAGGCAACTGTTACAGATGAAATGCCAGGGCTGGGCTGCCTCCTTTGAGCGGGAACTCAGGGAATTGGAGTCCTGCCTTATGTATCTGAGGCCGCCCTATTGATTTAGCGGTGAGACCGTGGTAATGACGATGGTGTGGACTCACGCAATTCATTTCCAAAACCCTTTTGCTGTTTTGTTTTGTTTTTGAGACAAGGACTCGTTGAACAGATTAGCCTAAGTCATTCTGTATCCCAGGCTGGCCTGGAACCCCTGATCCCACTTCCCCATTCTGAGATTTCAGGCATGCCTCACCACATCACATTTTGGATCATTTTCTTCAGGATTTTTATCTTACTTACTTGGACCAAGTAGGGGACAGAGGTTAAAGCTTCTGGTGGTCTCTGAAAGGCAGAGGCTCTGGAAACCAGCGGTTCATTTTGGTTTGTTCCAGTGATAATAGCAATATTTGTTTGTTTGGAGGAAAAAAGTAAAACTCAGTCATTTCAACTCAGCTAGGGGTTTGACAAGTAACAATATTTGGTGTATTTCTTTCTAGGCTTTAATTATACATCTTGTCCATCATCCCTCTTGGTGGTTATATCAACATCTACATTCAAATAAAATGGGCTGTAAAAGTACTTTTAAAGTTAGCATATGAAAGAATTGGGTTCCTCTATGGCATTTTCATACAGAGATATTATATTTTGCATTTATTCGTTCTTTTTCTCCACTGCCTTCTTCTGTTTCCCTCTTTGTCTGGTCCCCTTCCTCTCCCTCTTCTGCTTCCAAGTCCGCTATATCTCCTCTCTCTCTCTCTACATTTCTTCTTCCTTTTCAAAAGTACACTCTCCCTTTTTATGGCCTCTAAATACATACATATGTACACACAGACACACATAGACACACACACTTAAATCTAAACCCTTCATATAAAAAAACGCGATACGTATCATTCTGAGCATGGTTTATTTTCTCAGCGTGATGGTCTCCAGCTCTATTCGTTCTCCTGCAGATGGTATGACTTCATTGTCCTTTACAACTGAATAAAATGTTACTGTGTATGAATACCACATTTTCCCTCTCTCTTTCTGTTATATATGGGTGTTTATCTGCATATATATCAGCGTGCCACATACATGCTTGGTGCCATGGAGGCCAGAAGAGGGTGTAGAGTCCCCTGGAACTAGCAGTGTAGATGATTGTGAGTTACCACATGGGTGCTGGCGTTTAGCTTGGGTCCTCTAGAAGAGGAGCCAGTGCTCGTAACCACTGTCTCCATGTCTTTCTCGTTTATTATTCCATCTCCATCTTTTTTCTTATTTCTCATTGGTTTAAAAACAGCCCATTCCAGTCTGACACTGCTTTCTCTCTTTTGTGCCTGGTGTCCCTGGTCTCTGTACGTGGTAGTTTGAATGAGCAATGGCTTTCTTATTGTCGTGTGTTTGAACCCTCATTTCCAGCTGATGGGCGCTGTTCTGCACCTTCAGGAGGTGCAGCCTCGTTGAGGAAGTGCATCACATGCATGAGGAAGGGTCTAAGAGCTTGCAGTCTGTCGCACTTTCCTTGTAGACACATTGTTTTTAGTTGAGCGTGAAATGACTTCTTCGCTTTCACTCCCAAATAGCCATTTATGTTAGTATTTAATTCTTAGTGGAGAATCGTTGTCTTGTGGAATTTTTGGAAGTCCTTCAGATTGTACTTAAGGTCTTTTAAATGCTAAAACCCTTATGCTAAATAGGTCTGTCATGGAAAGACACATCC
Source organism: Neodon shergylaensis (assembly GCA_025134845.1). Classification (NCBI taxonomy): domain Eukaryota; kingdom Metazoa; phylum Chordata; class Mammalia; order Rodentia; family Cricetidae; genus Neodon; species Neodon shergylaensis. The sequence continues at coordinate 1,325,558 of JABTXL010002812.1, forward strand.
AGTCCCCTGTCAGCAGCTTCAGGCATTAGCCCCCTGCTGTCTGCCAGTGTAGAAGGGTCTGGGCTGGAATCTGTCCATGCTCCTTCTAGGAAGGTTCCTTTCATTCTGCTCACTCTACTTGGAGATTCCTTCTTTGCTTTTCGGTAATCTGCATTCCTGTTATGCTTTATCTGAATGGATTTCTTCAGAGTCAGCCTCCTTATTGGATTTCAGGCTTGGTAGCTCTTGTAAGATCTGGACTTTTCAGCCATCCCTTTCCAATTATTGTGTCTTACCCACATTCTCTATTTGTCTAGCCTTATAACTCCAGTTAGAGTTTCGAACTCTGCCTTCCCTGTGTCTGGACTGCTGCTTTAGTTACCTGACTTGACCAGACAGATATCTGACATGAGGCAACTTAAAGGAGAAAGGTCCATTTGACACACAGTTTGAGGGGATACAGTAGACCATAGTAAGGGAGGCATGGTGGCGTGAAGGTGAGGTGCCATGAAGCCATAGGGCTGGGCTCCAAAAACTCAAGATTGGTCTCCAATGACCCTCTGCCCCCAATGAGGCTCCACCTCATAAAGTTTCACCAACCCCTCAAACAGCACCGACCCTTGGGGACCAAGTGTTTAGACACATGGGCCTGAGAGTGCACTTCACTCTAAAACCATGGCAGCATTGTTTTCATGCCGTCCACCTCCTGTGCTGCGCCCTTGGAAATTCTCAGATATTGGTTCATGAAGGACATATTCATCTAGTTACTGAATTTGTAGTTTTAATGATGATATGAATACATGTTTAGAAGCTGTGTTATTTGCTGTTTGAAGTTTGTCTGATCTTTTCTGATGGTATCTCTTTCCTTTTTTGTTTTTGTTTTTTTTGTTTTTGTTTTTTTTTTTTGAGACAGGGTTTCTCTCTAGCATTGGAGCCTGTCCTGGAAATCCCTCTGTAGACCAGGCTGGCGTCGAACTCCCAAAGATCTGCCTGCCTCTGCCTTCTGAGTGCTGGGATTAAAGTTGTGAGCCACCACCCCCTGGCCTCATGTTTCATTTTTAAAAACAGTTAAAACATGTTCCTTCTAATAACTATTGGATAATATATAATATCTAACATTACTGGTCTTTCCCCAGTTTGTTATTCTTTTTGAATATTTTTATTGTTTGGCTTTTTTAAAACTTTTCTTAGATAATTTCATATATGAGTCCTGTATTCACATTATTCCTAAGGTTCCCTTCTCCTTTTTCACCTTTTCTGTTGTCCTTTCAATCCCTCTCAATTCCTCTCCAAGCGTCTTTTTAGAATTATCATTGTTTTACACACACACACACACACACAGAGAGAGAGAGAGAGAGAGAGAGAGAGAGAGAGAGAGAGAGAGACTTGCTGAGTCTATTGAGTTGTTCATAAGTGTATATGTTTGGGGCTATTTGCTTGGGATTGGCATTGGCGAAACTATTGGGGGCTTCATCCTGGGGAAGACTAATTCTCTCTCAACAGCCATTAAATGGCTGCATTCATCTTCATCTGGGAGTGAGGCCCGGGGCCTTGCAAAGCTTCTGCATTCATACCGGCATGTTAGTTGGTATTATCAGTGTGCAGGTCTTGTTTCATCTCATTTGTGGTGACCTTTGACCTTGTTTATGCCTTGAATGTGAGCTTGCTTTCAGCAGCAGCTATTAAGAGGGAGCCTAGGAAGCCCAGAAGAGGGGTGTGCTTCTTCCGACTAGCGCCGTTCAATAAGCATGTCTATGTTGTGTAGAACGTCTGCATAATAAAATGTTTTCATCTGGGAGATGCCATAATTAAATGTGGCTGCAGTGAGGAGGTGAGGTTTCTGCTTCCTTTTGTATCCACGAATTAAAATGAACATTTAGTCACCTGTGTCTGGAGGCCAACACTGGGCAGCCAGTTTTAGGAAATGTTTAGTTTGACTTCTTCAATGTGTTCTTGGGAATGACCAATCTATTCATATTATCTCACACTATACAAATAGTTTTGAAAATGTCAATTTAGGCCTATGGACTTGTAAATTATCTTATATGTACATACACATTTGTGCCTCATATATATGATATAAATACACACACACACACACGAGACATCTTCCTTCCCTTATCTACCTGTCCTTTCTGGTGTGCAGATGGACTGTGAAACCATGGTTCCCTAATGGATGCACAGCCCCTTAAATGTATCAACTTTATGTAAGAATTTTCTTTCACATTTTAGGAAAAATCTGGGCCATTTATCTCTTTTGCCAACAGTTATTTACAACTCTTAAATAGCTCCAAGGTGTTCATTTCAGATGATGACCATGTTGATCCCTGGTCTTCAGCCCCGCCCCTCTGCTCTTTGGTCAAGTCTCCTCTCTATTCTTGCAGGCTCAGATAGCCATCAGAGGAGAGCTTATTCTGCTGGATCCAATCTGACTGAGCAGCCATTGGCAGTTACCTTAATCAGGCCCTTTGCTGGGAATGGAAGTGTCGCCAGTTCTTGCTGACTGAATAATTTCTTGGTAGTGGGCAGGCATTGGAATACATTCTTGCTGGGCACAGAGAGAGGGGTTTGTTAGCAGTTAAATAACAGAACGGGATTGTAAATAAGTCCCTTTCATGGGCCATTAAGTCCATGAATAAAACAGATGAGACAAGGTGCTTTGTATTGGCAACTGAACACTACTTTCCTCAGAAGCCAGGTATTTTAAGCCCTAACTATAAACAAGCAGCCATTCAGTATCCATTTTTTTCCAACTGCATCATGGTACACAGGATTATTGATGTGGGAGCCACAAGTCCATGCTGTGAAGGTCAAATTGCCTTCATATTGAGATTCAGCCTGAGGAGCTGTAGGTTGTAAGTGCTTTCGATGGTTTGTTTGCTTTTTGAAAAGTAATCTTGGTTTGATGAGCCTACTGATGATAACTAGTCAATATATATATTTTTATTCTTCTCTATTTTAAAGTGAATATGTGAATTAGGTGTCAATATTGGAAAATTAATCATATAATAAAAAAAGGGGAAGACCAGAGGTAGAATGTACTGGAAAGACAGTTCAGGAGGCTGCATATGGGGTACAAAGGGTCAGTAGGAGTAGCTCATTTTCTGACTCTCTTGACTTTCTTCCATGCAACACTCTAAGTGCCAGCCTTGCCTGGCCAGGAATTACATTTTAGGTGCATTTCCTTATAAGTTTATTAGGTTGTCAAAGCAGGTATTGGCGTAGATGCATTGTGTAGAGAGACAGATTTCTTCAAGATGGATTTGTCCAGTCATATCAATTTTTTAACCATATGCATGATCTCCCCCAGTAACAACTAGCTCCCTCCTGGGTCCCACTATAATCCCCGTTGTCAGTTGGTGACATAAATGCGGAGAAATTGAGAAACTTGTTTAAATTCTTATAACGAATAATCAGTATGGCTAAGACTGAGCCCAGATACCCATTTTTGAACCAGCTCATTTCTTTTCCGAAACACTCTCTGATGCTCCGTGCATTAGATTATGGAATCACAGGGAGGATGGTCTAGGTGAATGTTTAAGTCTCCTTCTGTTACAGTCTCTGTTTCCTTCTTTGCCGCTCACAGTGGAAAATGTCAGGATGTTAGTTCAGCAATGCCAAGGATCTATGGAGTTCCATTTGTTCTTTTGCCATCTTGACCAAGCTTGCTTTGATGTCCAACCTTGTCTTCAGTTTGCAATGTGGCTTTTGGGACTCTAGGCGTCTCATGAAGCTGAGAGGGAAGGAAAAAGCTACAGCAATATCGTCCCTTTAGCCGGCAGTGAAAATGTATTTCCTGCAGTGTGCACAGAGACAACCTTTCCTGTCTCAGTAGAATGTTTTGTGTCCTGTGTCCATCCGTGATTGCCAAGAGTGACGCAGTAGTTGGCTCGCCCTGTTTTCTAGCCTAGAGAGGGCAGTAAGGGAAAAGATGAACTGGGGGTAATCTTGGAAGGGTTCCAGTAGCATCCTATGTATGGTTAGACATTGATCACAAGTTAGGAGGAATCTGTTTGGTGAGATGATGCCTGTGGAACTCTGTACGGGAATGTTAAGCAGTGGGAGGGAGGGAGGCCAAACATTAGCTTTTCTTTATCCTAGCCTAGAATAATACAGGCCTCTAGACATTTATCTTCTGACTCAGTCCCATTCAATTCAAGAGCCAGGGCTCACCGGTATCTGACTCTCATATCGGTTTTGTACCAACACCAGCCTTCTGGGATGTCTGTGATGCTAGCTCTCACCTGTGACTGTGTGTTCTGTCCATCTCTACATGCCGCAGACTCATTCTCATGGTTGATCTTAAACATGTCACCCCTTCCTTGGCACCCCGCCATGGGCTGAGGTTAGGCTACCTGAGTTAATGACGTAGACTCCCCCTCCCCAATGTCGCTCGTACAATCATTTCTCTGTACTAGCTGTTTGCCTTCTGAGGCTTCTTTTGCCAGATCTTTTCTGGTTGACTCCACCCACCTTCAAGTCAAATGTCACCGCCTACTGGTGTGTGTTCGTTACTTCTCTTTGTTCTGTGAAGGCTACTTACGTTTCCCTGTTACATTTATCGTGGATGAGCACATGAAGATTGACATGGGAGTGATTTCTTTCTGATCTGTTGCTTTCATTGGTTAATTAATAAAGAAACTGCCTAGGCCCATTTGATAGGCCAACTCTTAGGTGGGTGGAGTAGACAGAACAGAATGCTGGGAGAAAGAAAGCTGAGTAAGTGAGTCGCCATGATTCTCCCACTCCAGTCAGATGCAGGTTAAGATCTTCCCTGGTAAGCCACCTCGTGGGCTACGCAGATTATTAGAAATGGGTTAGATCAATATGTAAGAGCTAGCCAATAAGAGGCTGGTACTAATGGGCCAGGCAGTATTGAAAAGAATACAGTTTCCATGTAATTATTTCGGGGCATAAGCTAGTCGTGCCGGGCGCCAGGAACGTAGCCCGCAGCTTGTATTACAACAGGAGATAAACGTGGTCTGTGCACAAATGCTGATCTTCACACGCTGTGTCTAGATTTTAATAACAAATTCTGCTTTCTCTGGAATTTAGATCAACAGTGTCACTAAGCATGTCAGTGCAGGTAGCTTCATGTTTGCACTGTTTTCGTGAAAAGGTTTTTCTCCGTGAATGAATCCATGAGCTGGTTGGCTTCTGGTGTCAGGTCCTTGTCTTGTGGATTCTAACAAAAAGCACTCGGATTCACCACCTGGAACAATTCAGGGCCAGAGGACAAGGGCGATCAAAGGATGAAGGAAGTGAGAAAGAGCTGAGATATTACAGGAGGAAGTGGACTCTAGGTTAGAGGTGACCAGAGGGCACTGCGTTCATAAGAACAAGAAAGTTCTGGAAGAGGGAAACCCTGCATTTTCTTCATAGGCACATGTATACTTGGTCTTCAAAGAAGTTTTTTATGAAACCTCTAAAGGGAAAAAGTGCTCTGCTCAATGACTCTTTGACTGGAACAATTTCACAATACACAGTGCTAATGAAATCTGTTAATACATTCGCCTAGTCCTCATTGTGTCCATGAGGACATGCAGGACTGTAACGTGTGAGCCTGATGTACCGTCATGCCTGTGTCACGGGGGAGGAGCCTTTGTCGTATGAGTAAGAGCACTAGCTGATCCAGGTCCAGCACAATCCAGCTTCCTCCTCTGGGTCTGTGGGCTGCCACGTGCATGTGCGCACACCCCCATAATCAGGATCAAGCCTCTTTTGAAAATGTCATTGTTTGTATAACAGATTTTCTTTACCCAGTCATTTGTTGGCAGACACCCATGCTCATTCTGCTGGGTATTGTGAGCAGTGCAGTAACGAATATGGCTGTGCAGCCGTCTCTGTGGTATGCCAACTTACCATCCCTCACGGAGCTACCAGAAGTGGGACTGGGTCACAAGGTAGCTCTGATTCTGGTGTTTTGAAGCAGCTGTATACTTTTTTTTTAAAACCTATGGAAAGAATTTCTCTAGCTGTAGCATTAGCTTTTGAGCTGTTTTGGCCCTTGTTGCAATCTTTTATGAAAATATGAGTGTGACTGCCTCTCCCAGTGTCACTGGGCATTCAGCCGCACCTATGTTTTCATGGCGCTTAATTTAATTATTGCTTATATCTTGGGTCATTAGAAAAAATAATTGTACTCTGAGCTGCTATAATTTATGAAGCTATTACATGTTCTCTTCCTAGCATGAATTAGCAATAGATTTAAAGATTTTTAAAGGGGTGCAATTATAAGGAGCATTGCTAACAGAAAGAGGGGGAGAGAGGAAAGGAGATGAGGGGGGGAGGGAGGGAGGGGAAGAGGGAGAATGAAGAGAGGGAGGCAGGGGGGCGGAGATGAAGACATAGAAGGCCCACAGTGGTGGCCTTGCTTTAACCCTGTTATTGCTCTCCATTCTTCGCCATCCTTTTTCCCCCCAGTTTTCTCTTTCACAAATACCTTCTGTACATTATTTATGAAGTTGGTTCTTTCTCAAGCCTGATAGGAAGCTGTGTTCTAAGACTTCACCGGGGAAATCTCAAGAATGAATCTTTTGATCATAACTCGGACAGAGAACGCTACATGAATAAAGGAGATGTGAAGTCAACTCTGAGCTTGTCCACTGATCACAGCCTGAGTGATCACACAGAGACGGATTTAAAGCTAGGTTTCCACACCAACCAGGTCGGGCCAGTTCTGCTTTAATGACCTTCCCTGACTTAGTTGTTTGGTGTGAACATTTCTCAAGGTGACGCAGCTATGAAGAGCAAGAATTAGCATAGAGCTATAGGTTGCATTTATTTTTGCACCATTGCCATGAAATATCGCATTAAACATGTCAAAAGCATGGAGGATCTGTTTTTGCTACTGGTTGATTGGCCATAAGCACTTGGACAGCAATTCATGTCAACATTGATATGTGGCTATGGAGACCTCTCCCCTCTCCATAAACCTGGTGGTAGGTCGGAAACAGATCGGGGAATGAGCACTGGATCCATCTTTGGCTTTTCCATTTTCTTCTTTTATTCTACCCAAGTCCTGCCTATAGGATGGCGCTGTCCCCATTGGAGATGGACTTTCATGCTCTGTCTACCATCTCTGGAAACACCTTCACAGACACACTCTGTGTGTGATAGATACTTACATCTCAATATGATCGTGTTCACTATCAAGGTTAACCATGAACACAACACTGGTGAGCACTCGGTGGCACTGAATCTTATGATGTGTAAGAAAGAACTTTTTCAAGTGGAAAGAAACTGAGTTTATCTCTCAGTGTATTGTGTATTATGGGATGATGAACTACATGCTGAAGGGTTAGTCATGTTCACCTTGTCACCTTCCAGAATTCTCTTCACCACCCCGGAGAAGCTGTGTTAAAGAAGATGTATGTGTAGGTCCGCAAGATCGCACAACCGACACCGCAGAGCTGAGCTGTGGGCTCAGTGTAAACCCCATCTCTTTATACTAGCTGGTAGTCGTAATGTTATTTATTTCATTTTTGATGTATTATTGCATGCATATGCATTAGTTATGTGTGTGTGTCAGTGGGGGGGTGGAGGCCACAGGTCGATGTCAAGTGTCTTCCCTCATTACTCCCCCCCCTTCTTTTTTGAGACAAGTTTTCTCAGTGAGCCCAGAGCTCAGCAGTTCAGACAGACTGGCTGGTTAGTGAGCCCAGGGATCTTCTTGTCTTTGTCTCCTCGGTGCTGAGAATACAAACATTTGTTGCCATGCCTGGCTTTTTGCGTGGGTTTTTGGCATCTAAGCTCAGGTCCTCGGCATATGCAGCAATCCCTGTACTGACAGACGGAACCCCCTCCTTGGATTCCAATATTCTCTAACTGTTAAACGAGAATAAAAGTACAAGAAAATACAGACCTTAATTTAATTGCCTTTTTCCTAACAGATGTTAAATACGTACAATCATAAAGTCAGCTATATATTCCTGATAAATATAGATCATATAGAACTACAGAAGTTGATTTACTCGAGAAGGATAAACTCATCTGTAAGCCAGTAGACTTAAATTAACTATATTGATTTAACATGCCCAAAGATAGTGTTTTGGTGAAATTAAATCAGCGTGGCAATGTGCGTGAAGCCGGGATGCTATGATGAGGTTTTAGGAGCAGGCAAGCCAGCCCGCTGTGAGGTATGATGACTCATTTACCCCTCTTGCTCTGTTTGAACCACCAGAGATTCTTTTTTGAAAAGCAGGTTCAAAATATCACTTTGTAGTCTGTTGGCCTGAATACATCATGATGAATCAAGTCTACCTCTCTTTCTCATTTGTTAGCAAAGGTAAAAAAAAAAATGTCCTCGCTTGGCACAACACATTGTAAACAGGAAGCAAAAATACAGAGTTGGTATTTAGCTATAAAGGATTTATCAAGTTTATCCAAGATGTCATTGAAAGTTGAGACCATTGTCAAAACATGTTGTGCTATATAGAATTCTTACCCTGGCAAGGACTGTACATTCCTGATGTCACAACTCTGTTTGCAAGTCTTGAACTACATTGCAATGCTTGTAATCAAGGCCATTGCCGAGAACCTGGAGACTCGGAGGGAGCAGGAAAAGGGTTACAGAACTAATTACCAAAGGGATCCTAGAGATTGGATTATAGCTAAGTCAATAAGCGTGTGAGTCTATACAGACTGTAGCCTAGGCCACAAGAAGGGTTTTAGACACAGTGAGGTCAGTGGTTGTCCCAGTACCAGGAACCTGAGGAAGAAACTCACTCTGGAGACAGTGGCCTCCTCACTGGAGCTGCCTTGCTTCCGATCTCTTCCTGGTGATAGCCAGTCCTTTTTTCATCCTGGCCTGAGGGCTTGCAGGTGACTGAGCCCCCAAACATCTGCAGAGAGGTGAATGGGAGTTCAGAGAGATGCTCCTGAAATGGATTCTATGCCATGCATCCCAACACTGTTGGGAGCCGAATTTCACAGTATTTGCTTTATCGCCATGGCAGTGGCTGAGTGGAAGAGAATCTGCTCTGTGCTGTTTCACTTCATTGGAATGCCTATATATATAATGAACAGCAAGAAGAAGGGGCAGATCTGGAAAAACTCTGAAGGTTGTATTCTGGTGTGGCTGGTGGATATTATGTGATACAATCAGGAAATAAAATGGGCACACATCTGAATACATTTTAGAGAAAAAGATTCTAAGGTTGGAGAAAGCATAATGTGTTCTGGAGGATATTATTTTCCTTTAAAATGGTATAACGAGGCCACCACGGAATAGAGGGAGAGACAGGATGTACATGGTGAAGAGCCTGGGGCTTATGTTAATGTGTGTTGAAGATTTGCTACTAAAGAGTCTAAGCAGAGAGGGGAGGGTGGTCTGTGTTCTCACAGGATGGGATCAGTGCTTTGTGAAGAATAGGTTGAGGAGTGGAGCAGGGAGCTGAGACTCCAAAGATAGTGAGAGAGTCAGACAGACAAAGACAGACAGAGAGACAGAGACAGACAGAGATAGACAGAGACAGACAGAAACAGAGACATAGAAACAGAGACAGACAGAGATAAAGACAGACAGAGATAGAGACAGACAGAGAGACAGAGACAGACAGCGATAGACAGAGACAGACAGAAATAGCCAGATAGAAACAGAGACAGACAGAGATAGAGACAGACAGAGAGACAGAGATAGACAGGGACAGACAGAAACAGAGACGGATAGAGACAGACAGAGAGACAGAGATAGACAGGGACAGACAGAAACAGAGACAGATAGAGACAGACAGAGAGACAGAGTCAGAGAAAGAGACACACACAGAGACAGAGAGAACTATAGCAGTGAAACTGGAGAGAAATGGATCCACCTGAGAACAGCAGCTGAGTAGCCCTCCTGATGAACTGACTAGGAGGAGGCTGTAAAAGAAGAATCAAGGATTAATCCAAAGTGCCTGGTTTCATAACTGTGCTCAATGGCATTAGAGAGGAACACAGGCTTCTATTTTGGTCCCATCCTCTGAGGTCCTGAGAGTATTCAAGTGGAGGTGACTAGTAGGAACCTGGGATGTAAGAGTATAAGAGACCATTCTACACATACTGTAGAGGTTTGCCTATTATCAGCACACGCGCAGTATTTACAATTGCAAAATTGTGACCATTAAGAAAATGGTATTGAGAGCTAGGTGATGGTGGTGCACGCCTTTAATCCTCGCACTCTGGAGGCAGAGACAGGTGGATCTTCGTAAGTTTGAGGCCAGCCTGTCTATAAAAGCTAATTCCAGGACAGCTTGGACTGTTACATAGAGAAACCCTATCTTGGAAAACATAAAAGAGAGAGAGAGAGAGAGAGAGAGAGAGAGAGAGAGAGAGAGAGA
>JABTXL010002812.1:1335865-1371390 GCA_025134845.1 Neodon shergylaensis
AGAGAGAGAGAGAGAGAGAGAGAGAGAGAGAGAGAGAGAGAGAGAGAGAAAAGGAAAGGAAAGGAAAGGAAGGAAGGAAGGAAGGAAGGAAGGAAGGAAGGAAGGAAGGAAGGGAAAGAGGAACAAAGAAAATAGTATTCACTCAAACCAAATCCTGAGGGAACTTCAGGTTTAGAGCTTCGGTGAAGAAAAGGCCAACAAAGCGAACTCATAAATTGTGCCTAGTGAGCTAAAAGGTGCCTTCAACTTCAACTGAGGAGGCAGAAGCCTCGGAAGGGGTTGAAAAGAGGGTTTAATAAAGTTAAATACACTTAAAGCACGTATATATCTTTGAACTGGAAAGAGGCCCATTTGTTAGTGATTGTGTTGTTCTCAGAGATGTAGAAGGGGAGTTAAAGAAATGGGATAAGATACCTAGAAACTTGGTAGAGGGAAGTCACTTGAAAGTTTTGAATGAAAAAAGAAAAAGTATAGTAACAACATATTGCAGGAGAATTGTTCACATTGCACTCCATTGTGCCAATAAAGCCACCTTGAATCAAGGATGGGGGTCAGCGATGGCTGACCGGGATTAGCCATAGAGATATTGGAGGACTGAGGAAGTCAGATTGAGAGGGACAGGAAGAGAGAAGGAGGACCTGAGGGGGGCTTCCAGGGCTTTGGGATCAGGAAAACTCCGAGAGCAGGATCAGTTTATGACCCCTCCACTGTTCCTTGGAATTATGATGTTTTTTATCTCAATTTATGACTTCCAATTTCTGCCACCTGAGTTTTCATTAATACTAACACAATTTAGATTAAATGTTACATCTGGCTCCCAACGTGGGAAACCCTATATAACAAGTCTTTCTCTGTCCCACCAGCCAGCTCTCAAATAATGGCATGAGACTTAATTATGAAAGCTTGGCCATTAGCTTAGGCTTGTTTTTAACTAGCTCTTATAACTTAATTAACCCATATTCTTATTAATCTGCATTCTACCACATGGCTTTTGCCTCTATCCCATTTTGTGTGTCCAACACATTCTGCATCTGGCTTGTGTCTCTCGTGTGCCTAGATTCATCTCAAGTTTTCTCTCACTGCCCTGTTTATGTGTCCCACCCATCTCTCTGTGTAGCTATTGGCCATTTAGCTCTTTATTAGACTAATCAGAAGGTGTCTATGCAAAGACATATCTTTACAGTGTAAGCAAATATTCAGCAAGAGCAGCAGGGGGATGAGGAGATAAATTGAAAATTGTTTATATTGTTTTTTTTTTAATGAGAAGGATGAGAGTGGGTATATATGTAAATGAGAAAATTTCTAAAGAGGTTAATGATGCAAGAAGAGAGACTGGGTCTTCGAGAGGAAAACTGGCTTGGTATATACAAGTAAAAACAGTGTTTATTCTTAGGAGAATGGACTGATACTTTTCTATATTTTATTATTCTTTGGTAATGAATAATTTCATAAATGACAGTTGTGTTCATTTATTTATTGTTATTAATTCATATCCACCCCTTGCTATGTCCTCTTCACTTCCTCATGGACCCTAATCTTCCCAGCTTCATGTCTTCTTAGCCTTCGCCTCTCACCCCCTGAGTCCTATTAGTCATCCTATATCCACATGGGTGTGAGCATCATCTACTAGAGCATGGATTTCTTTTTGTTTTTAATAAAATGTCAAAGTTGAGTCAAAGTTGAGTCCCGATGGCATGCTGATTGAGGGGTGGAAACATGAATGATCTACAACAGGCAGACTGTTTTCTCAGCAGTTTGCCAAGTGGCCAGTTGGGGAGCTTGGGAGTAGACATAGGTAGGAATTTGGAGGTTGGAGGAGGTGTTAGTGGTCTTTCCAGAGATGAGCAAAATAAGCCAAAGCGAATGCAGAACATTGTTTTCCTGATGCTGATTGACAGAGCTTCTGTTTTTGAAACCTAGAGTTGATTGAGTGAAGGCCGTCAAGGATGGACAGTTGAATTTCACACCGTGTAGGGTTTTACTTGCACAAGTACACCAGGAACAGATTGCCAGCGCAGTTGGAAGAACAGTTAGACAGGAATGCAAAGACAGAAGACTGACTAAGGACACATATAGCAGGTGAATGGATTGGTGACTCCCTGAGGTAAAAGGTCTGTGGCAGAAGTCCATCAGTAAAAACCAGCCATAGCATTCGAAGATAGTGGTGTGGGTATCAGGCAGGAAATGAGACCACGGTGAGGATTGGATTGTGAATCATGGCATTTATGGTTAATGTGGATTGAAGGAACGGCATCATAGATGAGCAGGTGAAGAACCCAAAAGTCCAGAGGAGCTGGTGTCCTGTGCTTCCCTAAACTTTGCTCGGTGTATGGCAGGTATGTGTGGAAACTGCTCCTCAGGGAAGTTTATATGTTCATACCCTTGGTAAAAGATGTGGATTTCTTCATCACCCCCCATTCTCAGCCCACAAAACTCTCTAAATTTTCTGTTAGAAAGATCTTATTTGGTTTACTTAGTTGAGTCTATGTCTAAATATTTTAAATCTTGACTTTATTCATCTTTACATATATTAGGGTTTTGCCTGCATGTATGTCTGTGTGCCACATACATGACTGGTGCCCACAGAGAATGGAAGAGGTTGCCAGATGCCCTGAGTCTAGAGCTGCAGACGGTTGTAAGCTGTAAAGTGGGTGCTGGGAATTGAACCCATGTCCTTTGGAGTAAAAACCAGTGCTCTTAAATGATGAGCCATCTCTCTAAACCCTAATGTCTATTTAAAATATATACATCTTTTCAAAAAATTGAGAATTTAGTATATGCATACAGTGCATTTTGATCACAATCCTCCACTATGCCCTCCAGCTCCTCCCATCCTTCCTCCAATCACATCTTCCTCCCAATGTCACGACGGCTTTTACAACCACCCTGCCCCAGTCCAGTCAGTACTGCTCACACAGATTTAGGGCCATCGACTGGAGCAATGGCAACCTATCAGGGCCCACATCCCTGGAGAAACCTGATTCTTCTTTGTCCAGTAAGGACCAATTCATTTCTCACCTATGCTAAATTTTCTTGGCTGTTCTTACCAGTTCATTTCTCTAGTTCAGACCATCATGGTCACATTCCAGTGATAATCTTATGTGACCTTTAATTGAAGTTGAATTAAATGTGTAATTAACTTTCAGAATAGCTTGTTGGCCGTTACTTACCTTTATTGTAAATGCCCTTGCATTTCTCCCAGTGTTCTCGGGTTTCTAGATGGTTTTGTAATCCCTTCCTGCACAGCGTATGTTTTTCTTATGTATTTCTAGTTAATGTTATTTCTGGTTATCTTTCGCTGTGCTGCTAATATGGTAATTATCTTTCCCTCCATTATATTCTGTGCCTTTTTATTGCCGGTGTTTAAGGGTGGTATTGATTTTTGTATATTTACTTTGTATCTGTCTTTATACTGAACATACTCAGCAGCATTAATAACATTTTAATTGATCCTTGAAGATAGTGCTTCTCAATTCTCAGCCAGGTACACACACACTGGCTTCTAAGGACTTCTAAAAAATCAACAACCTGTGATGACTTATAGATTCTTTCTGGAAATGATCAGAACAATGCTCTAAGATACACAATTTAAAATCAAGGCTATGCTTCTTATCCTAGTTGTTCTGACTTACATGTCACAAACTAATAGTTATAAAATTAGCTGGATTCTTTGTCTCTTGTTAATTCTCTGTATCTTGGTGAATTTAACCAGTATCTTCTATATGATCATGTCCTGGTTACCGAAATTTACTGTCATTGAGTTTATAATGCCTCAAGTACAATCATTCTTCTAAGGTTCAGCTTTCTAGATTTTTCTTTTTCTGTCACTACAGAGCTGTCAATCATGTCATCCTTTTGTTTCTTATGTCTTGTTTTTTACCCTTATCAAGACCCAGTGATTTAGACAAAAATAGGGGCACTTGTAGCCAAATCAGTCAGATCTGTGACCAAATAATACAACTGATCTGTTAGCCACCTGTCACCTAATGGCACACCCCACTGTTCATATTCATTAGTTCTCAATGTATAAAAAGCTTTGATTTGTTCCATAGATTTTCAAAAGAATATAAATATAAAATTACTACGAAGGACTGGTGGACCCATGGCCATACACCCTGGAACCTATTGGATTCTCTGAACTCAAGCATGAGAAGCATTATTCTTGAACCATTTAGGCAAAACAAACCAAATATGGTTTAAAGCATAAGAGGGAGAGATGACTTAAGGCAGGAAGAAGGTCAGAAAGAGGGTTGGGGAGGAGAGTGGGAAGGGGAGAATGCCATAATGAAACCCATCTTTTTGTGTACTAATATAAAAACAGGCAAATAATTAAGAAAGAAAACCACAAACCATGTATTTTGTGCAAAACATTGCTTATTATGTCCTTTTCTAGACAATTATCTTCTGTGTTAATTTATTATCCAGAGTTGTCTGATGGTAACTAATGTTTGAAAAATTAATAATACACTTCTTCCTTTTATTTTTATCATTTAAAGAAATTTCTCTTAGTGTTTCCTTCTTATAGTTAAATTGTAGTTAGATAATCCTATTTGTCCTTAACAAACAACTCTAAAAGCAGTTCTCATAATAGATTTTCTGATATGAGTTTTTCTGCATTACAGAATGAATGTGAAATTCAGTGAAATATGACATTGAATAATTCAGATGCAAATTTCCACAATTTCTAAATTGTCAAGAAGAAATTTCCCAGTAGTTTACGACTGCATGCATTAATAAAATAGACTTTATCTTGGAGATGTCTTTTGGATTGTATTTGGTGTTTGGAGTTAGTGATGCTAACACAATGAAGAGTGTTTATCCTGACTGCTGAGGCGTGTGTGGGCTGAAGAATACCTGATGCTTGATGAGTCTGAACATAGCGGCCCAAAGCTCCCAAAATGTAAAACTTGTAACCAAAGCATATACATGAGCTAACCAAGCAGATGAACAGGTACACGTCCCCAGTCTCCCAGTTCTCCAGAGAACACTGCCAGAGTTGGATTGGACACTCACTGAGTCTGCCAGGCTGGTTTTTGATCCCATGGCTCAGACTATCCTCCTAACTCAGCCTCCCAAGTGGCTGTGTCTACAGCCATGTTCACTCTTAGCAAGATTCCAGACTTCCCCAACTGGAAGCAGCTTTGTAGAAGGAAACACTCTCAACCAGCGAAACTCAGAGCTCTGAGTTTGCACAGGGAGCCGCCCACTGGCTTGAGGACAGCCACACCCACACAGGAAGTCATCTTTTTCATATACAGTGGTTCTTGTTCCATGAGAGTCTTCTACCTTCGTTTCCTATAAAGTCATCAACCCTGGTCAGGCCTGAATTGTGGATTACTGTGTTATCGTTGAACGTATTGTTAAAAGAGTAATTATTGAATGGATTGTTAGACAAGTAAACTTTTTGTAAATGCTTTAGATTACTGTACGGAAGAGTGGTTTTTCTCTGTGACGTTTTCACACACTGAGTGAAATATACACGGATCGTCTCACTGCCTCTGTCCCCTGGCCTCTTGTGATCCCTCTCTTCTCTGTCACCACTTGTCTTCACCTTCCTTATTACTTCTACTTTCGTGTGCCCTTTCATTTTAATCCAGATTCTGCACAGGAGACAAAAATGTATTTGTCTTCCTGAATCTGGCTTATTGTGCTTAATATGATGATTTACATTAGTTTTTCCTTATAGCAAAGCACAGAGCCCTTACTTGGTATTGCCCCTTCAGTATGGCCATATTAGTTTTACTATGCTGGTGTCTTAGGACAAGATAGATAACCCTGTTCTTAAGAGCACTAGCTACCCTTCCAGAAGACTTGAGCTCTGTTTATTTAGCTTCTAGCAACCATACTAGGTGGTTCATAACCATTTGTAATACAATTCTGGGGGATCCAGTACCCTCTTCTGGACTCCATGGGCACTTGAATGTATATGCAGCCCCATACATAAGTGAAAAAGTAAAATAAATCTCTCAAATATTGGGATATTGATAACAGGGATCAGAAGGAATCTCCTAGGTTCTGTAAGCCGCCTATACTCAAAAGAATTCTATTTAAGTTTCCTAGCTCTATTTTGGGCACAGCATCCATGCAGATGTTCCAAATATTTGCCTGCTAAGTCACAGCAGGAGAAAGAGGCATCGCTCACAGGTCTCTCTTTCCACTGTCCTCACGGTACAGTGGTTCTCAGCACATACAAATCTGTCTTCAGCCAGGATCCCCACTCTGTGTTCCAGCAGACAGGCTCAATCTTTCAAAAAGAGCTCAGTGACTGAGGCGGCTCCCCATCACAGTCCTGCGTCCAGTGCTTTGGAAGTTAAATGGAAAATAGATGCTAATGAAACTCTAGCTTGACAAGCGAAGCCACGAGCAAACACAGATGTTAGACGTCAGTCACCGAGGACGGCTGTGCTACATCTTAAATGCATCCAGAGGCCAAGGAATGAAGTAAACAGGATGCAATTGTCTTCCTTCCTCAGCAGCATTAGTAACATGGCTTGCCCACCCCCCTCATCATGTGATGTATATATATCATAAGATATGTGTATATCATAAGGGAGAGAGAGAAGTAGATGGGATTCAAAAGACAAATCTACCTACGTTCTTACTTCATCCTTAAACTTTAATCATACTTCTGTAAACTAGTAATTTTAATCAAATTCTTGGAAGTGACAATCTAAGCAGTGATTGTTTAAAACTCTTAAATTGCATAAACATAATTTTTGAGACTATTTTTGGTTGAAGGAAAGACAGCTGATTTAATAAGGCATCATCTGCATGGTATATAGGGCAGGCTCTGCAATGACCAGCTCAATTAAATGCACTGTGTTGGTTTGTTCAAATGAGAACAATTGTCTCCAAGTCTCTGTGATGCATAAATATACAGACTCAAGTCCTGAATTGGCTTCAAGGTCTGACTGGGTCAGCAGAGCCTCTTTGTGGAATAAATTATTAATATTTTTAAGCCAGGGTCCTGTTATGCAGCATGACTGGCCTGGAACTCTCTAGGTGGACCAGGCTCGCACTGAACTTGCTGTGATCCTTCACTCTGCCTCCAGATCACTGGGAATATAGGTGTATGCCATGATGCTTACCTCAAATGATTTTTAAGCATTTATTTATATGTAAATGTCTGCATGGTTTATGTGTAACACAAGCATGCAGGTGCCTGGGGAGGCTTTAGACTCCCTGACACTAGAGTTGCAGGTACTTAGAAGCCACCTAATGTAGGGACTTGGAACTAAACCTAGGTCCTATGGAAGAGCAGAAGTTGCTCTTAAAAGTTGAACCAGATCTCCAGCCCCAGAAATAAATTTTAATACCCACTCTTGTCTGTGATTGGAGTAGGACGAGAAGGGAAACCGTGACAGAGAAAGTGAAAAGTCAGGGTGGGCAGGGTCTCCAGGGTCTTGGACATCGCTGTAGCCACTCTTGCTTTTGCTCTGGGTGGAACTGAGATTGTACCAGGTTCTGAACCAAAGCATCACATAATTGGAGGCAGGTAGACTACTTATTCTTATGTGGAAGAAGCCTTAGAAGAGAGGGTGGTGGGACCACACCACCAGTGCTAACATCCTGCATGTATTTTTCTCTACAGCCAAATATGTGGATGCTTTAATTTTGGTGAACTAGTTGACCAGCCGTTATTAACTACTGTTGTTCCCGGCAGTGCAATGAAAGAAGAAAATGTAGATTATATATTGGATTCTGCAGTGTGGGTCAGATAGAAGGCTGGTTTACTTTCTAGGGTCTCTGAGAGGTCATTTCGAGGCCATGCACCCCTAGATATGGATGAAGCAAAGCCAGCACATCAAGTTGTAGTATAGTGATCTGCTTCAAGCATTGCACATGCGCGAAGTCCACAAGGCAGCTTCAGAGCTTTCCTATTGGAAGAAATGAGTCCAGGGTAGCTGCAGAAATGGAAACGGAAGTAGAAGGTGACATTGGAAAGGCACACTGACTCAAACAAGTGGGGGCATTGCAGACCAAGGATGGAGTTAGCTGAGACAAAGGTAGCTTGAAAGGAGATGGGAAGTAATCTGTGTTTGGCACTAGACTAATACCATGAGCACTGCCTGGATTTGGAAGATCATCCCAACCCATGAGAGGAAGATGAAACTATTGATCAGCCATGGCTGGATCTGTGTTAGCATGACCTGTTCTGACCTTAGGCTCCCTCTCACCATCGCGAGCTTTCTTATAGGCGCCTTCCCCAGAAAGCTCCGAGGGTGCACTGGGCACCACAGCCCCACTGTCTGTATACTAGGAAAGCTCTCCTGAGACCCACATTCTAGGGATAAACAAATATCCACCAGCCTTCCTCTCAGTGTTTTCCATTTTGTCTCCTTCCACAGTCATGGAAGACTTCAGCATTAGCTCACAACAGAGAGTTAGAGACATTGCTATCCCAGGGAAGCTTTCCCTCAAATGTAATTGTTTGACACAATTGCTTTTCTTGGTTGATATGCCCTTATTTAACATTGGGCTCCTTTAGGTTACAGTGTGCTTTACTGGAGGGAATGTGCGTCTCTGATAAACCAAATTCATGGCCCAAATTGATTCCTGTTTACCTGAACAACAGGCGTAATAGTAGTTACACAAAACTTGATGTTTCTCCCTGTTCACGATTTGAGTGACTCTTCCTGAGTCTTTGAAGTCATGATTGCTTCTCCCCCTCTCAGTAACGATGCATTCTCACTGCAGAGAAGTTGGAATGTAGGGAAAAACAAAGCTATCCATAATGCCATCATCTCGACGGGACTAAGGACACTCCTCTCCCCATCTCCCTCTTTCCTTTTCTTTCTTTTGCCAACAGGAAGACTGTTTTAGAAAGCCATGCTCCTATTGTCCTTAACTATTTAGTAAGACACTGTGTTAGTTTTTTCATTCTTCAATGAAATAGCTAACAAACAACACGCAAGCTGGGCAGGCGTTCTCTTGGCTGCATTTGGAGACTGGGCCCACCATGGTGGGGAAAGGCTGGCAGCGGGAGCCTATGCAGATGGTCCCACTGCATCCCCAAGAAGCAGAGAGAGACGAACGCTGGCACTCAGCTCATTTTCTCCTATTTTATTCTGTCTGGGACCCCGACCAGGGAATAATAGTGCCGCCCACTGAGTAGGTTTTTCTCCTCAGTCAACACAGTGTAGAAACCACCTCACAGGTGGGAGGAAATGAGAGAGCAGGCCTCAAACAGTGAGAATAGACTTAAGTGGTCTGAGAGTCTGGCACCCCCAGAACATGCCCAGCAGTGTTTGAGAACCAGACTTTGAGATGGAACAGGGGTAGAGGTAGGACACGATTTCTTTCAAAGCAACAGCCAGCCAGATTGCTTGTTTTGGGGCCCTCCTGGCTCATGCTGTGTTTGATAGCCTTCCAGAATTCCATGGGTAGAAAGCTTCTTAAGGGTTGAGCCTGTCTTGGGGTTGGCCCTGGTCTTCAGGGAGAGGGGGAGTTTCCTTTGATAGACATGGCCAGAGGCTTGTCTCTCATGTGTTTTCTAGATCCTGTCAAGTTGACAGTCAGTATCAATATCACAGTGCCTTCTCATTCAACAGTTTTTAATATGAAACATCGAAAACTTTGATTTTAAATGACAGCTCATGAGGCACCTTCTATGTACTATCTCTAATTTTAGTATTGTTAAAACAAGTATTATAGTGATGCTGTATATGATATGTAGTTAAGAATGCCTCTATTATTTTCCCTAGAATTTATAGAATGGCTAAGAAAACTCAATTGTGCCATTGTAAGGTTCCCATCAAGCTTTTCCTGTGAAATCTAACTTCTCCTCAGCCTCTTCTTTTGCAATTTGGACCCCACAGACTTTGGACCCCTCAGAGTTTGGACCCTACAGACAAGTATGTCATAGCTGCCTGGTTGTTTAACTGATGTTGTAGATTTTGAATCTTTGCTCATTTTGTACATAAAGAAGTGGCAGCCTCACTATTTCATTTGCATTCTTCCGGTTACCAACTTGCCAAGCACTTCCCATGTTCATATTTCAAATTTGCATTTATTTTGTGAATTAGAAATCCCTATATACTTTCATTGTATGATAAGGCCTCCTACTGCACGTATTGGCTTTGTGGGAGCCTAGGCAGTTTGGATGCTCACCTTACTAGACCTGAATGGAGATGGGTGGTCCTTGGACTTCCCACAGGGCAGGGAACCCTGATTACTCTTTGGGCTGACGAGGGAGGGGGATTTGATTGGGGGAGGGGGAGGGAAATGGGAGGCGGCGGTGGGGATGAGACAGAAATCTTTAATAAATAAATAAATAAGAAAAAAAGAAATCCCTATATACTGTGTATAATTTTCTATTGTATTTTGCACATTCCTGACATTTAAAAGGATCTAATTTACTTCATATGCTTTTG
This sequence comes from Neodon shergylaensis, assembly GCA_025134845.1. Lineage (NCBI taxonomy): Eukaryota > Metazoa > Chordata > Mammalia > Rodentia > Cricetidae > Neodon > Neodon shergylaensis. The sequence continues at coordinate 1,346,239 of JABTXL010002812.1, forward strand.
TTGCCGCTTTTTAGATGGAGCTCTCATGTGGCTCTGGCTGGTTTCAAGCATCTTGTTTATCCAAGGCTGGCCTTGAACTCCTGATCCTCCTGATCTACCTCCTGAGCTGGGATTAAGCAAGGCCTGGCTTGACCTTCAAATTTTTATGGTTTAGTATGTGTTTAACTATTTTTCAAGTTCAAAATTGGCTTTTTATTTTGCTTATGGCTTTTCTGGGCTGACAGAAGTTTTTGGTTGACTTCGAACCTTTCAGATATTCTTTCACTTTTTGGGATTGTTACATGAGGGCAGAAGACCTAATTGTTCAGCCTGTGAAAGACTTCAGGCTTACTGTCCAGGACCAGAGGAAAAGAAAAAAAAATCGATCCTTCTGCCTGTGCATTATGATGAGAAAAGTATTCCTCCCTGGTGGACCATTTCAGTTTCTTTATTATTTTGCAGTTTAATTTTAAACAATTAATTGTCCACTTGAGTATTAGCTTGCCTTGGGGTACTATAGGAGAGCATGGTATTATTGCTTTTCTTCTCAAATAGTTGATAAATTTTATTGGTACTATTATGTAAATAATCCTTGCTTTACTGCTAAGTTAAAATGTCCTTTTTCATTATGAATCAAATTATAAATACCCACGCCAGTATTTTAATTTTTTCAGCTTTATTTTGTGTTTTCACTATCAGCCAGTGCAGGTTCTCAGCTTGAATTTTCCTTCATTCTTTACTTCCCTTCCTTTCCTTTCAAAGATGTTTTAGTCTTTTTCATTTTTCAGGGATGTTTCTACCAATTTTATAAAAATCTCAGGCCATGTCTTATTGGAGTTATATAGCATTTTTGAGTAATCTTGAGGACCAGAAAGACAGAATGGTGATTAAGAATACTTCCTGCCCTTGCAGAGGACCTGGCTTCAGTTTCCCACACCTACCTGGCTGCTCACAGTCATCCATAGTGCCAGTTCCAAGGGATCCATTACCCTCTTCCAGCCTCCACCAGCACTGCACATGCATGGTAGAGAACAGATAGGAAGGGAAAAGATTCATATACATAAAATAAAAATAAATGAATGTTAAATAATTTTGAGAAGACTGATGTCTTTCTATGATGACAATGTGTCTATTCTAAAATTAATGTCCATATCTCTTAAGAATGCTTAGCAATCTCTCTCTAAATCTTTTGCTATATTATTTATGACCATGGTTCCCTACTGTAAGTAGTTTTGGTTATTTTTTCTATTGGATTGATGGTTGTGTTTAGGAAGATTGTTGGCCTATGGCTTTAATTATTAGTAGCATCACGCCGTGAAGGAAATCCTGAGGAAGGATGGGTTAAACCTCCTCCACAAGGCTATGGTGGCCTGGGACTGCCTTGGGAAGGGAGCGTGCCTGAACACAAGATCCTTCCTTCCTTATGCAGCTCGGCATAAGGAAGAGTGTGTCCCAGGAGCTCCGTGAACATCCTTCTCACAAACTATTTTCTAGTTATTTGAATGATTCATTTTGATGTGGCTAATAGTGAGCTTGAGAAAGAAAGGCTCCAGGGTATATTGATTTCTGCATTATGTACATTGGAATATTGTAATATTCAAGCCAATGGATCACTAACTGCTAACAGTCACTGAGCAGTCTAGGCATTGGGCCAAACACTAAATATAGATTAATGCATTTCATCTTCACAACATGTTTGCGAGGTAGGTATTTTATGACCTCCATTTTGAGGCTAGGAAACCTGAAATGAAAGAGGTCTAGCAATTTACCTCGATCGTAGAGACAGCCAGGGCTGGAGCCTAACTTTGGAGCTGAGTACAATTCCATGGGCCTTCCTCCCAATGACTGAGCTGCCACATTGCCTACCCCGTTCTGCCCGATGCACGAAATGGCACCTGCTGGCCATGTTGATGAGATGTGATATTCACACATTGCTCCTCACCTCTTAATTTCAGAGTCAAGCTTTCTGCAGCTGACATACAAAGTACACAAAATGAAGTACATGTTCTAAAAAGCACCCCTTAGAAATGAGGAGACCAGGGCCCTGTTCAGCCATTGTGTATTCCTTGTGTGACTTGTTGGTCGCTTTCTTCTAGCCTGAGTCATTGAGTGCTCAGATGGGTTATATAAGCTTTCAGAAGTTTAACAGTCTGAGATTTTGGTGACCTTTTAAATCAGCATTCATTGGAGACAAACTAAGGCTTCATGCTGAGCAGATAACTCGTTCCTTTCGTAAATCAACTGAGTTGGCAAGTTCTCTCTCCATTAAATTCTGTTTTTTTTATGTTTTTATTAAAGTTGAAAATGAATGTCCTTCTAAGGCATGAATGCACACCCCGTGGAATCTTCTGTATCTACCAGTTCATAGAACGAGCAAATGCTCCTCCCATAAAATACTCAGAAATGGCACAGCTACAGAGGCTGAAGCTCATTGGTACTTACCTCCCGTCGGCAGTCTCGCGGGGAGTAGAGAGCACATATGTGCATCAAAACTTGTTTACTTTCTACAGCAGATTGTATCATGTCCATGTATGTGGGCCGCCACCCAAAGGTGAGGCCAAGACTTAGGGTAGATCTTCCCACCTCAGATAGTCCAATCAAGAAAAATCTTTCCCAGGTATGGCCAGCTACTTGGGTTTGAGTTAATTCCAGATGTAATCAAATTGACAACTAAGATTAGCCATTATAACTTTATCCCTTGTCAACTTGGCACACAACCATATATACTTATATCATACTTAATTTCCAAATGAAAACCATAACCAGGTCACAACACCTAGCATGATATATCTAGCCCACATACAATACAAATGAATTATGTATTTTTAATAGATGGTAATATCCCTTGAGGGACATTCTTTTAGTGTCTCATAACTTAAATATGATAGCTTAAATATGACAATATATCAAAAAGTTGATATATCTTAATTGCTGTTACATTATATGCTAATGACATAGAGGAAAGAAAATGCAAATATCTTCTTAATATGTGTGTGTTTAGGGACAAATACGTTCTTAACAAAATGACAGAAACACTCATGTCAATTACAATCCTCAGTTTTGGAGCTGGTCATGTGACCTTCTCTGGTTTATGTACCTTCTTCTACTACCCATCCTCAGCAAGCACCTCAGCAGGTCTTGATTCATTTCCTAGAGGAACAGATAAAGGTCTGTACCCTTTGTCATCCTTCCTGGGTTTCTCTAGTACCCAGAGTGACCCATACCTTAATCCCTAAAGGGTCTGTGTCCTTTGTCATTCTGCCTAGATTGCTCTAGTTTCTCATTGCCTCTAACCATAAAGCATGGTAACACCAGGAGATGCCCTAAAGGACCTTCTGTATTCCAGAAATAGTCTTCCTTACCTCCACTATGGAAGAGCAGTCTAGTTTCCCCTTGGTAATCTGGATCAATCACCACTTCTAACAATACTGTTCTTTTCTCAGCCTGTTGCCATAAGGGCATCAGAAGCCCAAAGTGACCAGGGTGACATCTGGGCTTCCAGTTCTAAGGGACGTTTGTTGTGTATCCTGGCAGGAATGCCTCTTGGTCTAAAAGCCAAAATTTATAGGTCAGAAGATCTTAAGGACATGGAAACAGGAAGCAATTTTTCCCTAGTAGATTGCTAGGGTTAATAGTGAGTAGAACCATTCTCTTTTCCTCCTCTTGTTTACTGAACCTGTGAATGGCTATGGGAGAAACCATACCATATATTGGACACTAATTCAAAGCATATACTGCCTTCTGGAGATCCCTGCCCCAAACTCTCCTGGTTACTGCCATACAATTAACACCGTAACTGTGTCTTAAAAGGCTAGTCTACTGTGTATCAAACCAATTGCTTCCAGATGGTAGAGAACTTGCAGTGGATTCTTTGAGCATGAGTCTACTGTTACACTTCTCTAGCTGTGAAGTGAGGTCCTCAGTCAGAAGCAAATACTATGTAGGATATCATGTTGGTGTGTTGGTGGAGACTACTTGTTTGTTTCCGAGCTGCTGAGACTCCCAAAATAATCATAGAGAAACTATATTATTTGTAATACTGTTTGGCCAACAGCTTAAGCATATTTCTGGCTTATTCTTATACCTTAAATGAACCCATTTCTATTAATCTGTGTATTGCCATGTGACTGTGGCTTACCAGCAAGGTCTGTGTCCTACGGGGCTACATGGCTTCTCCCTGACTTTGCCTACTTTCTCTCTATATATGTATATATCTCTTGCAGCTTGGCTCTACTCTGTTAATCCATTGGCCAAAAGCAGCTTCTTTATTAACCAATGGTATTAAAACATATTCACAGCATACATCACCTTCCACATCAATGATGGATAAGGCATTCTGTAAGTTCACGGTTGGTAGTTCTAGTAAAAGCATTATGTACAGTAAAAGCAGATCCATAACCAGAATAAGTATTTGTTTCAGTAAGGATAAAGTGTTGCCCTTCCAATAGAGGAAGTAAGTGGACCAATGTCGTCAACCTGCCACCAGGTTGCTGGCTTGTCACCCCAGGGAAAGGTGCCATATCTGGGCCTCATTGTTGGCCTCTGCTGTTGACAGATCTGGCACTCAGCAGCATCTGTAGCCAGGTCAACCTTGGTGAGTGGAAGTACATGTGTTGAGTCTACACACAACCCCCATCCCTGCCATCATTGAACACTTTGTGCACGAGCCTGCTGGGCAATGACATGGATGGATGGGGAAAGAGGCTGACTGCCCACAGAATGGGTCTATCTACATGAATATTGATTCCCTTGTCATCTGAAGTCACCTTTTGGTGGGCATTTACTCAGGACATAAACATGGTCACATTCTTCGCCCATTTTCAGAGCCCTAGCTACATACTTCTTCCCTAGATGCCTTCCTCACCAGTTTTCCTAAGCATGCTCTTTCCAAGTCCCTGACCACCCAGCTCACGAGTAAGTGAACAATAAAACATCTGGCCATGTCTCTTTCCGAGTGAATTGAACTATCATGTGTACTGCCCAGAGTTCTACCCACTATGACAATTTTTTTTCATTGGCATCTTTTGTGACTGTGTCAGAAAGGGGTTGCAATGCTGCAGCTGTCTACTTCTGATGGTGCCTGCCTAACGTGCTGAACCACTGTAAACCAGACTCCAGTCTTGTCTCCTTCGTCAACAGATCATAGTGTACACCATATGAGCCTCTAAGTACACAATTGCGGGTAGAAGGCAATGTGACAGGAGTAGAAACCGTAGGCGCTTGGGTAACTTCTTTGTGTTCCTTTCTTGTGTCTTCAGGATCAGATTTTGCCCAATCATGTATATAGCACTTCAATCTGATGATGGATTTCTGCTCAGCACATCTCACTTTATGACTTGGTGGGTCAGATAATACTCAGCTCATGAAGGCAGCTCAGATTTCATGGTAACTTGGTGGCCCATTTGCAAACATTCAGTTTCCACTAAGGCCCAATTGTAGGCTAAGAGCTACTCACAATAAAATAGTTCTGTGCAGATGATGGTAAAGACTTGCTCTAAAACCCCAATGGTTATCCACACATAACTTCCATCTTGCCATCATGGCCACCTTATTCATGGGCCCCTTGGACAATGATGGCTCAGTGGTTAAGAGCTGTGTATACCGCTCTTCCTGAGAATCCAACTGCTCATGGCAGGAGATTCACAACCACCTACAACTCCAGCTCCAGGGGGTCTGAACCCTTTTCTGACCTTGACCTCTGAGGATAACCCCCGGTCTTAGTTAGGGTTTCTATTGCTCTGAAGAGACACTGTGACCATAGCAACTCTTATAATGGAAAACATGTAATGGGATGGCTTACAGTTTCAGAGGTTTGGTCCATTATCATCATGGTGGGACATGGCAGCATACAAGTAGAAAGGATACTGGAGAAGGAGATGAAAAAACTACATCTTGATCTGCAGGCAACAGGAAATGAACTGACCTAGGCATTGCTTGAACATAGAAGACTTCAAAATCCACCCCCACAGTGTCACAGTTCCTCCAACAAAACCAAACCTACTCCAGCAAGGCCACACCCCCTATAGTGCCACTCCCTATGAGCTTATGGGGGCGAATTACATTCTGTCTACCACACTCCAATCCCCTGATTACACACATATGAATATTTTTTAATTGGATGTTTAAAAAGCTGAAAAAGTGAAGAAATTTAGAAAGATAAAGAAGAGGGCCATAAATTTCAAAATTTGAAAGCTTTAAAAGGAAAGCATTGCATTATAACAAACTAGCAAACCAGCAAAATTGATGTTTGAGTGTTTCCTTAATATAGGAAGAATTTCATCAGATCGATACAAAACAGATACATATGTAAACTCCTTAAATGAGGCATAAAACCCATATAGAAAGACATTTCATAAAAGAAGAGAGAATAAATGGCCCACTGGAAGCATAAATTTCTCAGCTATTCAAGCATATGCAATTTAAGACAATTAGGTACTTTTATTTAATCTGTTGAATAAGTCAAGATTAAGAAAGTGTAGCTGTCAGGGATGTGGCAAGCTCACACTTGTCTCTTGGGAAGCGGAGGAGAATGATTTTCCAGCAGGGTCACCAAAGGTCTTCCAATCATGCCTGTCACTGAACCTGTGTTTTCATTCCTTGGAATTACTGGTTGATAGTTGTACATAAGCGTGAACGTGTGGGATAATCTGCAGTTTAAAATAGTGCAAAGCTTAAAACAATGTCTAGTAGCAAGATCTGGTCCAGTTCATGGGAACAAATGCATTGAATGGAGACTGTCTCTGAGATAATGCAGAAAACACACAAGAGAAAATAAGTGCATTCTGAGAGCATTATTCTCTGCGCATGAATCAAGATGCAGGGGTGTGTCCTTTCCTTTTTAGTTTAGTTTTCTGTCTAGAACTGAGGCTAACCTAGGGCCTCACACATGGCAGGCACAGACTCGACCACTGAGCTGTATCGCTAGCTCAGGGTGGGCTTCCATTAACATCCTTCAGTAGAAAAGTTACCCAAATATTTGGAAATATATTTCCCAAGTCTTAGAAGTGACGAAAGATTATAATTTAGATTGAATTGCTTGCTTGTATTTTTTTAAAAAAATTAAGTTTTTATCATATGTATTTATTGACATGTATGCATCTATGTGTGTGTGTGTCTGTCTCTGTGAGTGTGTGTGTGTGTGTAGCTATGCTGTCAGTCATATTGAAGGTTCAGGTGCTTCTGGCTCTAGGGTGTGGCTGTAATTCAGTCTCAGAGGTAACTTAGATTATACTCTGAAACAATTCCGAATAGTCATTTTGCAAATGTAGTTGTTTTCCCTCTTTCATGAAGGGATAGTGGAGACTTCAAGAATGACTGAGATTGTCATCACCCTGATGGGAGAAGAAGAGGGTGTGTGTGTGTGTGTGTGTGTGTGTGTGTGTTTGCCACAGTGAGTGTACAGAGGTCAGAGAGGGGTTAGTTTTCTCTGTCCATTGTTTGTGTCCTGGGGATTCAAATCAGGAGATCAGGTTCGGCAGCAAGCACTTCTACCTGCTGAGTGAGCCATCTTGCTGGCTCCGTATTTCTTTACTTTTTTATAATGACCATAAATTAATTTCATTCCAGAACAGGTAAGCACTTGAAGTACTTTCAAACGCTCTTAAATGGCTTAAAGAAACTCCTTTGATTTTCTCTTTTGTGCCTCCTGTCCTATGCAGAGAGCTGGCTGATTAAAACCTGCTGCGCCAATTGTTTATTTACTGCCTTTGAAGGAAGGAGAGTTGGTCTTGAGCTGTGACTACCAGCCGCTGAAGATGCGGCAGCAGAGGCTGGATTGCCATGCTTGAGACAATGGCCCCTCCCCCACGTAGCTGCCGGTAGTCCCAGATGGGCTTTGATCCCGGAGTGTGTAAGTGCAGGGTGTAGGAACAAAGGGACTGTTGCAGCCAAGAATGCTAGCCCACAAAACATTCCATGTGCATCAAGCTGGTGTCATCGTCCCCTGATTTAGGTATAGACACTTCGTCAGTTCATTATACTTTTTCTTTTAAACAAAAGAACGGAGACATACTTCAAGCTACTTAATCTAAAAATCATGTTATTTTCCTTGTGTTCCATGCCTTTCATTATAATAAAATAGTTTTTGTGCTGACAGTCGTCTTTGGAGATGAAAACATCATGATTTAATGAAATGACATTTTCCCAGCTTTAAGTGAGGCGGGTGTTTGGATCGGCTTGTTTAAATTAAATTGTTGTTCTCTTTTGGCTTTATTAGCCGGCACACTCCATGCTCTTTCTTTCCTTTTCTCTGTACTGTAGGCTGAGATTTGCTTTGCAAGTGGAGTAGGAGAGTTAGCATCTACCCTCTTGTATTGTGATGCATATCAGGTGATAATCATTTTGTTATGACTTCAATAGTGGGATCTATTTAATACCCACTGGCATCATACCTAATACACATAGTACTCACTCATCCTTCATTGCGTATTTTCTGCAATGTTATATTTGAAATTGTATTTCCCGGGCGGGGAAATGGACTCGTGCGTAAGAGTACTTGCTGCGCATTCCCAACACTCACAGGAAAATTTGGCTGTGGCCACCAATTCCTCTCACTCCAGTCCTGGGAGACAGAGACAGGAGATCCCCAGCCCTCACTGCTAGCCAGGTAAGCTGAAATGGTGAGCTTCCAGATCAGTGTCTGATGAGAATAAAGTAACAATAGAGGAAGAAATTGACGTCCTGCTCTTGCTTCTTCGCCCTGAGAAGGCACGGGTGTCCGCACCGGCACATTTACCTGCATGCATCATACATACCATGCATACGTATAAACACAGAAACTCAAACTCCATTTCTTATTATTGCCTCTGTTGCTGCAATCCTGAGGGTGATGGCATTTCCTTGTAGGACTAGGCAGGGTGATCTCTCAGGTCCAGCACGAGCTGCGGTTTACCCTGTTGGTTCAATAGGAGATGGAGTTGAGGGCTATTTATGTCGACCGGGTTTCAGAGCCCCAGAACATGTTAGAGAAATGTGACATCTGTCTTGGCTGAGAGCGCATGGTCTTACCTTTGATGGGGTTTCCAACAGACTGTAGACCTGATTCCTGTGTTGTTTGTTTGCTTTTTGGTCAGGTTCCAGAATGAGATTCCTGACCTCTTTACGTAGTGAGAGTGCAAGCCCACTGAACAGGGACCCAGAGCCACCTTTGGTGGGCGGTGGCCATCCTGCTTGGAGTCCTCCAGCTGAGTGCTGTCCGCGATCTTTGCATCCAAAGTGCTCACTGCTGTACTGAGCTCCTGAGCTGTGAACCCCGCTTAGCCATCAGTGATCAATGCTGACGGTGCCTGCCGGATCCCATGGGGGAGCGAAGCGAAACTTTCTACAGGGAAGTTCAGACTGTTCTCTCCCTGGAGCTCTTCATTTCGGTCCTGTTCACACTCTACTCACACCTCTGAGTTTCCCTTAGAGCACAGACTTAGATTTGTTGGCAGTCTTCCTTCCGGTGTGCACTTACCATTAGGTGAATATTTGCCGCCTTTATTGAAGAGAGCCCTGGGATTTCCCCAGGTGCTTTTTGAACAAGGACGAAGGAGACAATTTCTTTTACCTGTGTGAAAATTGTGACCTGTTCTGGATTTCCGTCCCCATAAGCCAACGAGCATTCCAGTAGATATTCTTAATTACACTGGTATCATGTCCTATTTTATGAATTTAAAGAAAAAAATTGATATTTTAGCAACTTGGAGAAATTAAGTACTTCTTCCTTGTGGGGTATGGTGATTCCCCTGATGCATCTGGCTCTCCATGCTCTGCAGAACTGTCATCTCTTCTCTGTCCCATAGGTCCCTGCAGAGACACAGAAGGATAAACCCACAGGTCATGTTTCTATCTCTGCTGTCACCGGAAGCTAGGGGAGGGGAAGGGTGGAGGCTGTGGCCGGGCCAGAAATGGGAACTTTAGTCTTAAATTTTAAAAACCGGTCCATCTCATGATACGCTCAAGAGCTCACCTGCTGGGCCAGCTCCCTCGTCATAATGAACCATGCTCTAAGTCAATGAGCCGCAAGGGATTAAGCACATTAATTAGGTAAATGGGACCTTGGTGTCAGTCTCTGCTGTGAAGGTCATTTTGTCTTTCCGTAGTTCCATCCTCACGTCGCAAAGCCGAGGATTTGCAGTTTGAGTCTTAACTCGGCTACTTACTAGCTCTGGGCAGGTTGGAGAGATGCTTAATTAATTCCCTCTCCTATTCCTTTTCCATGTAATGAGAATGACACTATTCATAGGATTATTGTGAAGGTTAAACTATATTACATGTGTTCAGAGCTTAGGCATTAGGAAGCACTTAAAAGTTTCAGCTATTAGTATGAACTAATAGGTTGCACAATTTGGCTGATGTGACTATTTGGTTTAGCTGTCTCAGCATCTCTATGGGTGATGGTCTTTGCCCCTGTATTGTTTCTACATAGTATTTCAACCAAGTTCTCATGATATTGCTGACATCTAGCAAAATGTTATACTATTGATTTCAGCATCCCATTATGTACCAAATAATGAACTGGCGTATAGGAGAGTAAAACCGAAGGAAGACAGACCATGGACAGCCTAGGACCAGCCCCACGGTTATCTTCAAGGAAAGTGGTTTTCTCTGGGTCTCCTCCACCCTCCCCATTTTTTAATGGATAAAGGAACTTTGACTTTCTGAGATCTAGAACCTTCTAAAGGCCTGGAGCTCCTGGGGGATTTGTTAGGTTTAAATCTCACGGTACAGGAGTAAGCCAGATAAAATCTCAGCTTTCGCCCTATAGCTTGCTTCTAGAAACTTTAACTCTCAAAAAGAAAGCTACGGTCTTATTCTCTGCAGCCCCCTGGATGGAATGGGAAATCCTGTGTGAAATGAAATAAGCCAGGCATAGAGAGGCAAGTGATCCATGATCTCTAAGGTACATGGGACATAAAAACAAAACAAAACAATATGTGGATTTCCATGAAGCTGAGGACAGAGTGGTGATCACCAAACACCGTTGGATGGAGAGCAGGGAAAGTCCGAGCAATGAACAGTGGATCCCGAATGGTGGGTAGAGAGCAGCCACGGGCTCTTGGGTAGCATTGCACAGCTGAATGGCTGTAGATAAGGATAGTGAACTGCACACTCCCGAAGCCCAGATGAGATGATTTTTAAGGTCTTTAATATAAATACATGGTAGATGTTTGAGGAGACAAGTATGATTAATCTGATTTAGTTACTTTAATTTTGTTTGAGAATTTCATAGATGCATATAATGTACTTTGGTTCTCTCTACCTTCATCCCCATCTTCCTCCAGCTCCTACTTTGTTCTCCACCACTTTTACCTCCCAGTTCCATGAGTTCTTTGAAACCCACTGAGTTCACTTTGTGTGTTTGACCATCTAGTGCATCATGGGAAACTTTTTAAGGTCCGCATCCTAAGTTAAATGTACTCTCCCTCAGCAACCATCAGTTCCTGATAGCTCCCCAGCTATGGGTGCGACTTCACCATCCCCTCCCCCATCTATGCTGGACTTTTGGCTGACTTGATCTTCACTTTGTTTCCCCAGATGGCTGTAGAGAGAAAGAAAAGATGTAGCTCAACCTGCTTTGATGCAATTGCCATTATCCAGGCACTAGATGGTAGCAGCTTAGAGCCAAGAACAGGAGACGAGGTGGTGAGGGACAGGTGGAATTCTGATACATTTTGAAGATGGAAACAATTGCATTTCTTCAGAAGTTAGGATGAGAGGTTTTGTGGTCCAAGGGGACACTGGGCACAGGATGCCTTATTATATTGAGTACTGTGGAAGCCACATAAGAGTGTGAGCAGAGTAGAATCATTTACATCACTCACTGTGGCCTGTTTGAGAAGGAATTATGGGAGGAAAGGGGAGGAGAATGGCTGCAGAGAAGAAGGGGCATGGTATCTCAACAACTTGCAGGCATTATACACCACTTCATATTAAACAGAAAGGACACGCCAATGTCCTTTATTAAGTAGTAGTTCTTCTTACTTATTTATTTGAAAGGCATTCCATAACTTACCCTTTGCAATTATTTGATTCTTCCTAGCCATTTAATTGATAAATGACCTGGATTTGTCAGTCATCATACACTCATAAGACAAGTGAGAAAAAAATCTGCCCTACAAATTATATTCAGATGGAAAACGTCTTTTGACAACTTGTGATTTTAGGGATACAGAATTTGATGCTCCAGCAATACATTTTGTGGACAAATCAGTGGATCTCAATACTGCTTTGGTTTTCTTTTTGTAGTTTTGAGTCAGAATTTAGCAATTTTTGAAATTGAATAATGAATTCAGTCATTTTCAAAATTGATATAGTGGCACATTTTTAGACAAATCACTATGTGCTAATATTGGCATGGTTTTTGTTTTTGAGCACATATGTTTCTTTACAGGTCTTGAAGGTTTTTATGGGTTTCTACAAAGTTTATAGGCTCATAAGCCGAATGAACTAAACAACGCAAATACTGGGTGGGGCTTGTTTGGAAATCAGGTTTATGGAAGGGAACCTTTGGAAATTTCTGGTTCTCATTGTCTTCACGGAGGCAAGAGTCTAGGAAAATGCACATGGAAAAAGTGACTACCCGTCTTCAGTGAATAATGTCTACTCTTACATTTCAAAAGTCAACTGTGTCTGCTGATCAGATGGATCTTGGATTTGGTTGTTGATAAGTAAATTTGAAGATCTGGCTTCTGGACTCCATGTACTAATGGGCACTTGGACTGTTCATGTCACTGAGAAAAGTATTTGCTATCCTGATGTAGTGAGGATGCTGGGAGAATTATTGAGAGGCTGGAAGAATAGGTACAGAATATTGATTTGGTTTACACCAACCTTAGTAATGAATTCCTCTTTTATTTTCCTGGCCACTTGGTATTGACTGCATGTATCGAACCCAAAGAGTTCTCGCTGGGTTATAGATAGAGGGCAACGTATTAACTGCGGGGTAAATAATTTTAAGGGAGATGTTGCTCATCTAACACCGAATTCACTTTTCTGTGGGAAAGTGGGATTAAAGGCTTCACAGTGGAGCTGGGGAGAAACGCCTTTTCCTTGTTCAACTAAGTGAGCGCTTTGTGATCAGATGTTTATATAGTCTGAGTGTTTCTGGAGAAAGAGGAAATATCAGCAAAAAGAATCAAACTAGCAATCTTCAAAGATCAAGTATTTCCTCTTTCTTGTTCGGAATGCGCTAGCGAGGACCGTTTTTTAGGGGCATTCATCTGCATCTGCCCTATGTGTCCCTGACTCATTTATAGCTTTGCATATTGTGATTTGTTTCATTTTAAGCCTTTTCCTGAGTGGGGTTCCTCCTTTCGCTTTCCGCAATGAATATAGTTCATCACATGCGATTGTTCTCTTACTCTCACTTGCCGCGGCGTCCTTGCTGGTAATGAAGCAAAAGGCTTTTCAGGCTGGATTTCTGCTGACAAATGACAACACCTTTGGCATTTTCCCTTGGTGCCAGCTGCCATTCTCCTCCCAAAGTCTGTTCCTCTCTTCTCTCAGTGGGCTGCTTTCACTGTTACGTTAGAAAACCATAGCGCCCAGCACTGGGCTTTGCATTCAGTGTTTCATCCCTGCACGGTTTGCCTTGTGGGCTGACGATTTGTATAGAAGTGTCACTTTTGACGTCCCAGGGTGTATTCTCGAGATCCTCAGGTGCTTTGTGAATTCAGGGCCATCCTGGGCTACAAGAGATCCCATTTCAAACAAACAAACATACAAGCAACCATAAACGCTCGGTGTTTTACTTTCTTTTCTTACGGTATTAGTGAGGTTGGCTACCCGAAGTCTTCTGCTATTGTTTTCGGTTTGTTGTTAATGTACCATGAGAAGAACAAGACGAAGGCATGACAGCAGATGAGCTGTGGTTTCAGACTTCAATCTGCAGATCTGCTTCCCTCTGGGTGCTTTGAACAAGTTAATTTCCATCTCTCTGTGTTTATCAGTTTACTGATCTGTGAAATAAAAGTTGCCATCCTTCATCCAGTGTGTGTTCCTCGAGAAGAGCGAGGCAGGCCCTCGTTTCCCGCTTACATTAAACATTGAGAGCGAAAATACTTGCCCTCTTGGCCTTGCCCTTGACTGCAGCTCCCACGGGAGAAAGCAGGGGATGAGTAGCACCCAAGAAGCACAATGCTGTCACTCTGCCCTTCACTCTGCTTGCAGAAAGAAACTGGCTTAGTAAATGTGTGCCATTAAATGTCTTTTAATGTTTTTTTTTTAAATCTCTTTGATTTGCCCTCAAGTCTGAAAGGGAAATTTCTGGTGAAGTTGTAGCTTTTGAGTACAGGAGTTGAAAGAAAAAGTATCAGGGCCCTCAGGAGATTCAGGGCCAAGTTCTCAGGACAAAGGAGATGAGGGACACAGGGCAGGGAATGAGAGATAAACACAGGAGATGAGGACAAGGGAGAAGGGGAAGAGAATGAGGGGAAGAGGGCAGGGCAGTTATCCCAGGGAGGGAAGGACCACAGGACTCTGGATAGAGGGGAGATGGTGTGACACTTAGGGAGATAGTGGTGTGCAAGAGCGTAAGGGAAACCCCGCGCTAGGATGGGGTGTTTAATTTTAACAGAGCATCGTTAATTGGGGGAGCCAAAAGAGACTTTTGATTGCTGGACTTCAATACTTTCATAACTGAACCTTGGTTAGTCAGCCTCAGGAGGAAGAAGTGGCCAAATAAGGGACTCGACCTTGGGAGCTAGCTTCAAGGATGGAACCTCACAGGTTTTAGCAAGGCAGGACAAGGCATGAGAGCCATCCTTGCCTGGAGTCTCTTCAGGAGTCTCTAAGGTGTATAAGGAAAACCAGTAGGCAGGGGAGGCTGAAGGATGGGATGCTAAATCATGTAGGGGTTCCAGATCATTACTGATTGGGACAGTTCCACTGTATTTCATAAAAGTCTTGCATGTTAAGGTAGCATTCTGGCTAAAATCCCCAGTCTGGGATGAAACGATGTGTCTCTAATTAAGTAAGGCGTGTTCTGCCGAGACCTTCCACGTACAGGGTGAAGACAGTCAACAGTGCTCAGAGGACCCTGGCTCTTGGAGTCTTTTAGACAAAGGGAGAAGGTGATGAGTTATGCAGAGAAGTAGCTTTTTCTCTGAGGAAAGACACCGTTATCAGAGAGAGTCTGAAGCTTTGGAGGGCAAATCAGAGGACTTGGATGTCATTTGCAGGGAATATGCCACAAACAATATTGACTTTTAAATTTATGCTCCCCACTGTGTGTGTGTGTGTGTGTGTTGTGTGTGCATGCACACACATGCATGCATGTAGCTCAGAGGTCAGTAGTTAGTATAGAGTGTCTTCCTTAGTTGCTCTTCACCTTATTCTTTTTTTTCATATTAAGAAAGCTTTATTTGGGATTTCACTATTTAACAAGGTAAAGTCCCGCCTTTTAATCTACAGGATCTAGGGCAGTTCCTCAAAAACCACCATTAAGAGCCTTACTGCAATCATGCTAAGTGGGTAATGGTTACAAACACCCTTGTCCGGTCTTACCTCCTGAAGTATATTTTAGATCTTTGTGAACCATGAATTGAAAATAAGGGATAGCCTTTGCTGAAGAAGGGGAGAGGCTTGCAGCTGAGAAGGGCCTAGGAGGCTGGTGGGGGTTAGCCACAATGCCCCATAATCTGGGCCTGGCTCAGTGGGTGAGGTAGAATTCTGGGAAGTTCCTGAGTCTTCATCCACATTATGTATCTTCATCTTATTCTTGAGGTCATCTTTAAACCCAGAGCTCACTCTGGCTGCACTGGCTACTCAGCTAACATTAGAGATTTCACCATCTCAATCTCTCCAGGGCCAGGATAAGAATTTCCACCCGACTTTCTTGTCTGGGTCATACTGAGGGACGCTCTTCTCAAGGTTTGTTACCTTTCCTATCTAGTTCTCACAGAGGGAGCATGTGCTCTGTTGTCTGGTGGACTTTGTGACTATCCTGAGCCCTTAACCAGGAAGAATGCAGACCTTTGGGCTTGGAGAACTGAGGTATGGGGCAGGTGATGACTGCCACTTCCGGAAGTCCCTCCGTCTGTCTGTGCGTCTGCTTTGTTGTCCACCTTTTCCCCTTATTACCTAATTTAATCCCTATGCAATTCTCTGCTCGTCTTAGGCATAACCAGTGAGCTTTTACTAATTTGCCCAGAGCCATCAAGTTAATTAGGAGTAGAATTTGATTTTCAAGTAGTGCTCTCTGAGTTGAGCCCACCGTTTTTTCTTTTCATTAGAAGGAATTGATAATTTTATAGGGACCAAAATCTATTGTCTAGCCCAGAATGTAGATAAAAATTGGGTATAAATCCTCTTACAGCATTACCTCTCATTCTTGTCTCTTTAATGTTTAAAATTTAAAATGCGCATATGCACACAATGACACAAACACATATGGAAACAGAACCATACTATACCTGTAAAAGATAAATTAGTAGCGTTAGAGGGATGTGTAACATGAGGGCCTGCTTGTTGGGCTTTCTGTCCTACCCTGTTCCCACAGCCATTTAGCCCCAAAGAATCACACAGAAGTCTACATAAGTTATAAACTGATTGGCCCATTAGTTCAGCCTTCTTATTAACTCTTATAACTTACATTAGCCCATTATTCTAGTATATGTTAGAGACATGGCTTGGTACCTTTTTCAGTTGGACAGGTCACATCTTCCTTCTTAGGTGTCTGGACAGGACTGGGGAGGAATGGGCTTCCTCTTTCCCAGAATTCTCCTGTTCTCTTTGACCCACCTCTATTTCCTGTCTGGTTGTCCTGCCTATACTTCCTGCCTGGCTACTGACCAATCAGCATTTATTTAAAACATAATTGACAGAATACAGAATTGTCCCACACCAGGGATGCCTCCAGTATAGCCAGGACCTCAGTGATGAAAAGGGGGAGGGAGGGAACTGACCCTGTGGAGCACAGTTGTCATTGCCTCTCTTGAAAGGTTGAGGCAGGAGGACTATAAGTTTGAGATCAGTCTTGGTCCATGCTGGGGAAGGCAAGGTCCAACTGCTGGACATGTAGAGAGTGTGGGCTGACCAACAGATGCTGGAGTCCA
Source organism: Neodon shergylaensis (assembly GCA_025134845.1). NCBI lineage: Eukaryota > Metazoa > Chordata > Mammalia > Rodentia > Cricetidae > Neodon > Neodon shergylaensis. The sequence continues at coordinate 1,363,254 of JABTXL010002812.1, forward strand.
TGTGCCCTCATATATTGGGCAGTGTGGTTACAAGTGATGGAAGGTCCATTTGTGGCTCTGTATGCTCAGTGGTTCTGTCTCTTTAATACTGTAAGTTTCTCTCAAGGCCAATCTCCAGGAATCTTAAAATACTTAATGCTTATAGGTAAATGAGGCATTGGGAACTAGTCTCCTTGAAATAAGGCCATGGGATGGGGAGGATAGTGTTGACATGTAGATACACTCATTTCTCCAGAATTTGGAGGACTGTTTGGGATCCCACAGAGCACAGGCAGCTACCACCTTCACTCCGAGCAATTTCTTATGGAGATGCTCCATTTGACTATGCGGATTCAGAGTTGGAAACAGTGACTTTATGTCTTCACTTGTCAAGAACGAGCTAAGAATTTGGAGCCAGATGTGGTCATTCCCCGAACCTCTAGAGCAGTGTGCTGCACTGAACACTGTTATACACTATGCATTCATGGTGAGGGCTCTGAGGATTAGCATCCACCCCTCTGCAGACACTCAAAGAAGGAATCTTGGGAGAATTATCACTGGCTGGCTTCTAAGTTGTGTTGCTCTGCAGGAGGAGGCCGCAGAGGGAACAATAATCTCCGTCCATTTAGTCTGATGATTCTAACTGTCAAGGTGACCTCATGTCATTCAGGTTAGCCCACCAGTTCACACGACATGTGATGGACATGCATTTGGTTTGAAAGATTTGTATTCAGTTGATTTTTAGTGTGAAGTATTGTTCACATATTTGTGGGATCTTTCCTGACATGTTTGGTATTGTAGCTTGGCACTCACTGATTAAGAATATTAAGAAGAAAATATTGGAAATATGCAGATTTTGGCAAAAGGTCAAGTTGCCAGGTCAGTTTCTCTGTATCCTGTCTGGGTATCTCTGGGAAAGCTGTATCACTGAACTGAGATTCCTTCAGGTCACTGTGAGATTTTACTAAGGCAAAATAAGTAGGTACAATGTCAGCCACACAGCATATGTTCCTAGGTCTTGCATCTTCACTTTGTACAAATTATCTTTCCCTCTTCAGACACATAGTTATTCTTGGAGACTGAGGGTGTCGTGAGGGACTTGCAGTCAGTTAAACACAAGGGACAAATAGCTTCCGAGTCTTAAATGACAGGAATGTTCACACCTTGCACAACCTACCTCCTGGGGGACTCACGCTGTTTTATTAAAGGAGCCTGACGCTGCATATATGCTGCTGGGTTCTTGGTAGAGAGCTTCATAGTGAATTAAGTGGGAGGAAGATGCCAAGGAAGCCGACTACGCTAATACACATGCAGCATCCTAGCCTTCTCCTTGGAGACATTCCTACTTAATGGACATGGACAGTTTTCAGGAGCTGACCGCCTGTCTAGGGAAAGGGAGGATGTCAGAAGGTAGAGGCAGGCCAACTGGGAGTTAAAGATCATTCTTCGCTGTATGACATCTGCTTCAAAAAAAATAATAATCAAAGGATGTTTGTGAAAGTGGTAGTTTGGTGTTTGAGGATACTCAATGGACTTTAAACTAGAATTCCTATCTTTTTTTTTCACATGATTTTAAAAGTGCAGTTTCTCAGGAGGTGATTTTTAGCATTGAAAGGATCAGGAAGCCAGGTAATGGGACCAATGTGACGTCATCTGCTTCCAGGGCACCATGTGGGCTCTATTCATGAAAACAAATAATGAGTCGTCCACATATTGCAAAAGAGGCACAGGATGTGCTTTGAAAGTGTCCCATCCATATTTCTTTTGTAATATCTCAACCTGCTATTTTTTGTCTTGTGTAGAGCCTGGTGTGGGCTGAGCCTACAGAGCTCAGCGCGGTACCTTTGAGTGTATAATCCCGGTTGTCACGATGAGTTACCGAGAGATTCCCATAGCACTCAAATTAGCACCCAAAATAAATCTGAGAGGTCGTTGTTCAAGGACTGAGATGAAAACATCTTTAAAAGTATGTCTGAGTGGGAGGAGACAGAGCAATGGTGCCTTTGAGCAAATGTGGAACATAAGGGATCTTGCCAGTTTGCTGCTTTTATTCTGGCAACTGGGAGCTTTCTTAGCCCAGCTGCCTGAAAACCAACAAATCTTCCATTTCAAAGCCAGCAGATATTCAAAGATCTAATTGTGCTTTTCCACCCTCTCAAATGATTGTGAGGTCATAGCTCTGGAGTCATGATAATTTTTTTTAATATCTCCCCTATCTGTTATGCAGCCTTTATCAAAATTTAAGCCTGAGTTACATCGTTTTAATATAAGTGATATATTGAAAACAGTAGGTAAATATGATAATCATATTGTGCGCTCTTTTTAGAGAAAGGATTGTTGCCTGGTGTGAGCATGGCTGTTGCCCCAGTGCCCGTAGCAGGCGGTAGGGGTTACTTAATAATGAGCAGATAGTGTAATTGCACATTCTGCAGCCAGTCTGGCATATGCTGTTTGCTCCACAAATAGTAGAGACAGTGTTAATAATAACAGTGGTCACACAATTAACATGAATGTACAACATTTGCCAAAATTAAGTGTTGTGTGTGTATATATATACACACACACCACTTAATATGAATATGAATATTTTGGAACCGGGAAAAGGACTAGATACTTTTTGAGCAATCATTTATGAATCAACCTTCTGTCTCTCAAGTCCTTTTCTTAAAATCTTTATATCTTTACAGGACTCTGGCCAACTCACTTCATGAGGCCAAATGTTGAGGGTGACCTCACATCTAGCCTTTCTTGCTCTTAGCCCCCAGTCTCCACGTTGCCATTTGCAGACTGTCCAGCAGTAAGAGTGGAAGCAGCGGGTGGCTCATGAGCCCTGACTTCAGAGATCAAAGCTTGACTCTAACAGGAGAGAAGACGGGAGTGTCTTTAAGAGCCTCTGAGCCGTAGGTGACTTAATGAGGCGATCACTCCAGAAACCATTTTGATGTCTCTCTTAAAGAATGAGCGTTTTTGAATGAATCTATTTAGCCTTCTTATAAGCGTGATGTCTTTGATGTCCATGAGAGTTGCTTTTATCTCTGATAGCTGAGTTTGTCTCACAACAGTGACCAGGCCTTTTATCATGCTGCCAAGTTGCTAGCAGAAGTTCAGGAGAGATGTACGAAATGGGAAGCCACCTCTTCTGCTGATTGCCCCATTGCCAATATCTGCAGAAGATAATGAATTTAAACTAGCAACAAAGGCACTTTTATAAAGGCTTGATCTATTAGTTTGTTCAGCTTGGTGGTGGAAGCCTTCAGGGGCTCCTGTTTTGGCAGGTAGGCTTTTGAAGGTCTGGTGCTGCTAATAGCCAAATGGTACACAACAATAAACAGAGGGATTAGTAGACACAAGTGCCGGGGGCTGGATAGCAAACCTGGGCCGCTCTAAATCAGCCTGATGCTATGCACAGTAAGCAGCACTCTGTGTAGCACGCCGGAGCTATACAGAGCTCAGTTCTCTCCCTATTCTTGTCCTGTCCAGGGCAATATCGGGAGTTTTATTTATAATTCCCAAATAAGTTGTTAGTTTTTCCTCCTCAGCTGCAGAACCCTGACTTGAATTGTATTTTCATTTTAAACATCAATAGTTCGTTGTGTAAGAGCATTCTTCGGCCTGGAAGATCCTGGCGTTTTCTACAAGGAGCAGAGCTGAGTAACAATTCTTTATAGGGATGGGAGAAATAAAACATGACAGCCTAAAGATGCGTGGTTACGTTGTAACAAAACCTAGCAGATAAAGCTGGGCAGCAAGGATTTATGCGGGGAGATACTGTTCAACCTGAGAAATGGGGGAAGAAGACACTTGGCCCTCCAAAGAGCAAACAGCAGCATGAGCTTTAAAGCTGGCCTGAGGTGGGGCTGGCTCAGGCAGCACTAGCAAGAAGTTGTGTGCCCTAATTTATTTTGTCTCAGCAAAGGGTTCCCTCTTCTGTTGGTTACCCAGAATATGTGCTATTAGCCATATGTGTGTGTGTCAGCAGTGTGGCCAAAACCTATGTTCATTAGCACGTGATGCACTTTCTGCTTAAGTGAACAGATTCAGCTGTCTTTCCTACTTTTAATATAATAGTGTCTCAATTCTTTTATTTAAAAGCAATTTTATTTTTTATTATTTTTGTGGATAAGTATGGTCTGAATGCATGTATTTGTGTGTGTGTGTGTGTACATGTGTGCCTGCCTCTGTGTGTATGTATCCTTAAGGGTGTGTCCGGAAAGGTTTAGGAGAGCAGGGGATTTTCACCCTGAATGTAAGCAGCACTGTGCCCTATGAGTGCAGAGGTCCTGGGCTGGACCAAAGGAAGCTCCAGAATCCATCTCTCTCTTTCTTCCTTAACTGCAGTCACTGTGCGACCAGCTACCTCATGATCTTTCCACCATGATGGATGATATTTTCAAACATACATAATCCAGAATAAACCCGTCCTTCCTTAACTAGGTTTTAGGAGGCAGTTAGGCAGAACAATGGGAAAAATAGCTGATACATAGGGCGAGCTCATGCTGCTTACAGCCCTGTATGTTATCACACTAGGCGGTCAAGGGGTAGATGATGAGAAATGAAGACATGAAAGAGAAGCGAGAACACAGAAGAAAAGGTCATCCCCAAAACCCCAGGCTGGGAAGACAGGACAGGTTTCATTGGGAGGTAGTGGTGGGTTTTCTGTTTGTTTGTTTGTTTCTTAAAAAAATAAAATGTGGAGAAAATGCAGTGAAAACCCTAAGTACAGTTATTTTAATTTCTCTACCTGTTAGGTGTGCATTCCTGAGACTTGTTTTTGTAGCTCTAGGCTCAACCAATTTTTTCTGGTACTGTAAATAAGTAATTTCTCACCTTTTGTTGACAAATGCACAAAGGTAGTGGAGAAGTTTCTTAGTCTAAACAAAAAATGGCTTTGAGAAACAGAAAGGGACCGAAATTCCTTTTGCATCTGAGGTAGTCCCAAGTGTTTTTATAAAACAAATCTTCGAAAGTTCACAGACAAGAATTGGAGGGAGATGGAGGAAGGGGTGGGGAGCTTCACTAGTCAAGGAGGAGTTTTTGCTAAATCGCACTTCCTGGAAAGGAAGGGCCTTGCTTCCTGACATGTGGCTGGAGACCTGCGGGGATGGCCCAGCAGGAACCCTCTAAGAATGCAGAGTCCGAGGACCTTCTCAGAATTATGGGTCTGTTAACAAAACTCTTGGGTTGTATGTAGGCACTTTGACCTATGAGAAGCTATGTTGTAGGAAGCAGAGACCCTGGAGATGTAATTTAATATAACAATGTTCACCCATAATAATGTTTTTCATTCTTTCTGAATAACTCTGATGTACAACAGAACCTAAGGGTCTGTAGTCGAGTGGCGGTTGACTATTGTACTTTCCTGGTCAGAGATAAGTGAGGCAGTGATGCAGGAGGAATGTAAGACTTCTGAGACTGAACAGTGGGATTTAATGTTTGATTTTGCAAGGAAGAGCGAAGTCATTCAGGTTTTGTATTATGTTGGCATCATTTGATGACTTATATCAGGAGAGTTACACTTGAGGTTTTCCTTAACTCTTCCTTGTGTGGGGTTCCTTCCCATATAGAGATTAGGGGGATTCCATGGCCCATAAGGTGTCTAGTCATTGTTCAGTCAATCAAATTCCACAGGAGCAAGAGCAGGCATAGTGTTCTACTTTCATCTCTGTTGCTGTAATCAGATACTGAACAAAAGCAACTTAGGGAAGAAAAGGACTTATTTGGCTTAAATGTGTAGGTCACAGACGTACATTAGAGCAAGTCCATGCAGAAACCAAAGTAAGAGCTTTACACAGAAGTCACGGAGGAACACTGAGTACAGGCTCTCTCACAGGCTCCTGCTTAGCCAGTGTTCTTAAACAGTCCAGGACCACCTGCCTAGGGAATGGTGCCACCCACGGTGTGCTGGACCATCCTATATCAATTAAATCAATTATCAGTCTTCTCGCTCACATGGTGGGTTATAAGCAAGTCCTCTGTGGTGACCTTCGGCTGTGTCAAGTTGACAACTAAAACTAAAACTGGGACACTTACTATATCCCAGAATTCCAGAACACGTGACCCTAGTAGCTTTGTCCATGTGATGAAAGAAGCCCTCTTTTTGTGATCTACTCTTTGGTTTTACAGGATTCTTCCAAATGCCTTTGCATATCTCACCTACAAGAATTTTAGGGCAATCAGAACACATTGCACAAGAATAAGATATGTAACAACTCTCTGAATTTTCGTTATCTATAAATTCCTATTCCTTCTTTCACTTGAATTTTGTGAAGAAGAGGAGGGAGCTTTCATTTGAGGAAACTCCAAGTGGCCCTCTTTCCTTTAAGTCGTTGATGAGGTTGTTTCCCGTGTGGACTGAGCAGGATGCTCTTTTCCCTCCGTGATCTCCTCTTTTCCAGTGGGCTTTGGGGTGTGGAGTTTTGAAGCAATGCCAATGTGGAGAATCTGAAGGCAAGGCTAGTCACACATGAGTTATGACCTAGCAGAGTTGCTGATCAGTGCCTCTCTTAAGTTCTTTGTGATTCTGGGGGATGGTTTAAGAGCACACACAACTGAATGCTTGGGCTATCAACTAAGGCCGACTGAAAAGTTTCCCAGCTCTGTTACTGACTCTGGTGCTCATGGGTGCGTTGAAAGACACAGCTGTGGAGATGACCTCTTCGTTTGTATGTGTTGAGCACAGAGGACAGAACAAGGGCAGCCTCCAACTGCTCCCATCCTCAGTGCCCAGCATGGAACAAAGTCGCTATGAGATGGCCTTTGTGAGACATGGCAGCTACGCTCTGAGGGGTGCGTCCCATTTTACCCTCGGCAGCCTCTCACTGGCCTCGTTTTCCCCAACCAGAGACTGGAGCTGCACCAAGCATGGACAGGCAGGGCCTGTAGTGATTTCACCTGTAGGGAATTAGTCAAGGACTTGTGGGGATCGTGGGCTGGGAGCAGCATGTGTGTGAGGAATGAGGACTTTTAGTTTACAAGGTGGATGTCACACAAGGACTCTAGTCTTTCTCAGTTCCTGAGCATAAAAAATAATTTATAGAATCAGAAACCAGGAAGGGAAAGTAAGAGAATCTGATTTGGCAAACCTAATATGAAGACTTTTCATGGAAGCTGGGTTAAGCGTCCTGCATGCGGACCTGTCTTCCTATTTTAAACCTGGAAAACGGAAGGAAAGCCCAGAACCCATGAGAACCAGACTTCCGTGGCCTATGATCCTGTGATCACTAGTTCAGAATCATTCTCTGCTCACTTCTCCTGTGAGTATGGAGAAGGAGACAAGATAGCAAATATTATGATAAAGATATAAAAAACCGAAACATCCACTCATCTGTAGATCAAAGACCACAGTAACCTTGTCAGTCTTACAGGGAAATACATCCTGTTGTCTTTTCCCCAAAAGCAAAAATCTTAAAATTGAACAAAATTCCATAGAGGAGGAATACAAATGAAAATAAAGTATAACCGTGTAGAAAAAAATACCAGGCATGTAGCAGAGTTTCCTTCTGAAAACCAGGACATTAACAGCTAAAAGAAAAATTACACTGTGGTTTGATGAAGGAGATTATTTGGATTTAAAGGAAGGCCAATTCAAATTGTTCCTTGTGTCTGATGTTCAACCAAATCTAGACTGGAGATACAGACAGGGAAGAGGCTCTTCAAACATAGACATGCGACTTAGAGTCCAGGAGCAGTAGAGTCATTATTTAAAAGAAAAAACACTCACAGAAATGAATAATGAAACTGGTACTCTCAGAATGAAACTGAAATCACTATTGCATGTAAATAAATGGTGAAAGCAGAATGTATTAAAAGGAAAATGTTCCATAGAAAATGGAGGTAGGAAGGTGCAGTGAAATCACACCGAATCTCATGTGCTCAATGGAGAGTGGGAACATGGAATACACTGGCTTTCAGATCTCATATTAGTCAGTGTATTACTCCGTCTGTCTGTCATCTGTCTGTCTGTAGTCATCATCTATCTAATAAATCCCTCATCTACCACTTCTCTCTATTATGTTTCTCTGTTCTATGTATCTAACTCTCTTGTTTATAATTTATCTATCTTTATATCTATCTATAATCTATGTATCTCTCTATGTATCTATCATCTATATATCTCTCTATGTATTATATATCATCTATATATCTCTCTATGTATCTA
>JABTXL010002812.1:1371400-1381854 GCA_025134845.1 Neodon shergylaensis
ATAGATAGATAGATAGATAGATAGATAGATAGATAGATAGATAGATATTAAAAGTCTTCTACAGTGGTAGCTTCTATCAGGATCATCTATCTATCATCTATCAATATCATCTATATATCATCTATCTATCCATCACTCATCTACTGTATATTTGCCATGTATTCATGTGTCATGTATCTATCTATTATTACATGCCTGCTTACACTGTGTAGCATGTGCATATGGGGAGGGTAGACAGATGGATTCCGGCTTTGAACATCCTAAAGGTAAGTACTTATAGAATTGAAGGTTGTCCATTCAGCTCACCATATCAGAGAAAACAAATCACTATCGTATTTCTGTGGGTTTGAGCTGGTTCTCATGTGGTCTAGCCTAGCTTAAAATTCCCCATGTACCTCAGGTTGGTCTTGAACTTCTGCCTCTTTTCCCTCAGCTTTCTAAGTGTTCAGATTCTAGGCATGTTCTACAATAACTGGTTCATAATCTTCCTAAAAATTGTCTGAGAAAAAGTTGTCAAGGTAGTTTAAAATATGCAAAGGCAAATATGAGAAAAAGGTGATTGATTATCTGGTATAAATTAAACTTTAATCACTTAACTTCCTTTTATAAGATTTAACTCCACACTTCTAATAAAATCTTCAAGCACATACTTCAAGGTATAACAAAAATAAACAAACAAAAAGTTCCAGAATTAATTAAGGATCTAGCAAGCAAATCAGAAACAATGTTGAGAAGGTACTATTAATAACGATTAAAAACAAAATCATAAGCCAAAAGCATTAGAAAAAAATGAGAATAGTCACTTAATATTGATGAAAGATAAAATGTATAATGAAGACATCAAAGATACAAATCTGGGTTCACTACTAAAACATAAAACCAAAACAAATCTTTACGCAAGCAGGTAGATCAGTGAGAACATAATTCTAGCTACAGATTTTAATGTACCATTTTCAGATCCTAACAAATAAAACAGAAGATAAATACCTTAAGGATTAAGCAATTCATAAAGCTGAGTTAATAATTGTGTCTTAATGGTCTACATCACAGAAAATATTTCTGTCTTTCAACTGTGCATGGAATGTTATTGACCATGATTGCAGAAAACATCAGTTAAAAACCCTCAACCTGGACTTATTCGGGCTTTGCTTTTGGACATTTGGCACAATAGAACCCAGAAGAATGACAGAGATTTCGCCTCAGAAATGCATATTAAAATTGGCCTTATAAACAACTTCTAGCATACACATGCATGTGCACGTGTGCACGCGCACACATTTACTCAGACACTGGCCAGGTCAGGGCGCCAGATATTTGGTGTCTTCTATCCCTGTTTACCTTGTTGCCTTGCTCCAGGGTGGAAACTCACCTTTTCCTCTATGCTGCTTGCGTAGCTAGCTTCCACAGTTCGCCTGTCTCAACCCTCCAGTGCTGGGGTTACAAGCACATACAGCCATGCCTAGCTTTTTCCTGGAGATTTGAACTCAGATATTGATGCTTGCAGAGCAAGTACTCCTACTATTGAGCCATCTCCCCAACTCCAATAATTAGTAGTTTTAAAAGAAATAAAGCAAGGCTAATTAGTAATTTAGAATTCTCAGAATAAGTCGGAATAAACCAAGCACTCTGAGGGGAGAAGGTGATGTGACCTCAACAGTATCCTGAAGGAATCCATGCCTGAGGTATTTTGGTTATTCTGAAAGGTGATTAGCGCTTCATGAAGGATATTGACAACAGACAAGGAAATTTGAAGGGGACAGTTAGTTAACAGTTGCTAATGGATGTGAGTGCCCAGCAGAAGGAAGACAACAGGGTTTGATGATGGTGGGGTAGATGGCACTTTTTGAAGATGATTTCTGAATAGAGGGGAAAGATGACTGAGATACTTCCTTCTTAGTTATTACTGTAATCTAACAAGGCCATGGTCAGAATAGTGGCAGTGGTAAAACAAACAAGCAAACAAAAAAACCTGGTTTTTATAATTACAGCAGCAAATAGGAAGGGTTTCTAGGAGTTTCTAAAAAATCTAGAAACCATGGCAAATTCCCCAGGAAACTGAATTAGGATTGTTGTTAGTTTGAGGCCAGTGGAGCTACTTAGCAAGTTCCTATGTGAAAATTAAACAAAGGGAAATAAAATGTCAATGGCTTTATATTTAAAAAAGAAGAAGAAATTATCACACACTGTAAAAAAAATGTATATCACAATGCAAAAGACTCATTTTTTTCCTGAGGAATTACTGGCCAGAATAACATCTGCCCCTTGCCTATCTTCAACCCCAGGGGTTCTCCTTAGACCTCCTGTTTCTTAAGATTGCTTTTGAGTTACTTGGTATGGTGATGTATTAAATTATTCACATATATACATGACTAGAAATACCAGGTGTTGCTAAGTTCTTCTTTTCCTCCTTGTGTGTTGGATGTGCATCTGTGAGAACACACGTAGAATTTATCTGTGAGAGCACACATGGAAAGCCTTTGTCTTGTCACAGATCTGTCTTGTCTTCTGTGTCTCGGTGGCTAAGTTATCCTTTACACCCAGACCAACACTGCTGAATCTTGGGGGTGGGGGTGGATTCTGGGTTTGCTTCCACAGGAATGTTCCATTGAATATTTTCGTATTTATATTCCCTTTGTGAACATGGCTCATGCCCGTGATGAAAGGAAACACCCTTACAAGGAAATTGCTCTATGCTAATGCTATAACTGCATAAGAATGCATTATTAGTGACTAATAATCCATTGCAATGCTGTAGATGCCATTTCTTGAGCCATTCCCAGCCATGTGCTTCTGCACTGGTCAGTCTGTGCCAGCCTGGTGATACTATACACACACACATGTGTACAAGCTCAATGTAGCGACAATGTGGAGGGAAAATGGTGTCTTCTTGCCTTGACCTGCTCCTGTTTGACTATGTTTTCATATGTCTAAAAGCCAATTCAGTTTCTTTTCCCATGAAATGTATTTTTCATTTATACTCATTTTTCTGTTTAGGTTTACCATTTCTGCTGTTGATTTATACGAACCTTTTCCACTTTATTGTAGCCAAAAGGCTATGAAGCTATTAAACATTTTATGTATAAAGAAATTTAATCATTTCTATCCCACATGAATCACCTAGTCATTTTTTTTCTATGTATTTTTTGCTTTGTTGTTTTTCCCCAGAGTGTTTGGTGCTTTTGCTATTACTCTTGCAGTAATGAAGTCCTAGCCTCCATGCGCTTAGTAACTAAAATCACAGCCAATTTGGCAGAAGCCCAGAGTGTATGTTCTTAATCACTGTATAAAGCTGCCTTTTACAGTATGGCCACTTAGCATATTCTTCTCGCCTTGAGAAGGCTGAATGTCCCTCGTGGAGCCTACTTTTTCATTAGTTTTATCCAGGTGAAAGCCGTGCCCCACCCCTCCATGGATTTCATACCCCAGACTGGTAGAGTCTCTTTGTTTTCCGTTTTCAGCGTAGGACCATTGTTTGCTCTTCTGTCAAAGTCTCTGTCATCGCTGGTGTCCACAGCCTTCTTTCTACTCTTTGGGCCTTTGTCTCATGCTTCTCCTTAGTTACATGATTTCAGCTCGTGCTCTTTATGCAAGTTGCTGTTACTATCCCCATTTCTACACCTGCTAGGGTGAACCCCCTCAGAGTGTCAGTATTTCAGTCTGGTCAACTTGCTATCTCCACTTGCCCACAGCTGTTCAAACACACTTTCTCATGGTTGTCATATTCTCATTGCAATGCCTTATCTGGTAATGGCTAAACTTTTTATTTTCACAAACGAAAACAGGGTTTGGAATCTTAAAGGTAATATTTAGCCACGAAAGTATTATCTTTTCTTTTTCCTAGCTCACCTACCCTCAGTGAAAAAATACTTTGTTATCGCATAATTGGTTGATTCCATCTTTTCCCCCTGGTTTTATGTCATCTCCTGTCTTTCCTCTGGTTTTTGGTACAAGCTAAATCACACGGCCTGTCATTATACATTTTGGAAAAACATTACCATTATCCTGGCTCCTTCCCTCCATGTTACACATCCCAATTTTGGATGGACTCAATTTGTCCCTGAGGAATTGACCTTACCAGACAGAGTCAGGTGGTCAGGTAGAGTAAAAATGCAGTTGGATCGGTGCTCACCTAGAAATCCCCACGCAAACTCCGATTATGTTAGCATTCCCTGGTAATCCTGCTGCGTCCTCACCCACTTCAAGCTTAGTCTCCCCTCCTTCTGATTTTATTCTCACCCTCGACTGACCTTGCAACCTTGCTTTTGTCACTGAGCAGAAAAGGCCTCAGAGGAGAACTCTCCCATCATCTCACCCACCACGCATGCCCCCATCCCGGCTCCCGACTACTCCTCTTTCCTATTGCAGCACCTGACTCTTGCAGCACCAAAGCCAGCCCTTACCTGTGCTTTGCATTCTGTTCCCCAAGGCTTTTCAGTGACCTATGACTTTTGGTTATCTTTTTCCTATTTATTTTACCATCCCTCTGGAGTTATTGCCATCAGGATTTTATCATTGCTTTTCATCCTACATACTATTGCTTTTTTTTTGTCCATGTCCCCCACTGCTCCATCCACATAGTTTCTCATCCAATTTCTAAGAATGGGCTGTGCGGGGGGGGGGGGGGGGGCTTCCGAAGCTCTGTTCATATCTAATCTAACCCATCACAATGTCATTGGCAGCCCTTCCATTCAAGCCTGATTTAGAGAACACAGGTCTCTGTCATGACCGTAATCTGTCTCTCAGGAGCAGCTGAGCACAGCTCATTGCTCCCCTCCCCGCCCCTTCTCTGTGCATCCTTGGTAACAGACTGTCTCGTCTCCCTCCCCATTTCTCCATAACCCTTTCTTCTGTTATTTTGCACGCTCCTCTTCTGTGCAGACTAAAACTTGTGTTCTCCAGATCTTCCATCATTTCTTTGCTCTTTTTTCCCCTTTTTAAAAGTGTCCTGAAATTAGTATCTCTAGTCCTTCTCTTTCCTGTAAACTCTGTGTTTTGATCCAAATGCCCAAATGCTCTCAAGTCATACATCATAAGATGTGTCTTGGACTACATTTTCCACTCTAAGCTTGCTTCCCTCTGTGTGTTCTTTCCCACTCTCCGCTGCTTTTGTGGAATAAGCATAGCCTGCTTTCTTGTTCCTCGCTGTCTCTTTCTTGTATACTCTGAGATCATCAGTTTTCTCTCTACTCTTTTTTGAATCAATCACTTCTCTTTCTTTCAGTCTTCGGGGACACCGTCTGTTCTTGAGCCCTGGATCATTGCCCCTGGAGAAGGGACCTTGTGCTTTCAACATCCATATTTCCCCACTGGTGGCCCGTTAGAATGTGACTGTCGAAAGTAGTTTGCTGTTTTCAGAAACACAAATCGCCATCAACTGCAGCTTAAAAGCTGAGTTCAAGGATTTATCTTTGTTGGAGGGCACAATCTTGAGTTCTAAATGCCTATGCTCAAAGTTATAAGTGAGCTGGCTTCTTGCCAGTCCTGAAGTTTATATGTGAGAAATTTTCCGATGTATCAGATGATGTCAGCCTAAGATGTTGTTACTAACCCAAGAAGGACACTTCCAAAGCCAGAATGAGCTTCAGTTTGGCTTTTACTGGGAATGAGTGTGGGCCTCTCTGTTAAATGGAATATTTCTAATGTAAGATAGGGTTAAAAATTGATGTTATATTAAATCAAAGTTTATGCCATTTTGCCCAACAAAACCATTTCATATGTAAAAAAATAAAGAGAGCTATGTTGTTGTATATGATATATACTATACATATGTGCATTTGATGCCATATGTATTATATAATATAATATAATATAATATAATATAATATAATATAATATAATATAAAGACAAAGTCCCAGGGACTTAGTGTGTTATGCAGTTCTCCATCCTGTTGTAGCTCCAGGAAGGTGACCATCATTCTTTGTTCCATCAGGCAAAGTGTGTCTAGCTTTCTTGGAAAATGTATCTCAAATCCACCCCCTTTCCCCATGTTCATGCTTCTGTGTTCTCTTTTACGAGCAATGAAATAGCTTCTGCTCCATCTTGTACTTCTCTGGCCCTGTACAGTTTACCCTACACCTCACCTAACAGCTTCAGTTGATCTTTGCAGCAAAATACAGTTTATTTCCTTTGACCACTGTGGTAGGTGATCATATTGCTTCAATTATTCTTTTAATCATCTTATAGCCTACATACCACTGTCACCCTTACAGGGGTTCAATAATTTAATCAAGGTCACACAGGAAGAAAGTGGGGGAGTTCCCGATCTAAGCCTGAGCTGCTTTTCATTAGAGCCTACACTCCAAACACACGGCCATGTTCTTCCCAGAATGTACCATTTTCCTCATCCCGGCAACCTGAACTCTTGTAACTCAATATTTCATCTGTATTGCCTCTGGGGACCTTGAGAATTACAGCTTACTTCCTTCCAATGGCGATCATTTGTTTTTCTGGCACTCAACATCAAAGGGAGCCTTGTTTTAAATAGTGGAATTAGGGCCGGCTCACTGGGGCTTCATCCTGAATTCCTAGGGGCTCTACTCAGGTGGATAGCATTTTCAACACACTATTTTGTGATACCCTTGAGATGGGCCCAGTGTGGCATATTTTTTTCTCTTTCTCCTTGAGTACAGATTAATTTAGTAAAGTACTGTGGTAATTCTGGGGAAATAACATATTTACATACCTTTTCTGCAGCTGACTCCGGAGAACTCACTGGTCTCTCTTCAGCTAATCACAGTAATCAGAGATGCAGAAGGAGACTACTCATTCTTTGCAATTTTCCCATGAAGGTCTGCATGAAAACAAGTACTTTCCATCCTTTCTTTCCAGACCACCCCCTCGAGGCCCTTAGAATCGAGTTTGTTACAGTTCCAATCCATCACGCTCATGGTTTAAATGTTATTGTCTTCCCACTGCCTGCCCAGGGAAAGCCAGGCTCGGTGTTCGCATTCAGACATTCTGTGATGCTGTCCGCCGTGACTCTCCCTCCTTTTTTTTCGTCTTGATCACTTTATGTGTGTCAGGATCTCAGCAATGAACTGTGTAACTCTCCCAAAGCAACCTCACTCTTTCTTGTCCAGTGTCTTTGTTCTCTTGAAAGTAAAATTGTTCATCCTTCTAACATGTCCATTTAATAATGTTTAAAAGCTGAGTGTATAACTTAGTTGGTATAGTGCCTGCGTGGCATGCTCAAAGTCCTAGCTTTGATTCCCACACCCCATGAACAATGCATGGTGACATACTCCTGTAGTCAGGCAGGAGATCAGAAATTCAAGGTCACCCTGAACCCCGTAGCTAATTAGAGGCCAGTTAGTTGAGACCCTGTCTCAAAAAATATCATTTAAGGTAGAAAATCAAATATCACAATACTAAGTAGATACTAGCTTTGTCTGACTGTGCAACACTTTTTGTCTGACTGTGTGACATTCTTTGTCTGACTGTGCAACACTCTTTGTCTGACTGTGCGGCACTCTTTGCCTGACTGGGTACCGCTCTTTTTATTATAGCTTGGTTTTCAGTAGCAGAGTGCCTAGAAAGTCTAAGAAGCTGACGGAGTCTCCAGCAGCTGTTGTGCTTTAGAAGCTGATAATGGAGAGCACAGGGGCTGAGATGATTGGCTAGAGACCCAAGTTTGGAGGCCACCAACCAGTGAGCATAGCCTTTGGCCAGCTCCCAGGGAGAGAGAAGCGAAAGCAATAATCCCGTGATAAATTACATCCCTGTGAGTTGCTCTGGAGGGTTGAAGCTGAAGCTGCCATTTGGTCCTTTTGGTAGCAGTGTCAGGATTGTGTGGTGCATACACCATCCCTTAGAGCGCCCCCTGTCAGTAATCATGGGTGGTGACAGGATTCAGGGCCTGTCGTAGGGAGAGTGGAATACCTCTTTTAGGACCTGCCTTTTAGACTGTAGACACTGTGCTCTGAGCACTTGCCTCCAGAGGGACAGGAGTGTGCTGACAACATTTATATGATGACACAGCCTGTGTTAAAAGTATTATATACAGTAAACATTATTACCATTTTTATGATTCTCTTTCATTTAAAAATATACAAAGAGCTTTAAAATTAGGAATGGCATAGAATCCTGGGACAATAGTACAGGCTGTGTTTGCATAACTCCGGTGGCTGCCAGGGAGCCATGCGATGAGCTGTCTCTCTCGCTGGAGCCTTTGTGGACTTGTATTGCTATGGAAATTTCCAGGCAGATGACATTAAAGCATCTTGAGGAAAAAAGAAAGAAAGTGCTGTGTTCTTCATTTTCATTTTCTTCCTTCTCTTTGTTCTGCCGGCAATGAGTAGGGCTGTGTCGTGACCTTCACCTGAACTCTGGGGTCCTGACTCTGCACATGCCAAAGTCAGAATAGGGGTCATTATTCATCTCGCACCTATATGTTCGAGTGCTTCTGGCTGTATTGTTAGTATAAAAGAAACAAAAATGCCATTCACCCAATCGTCTTCTTCTCTAATAATGGCACAACTGCAATGATACTTATTGAGTTTGGCTGTTGAGAGGTAAGGCAAGATAATGAATATGTTATAGACAGAGTTTTCCTGTAGCTGATGGCTTCTGGGATGCTTAATAGCTTTATTCTCAAATCAAATTAGATCCATGTTGAATAGGTCATAGTCGGGTCTGCAGATGACGAACAAGGCTTTCTCTGTTATTATGATGGGAGCAGTGTTTTCCTGAGTCAGCTCTGCCCATTTCTGGGGATACAGACACTGTGATTATTGCCATTGCTTTTTATGAGGTGGTAACTTGTTAACAGAGGAAATTACGCATTGTCCAGTGACTTTGCTGTCTGGAGACACATCCACGATGCATCCGTGTTTTTATCCGCAGCCCCCTTCACCGCTCTATAGTCATGAAAGCACAAAGGAAGGACAGCAGTATAGACTTACAGAACGTGATGGTACCTCGACGTCCCTGCAGTGAGGGGCCGGGACCCAGAATTGTCAGCTCAGAGAAACTTCTGCTCCACCAGCCTGGTTTTAGTCAGAGTATTTTTTCAGAGAAATGGAAGTGAAACTAAAATACCTACCTAGTGTTGAGTCTTAGTAGCTACTTTGAACTTGAAATAACACCGCAGGCTGGATGTCTGCACTCTTGCTCTCCAGGTGGTGGCGCTGTTTGGGAAGAGAGTGGTACTTTCAGAAGGTGGAGCATCACTAAAGGAATTCAGTCTTTGGAGGTTGGGCCTTCAGGCGCTTTTAAAGTCTGCCCCCCTTTTTGATTCTTTTTCTGCTTCCTGAGTTCAGGCCCAAAGGAGTATTTTAAATGAGAATGGCGTGCCCTGGTTTATTATTTTTCTTCTTTGTTTGTGTTGCAAAGGTCAGGCTCCTGTGGTGAGGGTGGAAATAGAGAGACAAAATTTGAAGCATGAGCACCGTGAGGTGTGTTATTTATATGTGGAAACCTGTTTCCTAATTTTTGAAGTACAATAATCACTTAATAAACATCTGTAAGATAAAAGAATATATCGATTGACTCCAAAACCCTCGCAAATTCTGTGGATTTGTAAACACCTTGTTCACCATTCTTTGCGACCAATGGCTGTGAGTGTTATATCTCAATACCTGGAGGAGCCTAGTGCTTCTGTTCTAATGCTAGTCCATACCATATTCCTGAAGTGATTTGAATCATCAGGCGTTCTGACTTTAAACACTTTCACTTTCTATCTGGACACCCAGGCTGTTTTTGAATAGGAATCCCCTTTTTATCCTAGAAAGGCTGGTGTTTTCTTCTGTCTGAACACTGTCTCTGAGTGAGGAGGGGGTGGAACTGGAAGGCTTCTCAGGTTGTGATTGCCACAGGTGAAGGGTGCAGTTTGAGCTGAGCGAGACTTGAATTTTTCCTCACGGTGGGCAGTCCTTATCCCACTTCTGCCTTTGGATTTTAATCTGCATTCCGGGTGCATATGGGAAATTATCACCCCGTCATTCGCTTTCATAATAACTCATGAACCCTTTATCAGTCTGTATCTCAATACCATATCTCACTTTGGACTAAATTTAGTATTGTTCTCAAGTGGGAAGCTCCCTTCTAGAAGTGGAGAGAAAAGGTCTTGAGTAGAGGAGAAAAAAGAGCAAGTAGCAAGAAGGCTGCTGATCCTTCATGCTGTATTCCTGTCTGGGTTTTGTTTTGTTTAGATGATTAGATCATGATGGTGGTGGTGATGATGATGGTGGTGGTGATGATGATGGTGGTGGTGATGATGGTGGTGGTGGTGATAATGATGGTTGTGGTGATGACAGTAGTGATGGTGGTGATGGTGGTGGTGATGATTATCATGGTGGTGGTGGTGGTGATGGTGGTGGTGGTGGTAATGATGGTTGTGGATTTAATGATGACAGTGGTGGTAGTTATGCCGATGTTGATGATGACGATGGTGGTGGTGATGATGACAATGGTGTTGAGGTTGACAGTGGTGATGGTGATGATGACAGTGGTGGTG
>JABTXL010002812.1:1381864-1421246 GCA_025134845.1 Neodon shergylaensis
TGATGACGGTGGTGTTGAGGTTGACAGTGGTGATGGTGATGATGACATTGGTGGTGGTGATGGTGGTGGTGGTGAAGATGACAATGGTGTTGAGACTGTCAGTGGTGATGGTGATGATGACGGTGGTGATGAAGATTTGTATAGGGTCTCACTATACAGCCAAGGCTGGAATTGAGCTCACAGCAATCCTTCCTCAACTACTTCCTGAGGGCTACAGGCATATGCCACCAGACTTACTCAGAATTCTTTTTGATGGATTTGTGTATGTGCCTGTGTAGATGCATGTGCAGGTTACTACATATTTGTATGGAGGCAGAGGTTGACATCCAGTATATTCCTTAATCACTCTCCACCTTAGATACTGAGGTAGGTTCTTTCAGTGAACCCAGGAAATACTGATTTGGCTAGTTTAGCTAGCCAGTTTACGTGGGGGACCCTACCTCGCTGCCTCGTGAATGCTGGGTCCACAGGCAAATGGTCACATCTGCCTGACACTTACAAAGGTTCCAGGCATCCAAACTCCTGTCCACAAGATCACACAGTCAGCGTTTTACCCACAGAGCCATCTTCAGCTCCTGGAATTGTTTTTAACTAAAGATTAAGCTTGACTTTGACTTTGCGGACAATAGGATGGAAATGCTCTCATAAATATCATAGCCAAGAGCAAAACAATTAGAATTAACATTTTTATTAAGCTTCCTCTAAGGAACAAGGTGGAAAGAGAAAATCGTGTTCACATTCTGAGTCAAACACCTTTTCCCTTTAGTCACGTTAGGTAATGCCTATGGGATTTAGTGCCTGTGTGATCAGGAAGAAAAAAAATGAGACTATTGCAGGTGACACTTGTGTTATAAATTATAGCGGATTGCTAAAATTCATGGAAAGATTCTATTTTAATCTCCATTTTTTCATTATCATACTGACAAACATTATCATTGTGTGTGGATAGAAAATAATTCTTTGAAAGCCAAGAACTTCTCTGTCTTGCCCTAATATTATTTATGAATGTTTCAAACTTGATGTTCTTCTGTGATACTGTTTGGACGTGAAGGTACTTTAAATATCAGCTTAAACAGCTTGAACACACCGAAGTGAAGGAGACCATCAGATACCTAGTCCAGGTACATTGCCTTCCATCACATCAAGGATCAGCAAGGTATGGGGGTTTTGCCATGACTGGTTTGTAAATAAAGCTTTATTAGAGCACAGCCCTACTCATTCATATATTGTTTGTGCCTGTTTTCATGCTTCAGTGTTAGTATGTATGATTCTGTAACTGTGATGGAAGCATGCTTTATGAAGGCTATGCACTATCCAACTCATTTTTGAGTGTATGTGTTATGTGTGTGTGTGTGTTCATGTGTATGCAGGTCCACATATGGACACGAGCATGAGGAGACCAAAGGATAACCTTAGGTGCCTTCCATGTTTTTGTTTTAAGTCAGGGTCTCTCAGTGGTCTGGAAATTACCAAGCAGGCTGGGATGGCTGGCCCCCTGATCCGAGGGACCCACCTGTCACTACCTCATTAGCTCTGGGGTTACAAGTAAGTGCCATCACCTCTGGCTCTTTTCTTTTCTCATGTGGATTCTTGAGATCCAACTTAAGTCCTCATGCTGGCAAGGCAAGCACTTCGCTAGCTGAGCTGTCTGTCTGCAGCCCTTTCTCTGGTCCCTTACAGACCAAGTGTGCCAACCTCTGCTGTAGAAGCAGGTTTTACAATTTGACCTCTGGTTCCAAATGCATAATTTGTAATGAGCTTCTGCAGTGACTGCTTGCTTCCAGTGAGTCCTGCTGGCCCTCCTCTCTCCCTCCCTTCCTCCCTCCCCCACATTCCTCCTTATGTGTGTGTATGTGTATTATTGAATATGTCATAGCTCCAATAAAGTATACTGTTCCAGGTTTATATGCTTGATAATATAAGTTTACTGATGAGCTTTGCCATACCCCAAGTGAGGTAGCTCAGAATCCAGGCTTTCCACAGATAAATAACACTAGTTAGAGGAAAAAATAATAATCTTGAAAGAGTCAATCTAAGAGTGAGGTAGTACCTCTCTAGATCTGTGTAAAACTATATTCTTTCTAATTAATTTGACAGTTATCCAGCAAGGTAACACATAAGGAAACTGAGTCTCGGAACAATTATTTGCTTGAAGCAATGTGTTCTAGTGGGTAAATCTGGGCTTAAACCTGAATTTGACACCAAAGTCCACAGACGTCCCTTCTCCAACCATCTGGTATCTTTTCAAGTAAGCTGCAATAATCAGACAAATTCCACAGATTTGTATCGAGAGCAACCAGTCATTCTCCCCTCTGCTCACACCCTCTCGCTGCATGTGGTGGTCAAGTAAATGCAATTTTTTCTCTAGGTGTAAAGCAAGAACACGAGTTTCTTACGCGACTGCTATTCATATCTCATGTCTAATTTTTAAAAAGTGTATCTTTGGAACGGTGATGGAGGTCAGTGTTCACACTTCTTGGGAGATTTGAGACATTTTTTTTTAAGGTAGAGACACCCTCCTGTCAGAATTCTATCAGCCTGTGATTTTTCAAAGAGGTACCGAGTCCTTCAAAATGCCACCGCTAAAGGTTGTTGGGGGCACAGGGATTTCGAGATCAATTATATGAGTAGCCGGCTACGATTTATCATTGGAAGATAACATCTGTGTGAATTTAAGAAGAGGCTAGTCAATATCACAGCACAGAGATAGGACATGGCCACTGTAAGAGTATTAGAGATTAAAAAAGGAGGAGTAAGCCTTCCACTTCCACCCCTCCACGGATGAGGGATGGGAGGTGGGTGGAAATGCCAGGAATGCTTGCTATTTTAACTGAATTGTTCAGGGTAAAACAACGAGAAGGCGAGAATTATTCATTTTGAGATTTAATGCTCCCGTGTTCACCCTGGGCCAATAGCAGAGTCAAGTATAATGAATTAGAGGAGCAAAATATGTGGTAGCCAAGCGGAAATCAGCTTCATTGCATGCACGTGTCTCTTTTCCTCCTCATCCTCAAGAGGAGTTAACGCTATCTCAAAAGTGAACCAGAGTGCCAAGGTTTTGAAATTCATCTGAAGTCGGAACAGCATTATGAGTTTATCATCAATTAGCATAGAAGTGGGTGTGGACTCATTTCTCCTCTTTGAAGTGCTTTTCTTCCGCATCCAGTGGCTTCTTACAGGTACAAGATGTGCGACAACCACGAAAACAACCCAGAGGAAGTGTGCTTACTTATAATGCTAATTATATAAATGTGGTCAGCAGAACCAGGCCGGGAACAAACCTAAGGAAGCGTTACCGATGTGAGGCGTGACGATCCACTTGCCATCACTTTTGCTTTTCTAAGCTTCAGAGTATCAAATTGTTTACAGCTAGGAGTGGAAGAGGAAGGCAATCTCTAGTTACCCAGCATTTTAAGTTGGAGTCTCACAATCAGGGTCTTTTAGAGTGTCTTTGGCATATGCCGGTCCCCCAGGGACTGCAGCCGAGCAGACAGTTGGGGAGGCTTCACAAGAGGGAGTCCTATCTCGTGGCAGAATTCCACCCCTCCTGTAGTAGGCCACCTTCTTGAACAGGGGTAGAACAAGATGCTTCTGAATTGTGGTCAGAGTTTCTCTGTTGCCTCTGGTTTGGAATAGGGCTGCCACAGCAGGAGGGCTTCTTCAGTGTCTGTGTTCCTCCTGGGGTGTGGTGGGGGAGGCAGGACTTTCCATAAACCATTGTCTGTCTGTCAAGAAGTCAGCTCCCTCCATCTGGACACTGGCTTCAGTGTTCATTTGGACACTTCCTATTGTTCAAGGTGTAGGGAGACACAAACAATAACAAGCTCACAAAGAAGAAAGATGGCTGAAAAATGCATGTTAAATGGCCCAGAAACATTGTCCTCTGCTGGGTTTATAAAGGCTAGTTCATCTTCCCCGTATTCAGTGGCATCCTTTGTGGTGGTTGGGGACCTGAGTGTTAGCACAAAACTGAGGCTAACACCCCTCTGTAAGAGGCTGAGCAACATGCGCCCACGACAGGGCTCACCACTAACGGGAAGGCTTGGTTCTTCCTGTTTTGTTCGTTCTGAGTTGATTTCTCAGGTCTGATGATGCTAGCATTTGCGTTGCTGGTGGCAACGAATTTCTGTTGAGGTCAGGGAGATCTGAGTGTAGTCTGTGGCTTTGCAGGTGTGGCCTTGACTTATGAAGAGACTTGGTGGGGGGAGGGCACAGGAAAGAGCGGTGGGAGCAATGGCTACAGCATGGAGAGCTCAGCTTCAGAGTGTGGGTTTCTCAACCTGTTTACTTCCAAAAGAATTTCATTGATCTGTACCTTCACCTTAAACATATTTATGAGTGCTTTTTAGCAGGGAAGCTTTGTCTCAGTGGGCTTTCAGAATGAGGAGAAAACCTCAGCTTCTTGGGAAATGACAGCGTTTGGCTTGGATAAATGGTGACTCTTCTCTCTTGTAGGCAGGTGCACTGTGAGCATCGTGTCACAGATTTGAAAGAGGAAACCTCAGTCCTGTGTCTGCCCTTTATGTGATAGGATCTTAGCCTTCCAAGACTCGGTTTGTTTCCCATTCTGTAGAATGGAAAATGTCTTGCAGCACCCTGTATGTTATAGTGAATGGAGTCACACTTGCTGCTTTATAGCAGGTGTTTGATAAACTATAGCCATTTCGTATGCCGCAGTTTTCCTCAGGCAGCATGGGGGGAAATATTTCCTTATTGATAAATACCTACTTGTTTAAAGATGCCTATAGCTTGGACATACACTATATTAGGGTCTTATCCTGCTGTTCATTTTTATTTGTTTATACTTACATGTGTGTGTATATAGGCACATTCCATGTGTGCATAGGGGGGCATATTTCAAGGTGTGTGTGTGTGTGTGTGTGTGTGTGCATGTGTGTGTATAGGCACATTCCATGGTGTGTGTGTAGGCACATTCCAAGGTGTGTGTGTGTGTGTGCATGTGTGTGTTTGCATAGGTAAGAGGATAACTTGGAGTAGTTGGTTTTTTGGGTTCTTTCCTTCCATCACCTGAGTCCCAGGGATTGAATTCATGGTGCGGCTTAGGCGCAAATGCTGGCACATGCTCAGCCGTCTTGCTGGACCTTCCCCTGTGATTTGAACAGCCCATGTGAAGACTGCAGACTCTTTTCTTAGCATTATGAATTACACCTAGAGGAATTTTCAGCTAGTTGAGCTTGATACGACCTGAGCCTATAGAACTCAGCTGTGGGAAAGGAGCTCAGTGGATAAATATGATTCTAGTGCTAAGATGCCATGCACTGGTGTGTAGAGAGGGATGAGTTGTATTCTACAGGGTGGTTTTCAATTTTAGCCAGAAAAAAAATTGCAATTTTTTTAAGTGAGATTCCCACTAAGGGACCAACCTGTAGAGTGGTCCTTCTAGGGCCCATTCTTGATTGAACTTCCAGTTGTGATATTTATTAGATACACTATTGATCACAGGTTTTATGCAATACTATGTTTATTATCTATGCATCTAACTATCAAACGCACTCTTTTTTGAGTAGTATAACTTAGCACATATTTGATATTAGGTACTATACTCGTGCTGATATTATCAACCAAGATGGTCAGTGAGGCAGCACATCTATGTATAGAGACGACAATGTGACTTACAACTTTTCAGATATTAACTTCATAAAACTCAAGGAGTTATGGCACTGCTTCTGTCAGATTGGACCTAAGTTAGGGATATGTATGTATGGCTGAGGGATGCGCACAGGAGTGTCACTTAAGGTGGGGTCTACAGGGTGGAAAGATGAAAGACAAATAAAGGGGCATTCCAGATTGAAGAAATGCCATGAGAAATGGCACCAAGTGCTCTAGAATGTTCCAAGGTTACATGACTTGCTTTAATTTTTTTTTTGCACATGTATACCGAGTAGCTTTCTGATTGCTTTGAGTTAGGTCTGATATTAAGATTCTATAGTCTAGCAGTTAGTAATAATGAGAGCTTGGTCCTGCCTCAACTTGAGAAGCCATGCTTTGTTGATTCCCTAGGGATACCTTACTCTATCTGAATGGAGATGGAGGGGGAGTGGATGGGGTGTGGGGTAGAAGGAAGATGGGGGAAAGGAACAGGAGGAGGAGAGGGAGAAGAAACTGGTTGGTACATAAAATAAAGAAAAAAATCACATAGTCTTCCTGGAAAATGAACACACAACCCTAATCTAATAAAAGCAAAATAAGAGCAAAAAAATAACCATTGTGGACTAGGTTGGGAAGTTAGGTGGGTTACGGATGGTACAGGAGCAGGAACGAATGGTGAAGATTAGGGACGCCTGGGAATATGGCTCAGTGCATAAGAGTGAGCTTCTAATGCTGACCACAGGCTTTGCACTTGGCTCGTGTTGGTAGAGCCTCCTTGGTACGTTCCTGCACAGTGTCTCATTGTTTTCTCCTTCTGTGAAATAGGCTGGTAACAGGAGTAGCATGGGAACTGTGAAAGATTGATGCCCACTACACGCCTGGAAGAGTGTCGGAAACACACCCTGTTTTTCTGATTTGTCAGTGGTATCGCCTCCTAGGAAGAAGGGCAAATTAAAGACTCTCTGTGGGCATTGAACACATTTGGGAAAATTGATTCTCAAAAGCACTCAGTGAGAGTATTTTTACAAAGTAGCATTTTGTCTGTGTGTGTGTGGGAGTCAGGGAGGAAAGGAAGATGCATCATTGCCTATCAGCCCATGTCAGGGATTTCTTCTGCAGTGCCAGGTGTAAAACTGACTCCTAACTGGCGGGAGTTCTGATAACGAGGGACTGTTGGGTGCTGAGGCATAAATGGGGCGTCTATATCAGCCTCCTCCCAGCCCCAGGAAGCATTAATGGAAGAAGGGCCAGACAGATAGACTAGCTGGAGAGAAGGATGATGTGTTAGAGAATGCTGCTTTCCGGGAATGACATGGCTGCTGCTCTCTGTTTTGTGCATGTATGTGTATGCATGTGTGCCCAGGCATGCTTGCCTGTGCATATAAAAACGCAGAAGCTGGAGTTCAGTGTTGGATGTTGCTTCTATTACTCCACATGAGTTTCTGAGCTTGGAGCTCTTGCTATTATAGGTATGCTATCTGGCCAACAAGATACAAAGGCCCGCTCGTCCTTTCCTGACCCTGGCACTTGACTTTAGAGATGTGCACGAACCACTCTGCTTGGCTTTGATGAGTGTAGAGGGATCTGAACTCAGATCCTTGTACTTTCATAGTAAGTGCGTTATCCAGTGAGCCATCTCCTTAGCCCCTGTTGTATTGTTTACTAAAAGACACCCCCCCCACCAATCAAACACGCCAGAGAATGCCCCATCTCTTGAAGGCCTTTGTGGACACAGCTGTTAGCAGGGACGGCTTTGCCTTCAACACTTGATGCCCTCCGGAACCCAGAGGCAGCTCAGCTTCTTAAACGTCAGCTTTGCTCTATGTCAAGTAATTCTTTCCTCGTGGATCACCCTGTCCCCTCAGAAGTCTCAGCCATCCGCTGACAGCACGTGCCATCCCAGCTAGTTGTCACCAGTGACAGATCTCTTGGCCCTCTCCCGCATTCACTGAGGCCTTTGGTACCCCCATGGCTTGGGCTGCATCTTCACAAAAATCTGTGCTATTATTGTGAGCAAGAGTTCAGCCGCAAGATCTTTCCCCTTTGGCCTAACGTCATCTTCGTGTCAGTTCTACTTCCTGTGCTCTTGACCTTCCGTCCCTTGACTGTGATCCTTAAAATCACAGCCTCCAGCAGGCCGATCTCCAGACAGAATCTTCCAGCTCCAGACTCTTACACATGTTCCTTCTGGGCACATCACTGTGGGTGATGTCTTCCTGCATTTGTGTGTGCTCCGCTTGTGGTCACTGGTGCCCTCCTGAGAGTCAGACTCAGCTCAGCGTCCAGTGGGTGATTTTAGAATCATCAGTGATCCCCGAGCTCACCACACTTTAACAATTCTGGGTTAGTCCATGCTTTCCATCACAGATATCCAAGAACGAAGAGGTCATAAATTGTTCCTCTCAGCAAATGTACACATCTCATTCTTAGTTATTAATTCAAATAATGTATCAACTTCTTCCCAAAATTAATAGATGCCCTCAAATACCTTATGTAGATTTGAAATTTGAGGAAAAATAAGTTTAAATGAGAGACAGGCAGAAAGAGGGAGATAGAGAAAAACTTAAGAGTTATTTATTATTGGATGTTATGCTAATGTAGTTACTAAGAATAAAAGCTGCAGGGAGAAAATGGGCCCATGTTCACGTCAAATGCATGTTGCTGTCCTAGCCAGGTCCTTGCATGGCATCCATGGTCTGACTGCTCATGTTCCTGATGTTCCCCCTTGCAGCCAATGAAGCCTCACTTCCAAATGGAGCTTAGGCTGGTAGCTCTGATGTAGAAATCCTTTCTCCAGTGGGTTTCCCTTCTTATGTTTTATCCTCTCCTTCATCTGCTTATCCTTCATGCCAGCTTTTAGGAAGCATGCCCTATCGCTGATGCATATCGTCACCTTCCAGTTTTGCTTAGCGTATTTCCTTCAGAGTGCCTTCAGCCTGCCAGTGTCCTCTGTCTACATTCCTCTTGCTATTTCTAGTAGGAGGCATAGCCATGCCTGCCAGTTCTCCGCTCCTCCCACTTCACCCTCCTCCCACTTCTCCGCTCCTCCCACCTGGCTTCATTCTTGACCAGCTGAGTTCCATAGAGCAAGGTGAGCTCATGGTGAAAACCCCCAGGTGACCCTAGCCTGTGCCACTAACGTAGGGCAAGGCTTAGAAAGACCATTGGGAATTTTAATGGGGCATCTCAGAAGGGCCTGTTCGCTTTGCCTGAAATAGTCTACACTAAAGCAGGCTTCGTCGGCCACAAGCCTGTAAGGAGGACAGGGAACTCCTGGACCCCTGCAGCATTTTCTACCTCTAGCCTTTTCCCAATGAACATCAGAGAATAGCATTTGAAAATACACGGTCTCTCAATTCTATCTGCTTTTTTTTTTAACCACCCCTCCTCCCATCCCCCCATCCTGTGTAGCGGTTATCTTGTAACATCCACTAGTCACTCTCAGATCTCTGCACTCAATTACAACGTACATCTAAATGAGAGAACCCAGCATCATTTCAGGCCCCAGAAAATGCTCTTAAATGGCATTGTGGCATCTTAGATTTATTTTTTGCCTAAATTATGTCATTTACCTATGGTAGAAGAACAATCCATTTTTATTATCAGACTTTTATTTATTCAAGGCTCTTTTCTTATTTCTATATTCTTATGTAAGGTTCAAAAGACTTAAATTCTGATGTTATTGTTTTTTTAAACTTCAGAGCTTTAATTTTTAAATAAAATTTAGGGAAAAGACATTAAGAGACACCTCTCTCTCTCTCTCTCTCTCTCTCTCTCTCTCTCTCTCTCTCTCTCATAAACACATGCACACACACAGTCATAGGCACACACACAAATGCACACATTCAAGTACATGCTAGCATGTCACCTCAGCAACGACAGCCCAAGCAGGGAGAGCAAAGCTATTTTCTGAGCAGGAGGCAGTAGCCCTGCTGTTACTGATGGGAGCAGCAGAGGTGGGGCAAAAGAATCTTGTGCAGCTCCATGGCAGAGTGAAGGTGGCACTGTGGAATGAATGACCACCTGTGAGTGGACATTGGTTTCTGCTTAGGTCCCCAGATCCACTGCAGCTTGTTCTTCTGTGAAGTGCAGCTGAGACCACTGCGTCTTCATGTTCAAACAGCTGTGGTCATGTACAATTCATATGCGTTTCAATTACCTATTTAAAGAGGATAAATTGATAAATGAACCACTTTTGCCTATGTATGAGACAGAGTTTTATTATGGATCCCCAGCTGGCCTGATACTGACTGTATGAGCCAGATCATCTTGAGAGTCATGAGAATCCTCCTTCCTTGGTCTCCCGAGTTCTAGAGTTACAGGCATGTATCCCTATACGTGGCTTAATTTGGACATCTTAAGTGTTCAGTTCAGCAGCTCCAACTGTAGCAACCATCACCACTCTCTGGTTCAAGCCCTTTCCAGTAATCTAAACAGAAACTCTGAACAGATAAGCCCTGGCTTCTCAGTCTCCCCACTTCCAGCCCCAAAGGTCCCCCTAAGCCCTTCATCCTCTGCAGTTTCCCCAGCCCCAGGAGTCATCCATTTCCTGGAATCTCTCAGCACTAGGGATCCTCTAGCCTTGGAACGACTAAGGCTTTGGGGTCCCTGAGCACCTGGTATTCCCTGTCTCCTAGTAGCTCCCCACCTATGGGACCTCTCTTCTCCTAGAATTCTGCAGTCCCTTGGGGGATGAAACAAGGAACGACTACAGGAAACAGAGTAAATAGGGCCAGAATGTGCCTACTGGAGTAGCAAGGATGGGAGCAGGGCCACAGGCCAGGGTGTTTGAGGGTCAGAGCAAGGCTGTAGGCCAGGGTGTTTGAGGGTCAGAGCAGGGCTGTAGGCCAGGGTGTTTGAGGGTCAGAGCAGGGTTGTCCTTTCTCCCTCCTTTCCTGCTGTGTAACCTTATCCAGGCTGCTTAGTCTTTCTTGTACTCTCGTTCTTCCTTAGTAGACTTGAGGTGTTAAAGGGAATCTCCCTGTGGGTTATTATGATGAGAGCTGTAATTCTTACACAGGACCATCTTAATTATAAGATGCTGTGTCAATGTTGGCCATTGTTACTTTAGAGTTCTTCTGTTGAATGCAGTTCAAGTAGAGGCATAAGATTTTTCTCCCATTTCCCAATTTTTGGATAAAGTAGTCTATCATACCTTCGGGTTTTATTTTCCGAAGAAATTTGGTTACGTTCCAATGCCTTCTCTTTCTTCTCTACTCTATTTATGTTTGCATTTGCTTAGCAATAAATGGGGATCTGGACCTAATGGTGTTTGCAGATCAGCTTGAACACTTCCGTTTTCCTATTTCAGTTAGATGTATAAGAACTTGGAATTAGGAGTGATGTTGACTTCATTTTAGGGTACTTGTTTTATGTAAGGTCCACCCTCCCCGCCAACCATGGGAGAGCAAGGAGGAAATTGCCTGCTTCTTGATTGTGCTGATGGTCTTCCATCACACAGGGGTGGGAAAGGGGTGTCGCTTCCTCACCTGAGTTGTGTCTGTCACCTTCAGTCCACAGAAATGGAATTTGGAACCAGATATTTGGTCACTTACTAATATGATGCCACTGTGAGTCAGAGCTAAACCCTTTTCACCAAATCATTTGTTTACCTTTAGTTTTTCTTCATTTATCTTTGTTTCTGTGTGGTGTATCCTGGTATTTATTTACACCGTGTGCATGTAGAAGGAGAGGAGGCAGAAGAGGGGCAGCAGATCTCTCGAGCTCAAGTTAAAGACAGTTTAAGCCCAGTATGGGTGCTGGGGACAAAACCTGTGTCGTCTGCAAGAGCCACCTGTGCTTCTAATAACCAGGCACATTTCTCCAGCCCCGGGTTATTTATTTCTAAAAGGCTAAAGCCGGGCACTTTATTTTGGTTGCATAATGAAAATGGTAAATAAATAATGTGATTTCACGGCTACAGGAAAATGCTGTTTACTGAAACCACAGCAGGTGAGCAGAGAAACTAAGGTAGTTCTCAGAGGGTTAGGGAATGGTAGGTGCTGTAGGTTTAAATTCTTTGTTGTTACGGTCCATCTGGTTTACCTCTTGGGCCCCTAGAAACTAAAAGATGCTCATTGTATTTCCATGCTGCAATGAACCCGAAATGAAATCAGTGTATGAGAATGTTATGCCTCTGCTTGGTGCGAGGCATGATCAAAGATCACAGCCCCTTCTCTGCGTTGAGCCTACGCTTTTACCTGGAGGCTTTGAGGGGCACGTTCACAGAGCATCATCACGTCGCTGCCTCCCTCTTGGGTGAGTCTAATTTCTGAAGACCCACATGTCACACCAACGTGCCGAAACTTCACTGCATGTGGAATTCGGCCCACTCCCAAGAGCTATTGAATTTCCTTTCCCAGCTGTACCAAAGACAAAAGATTGCTCTTAGTTTTGTACGTCCAGGGTAGTCTAACTACATCTCACTGGCCTCTTTTTGGGGAAAGCTTGGTCTTGTTGATTGTTATCATCATTTGAAGTGGACCTTCGCCACCAATGGATTCAGACAGGCTGTGGTCCAGCCTAAGACAGAGACTGGATTAATCAGTGTTCACCCCAGGTGTCTCTCTTCTCACCTAACGTCAGTTTATGGGCATCCTTAAAGATCAGAAGTGCCGGGGTGGGCAGAATGTCATGGAGTGTGCTTGCCCAGATTTAGGTGGCAATTGGTGTGCTGGCATTCCCAACACCTAAAGCGAAAATGGGACTTTACGACAGCTTTCGATTCTGAAATTGAGCCCAGCAGGATGAAAAACAAACAATTTAAATGCTATGGACTAAGAAGATTTCTTTATCAATCATGGGAAGACCAAAACGTCCCTTGGAGTTTAAACCTGAAGATATTTGTTCTAGCTGGCAACATGTTTGTCTGACACATACGATAGAACTTGATGCAAAACTCCGTTTCTGTAGGCAGCAAAGAAATGGAAAGGGTTATAGCAGGAACCAGCTCACACAGCCACAAGAGAACACTGAGGATGGGGGAGCTAGAAATCCCAGGATGTTTTCTTGCTTTTGTGGGGTTTGCAGTCTGAGTCCTAGCATGGGGAGACTCTGGTGAGTGTTCTCTTTCTGGCTTACAGGCAGCTGACCAGCTCAGCTTCAGACAGAAGACTACTTCCCCAGGGTCTTTCCTTAAGATGGTCAGCACACGAGATGAAGCCCATATTCTTTCACTTGTATGGAGCCCTTAATCTCTAGACATCATCATACTGGGGCTTAGAACTTGAGCATGTAAATTTGGGGTCACAGATCCTTCCACAGCAATGAGCTATGGTCTGGATAAAAGTCATTTTCCTTCCTCCTCCTCCCCCTTCCTATCTTTTTATTACTAATTTTCTCTCTTCCTTCACCCCTTTCTCCCTGTCCTTCCCCTTGTGGCTGGTGTCTGTGAGTTGAGTCCCATTGGCTGATACATTTTGGACAGCTGGAAACGTCCCAAGGAGAAGCAGAACCAATGCCTGAAGATATAGCATGCCATCACTTCTGAGTCATGGAGGAAGATAAGAGCCCTGGTCCATCTTTCATGAGAGACCCTAGCATTGAATGCAGAGTTGTGTGGCCTGTGTCCATAGCCTCACATCCAGGTCTGCTCTGACCTACGTAACCTTTGACATTTTGTTGTGCCTCTAGTCCCTAATCCATCACTGGAGATGGCACTTACCTGTACCACGTAGATCTGTGAGAGCTGAATGAATTCCTTCACACGACTCCTCTACAGGTGCGCCTGCGCTTAGGCGGTCCTGTCTCCCTCACCTCCTGTGCTCTCTTATGGAGGTCAGTGGGGAACTTTGCCAGCATTTCTGTTAATCATGTAGAAGGTGTTTCTTTGTGAAAAGGACACATTTTGTACACACACACACACACACACACACACACAGTCTTCTACCTGGCATCTATGAACATTCGTTTGTAGTTCTAGATTCTATAAGCATTCAATGGCTTCCCCCTTGATTTAGGATGAAACTGTAATTACAGACAAATGGGAGACAATGTTTTTTCTTTGAGACAGGGTCCCATATATATTCCTCCACCTCCCAAATGATGCTAGGATTACAGGAGTGATCACCAGCCTCTGCTTACGCAGTGCTGGGGCTCGAACCCACAGCTTCGTGCATGCCAGGCAAGCATTCTACCAACTCAGCTAGACCTCAGCCCATGGCTACAGACAAACGGAACATGGTATAAAGTGCCAGTTTTGGAATACGAAGGCTGTGACCTTTGATTTGGCTTCCAGCACCCATGAGAGCAATTATCACTGTACCTGTGGGGTCCCATCCCCACCATCCCTTTAGCACCCCCTGACCCCTCTCTCGATGGTCAAATCCAGGGCCTTGTTCGATTTCTCACATGAGAAAGCATAGAACAGTCCACGTTTTGTCTTCCTCCTTGGGTTTTAAAAACTAAAGCCTAAAATATGATTTTAAAATTAGTTTTAGACCTCCAGTAAAACTGCAAGCACTGGCACGGCACCCACATCTCCACACACATTAGCATCTCCACCAGCTGGTACATTAGCAGCAGTCGCTGAGCATACTGTTGATGTATCATAATCATCTAAAGCCTCAGTTCATATCAGGACTCGTTCTGACTGGGAATTCTATTAGTTTGGATGAATGGCAGTGACAGGCAGCCGTCAACTCCGCAGCAGCTTACAGAGGATTTGCAGTGCTCTAACCCACTGCGGAATGTTTATAGTTTCAATTTAGAGATTTCATAAACTTTAAAAAATGTAAATATGGCCCATACGCCAAGGAAAGGATAGCTGGTTTTAAAACGCCAGCCAGCTGGCCGCCACTACCGTGTTTCGAGTGTCTCACTGGCTGCACAGCCAGGTCAGTCTGGTACAGTTGCCCTGCAGGCTATCCTAACAGTCCACAGAGAGCCTGTCTGGGACTGCGAATGTGTGAAGGTCCCAGTGCGGCTGACGGAGCCACGGCGAGGGCTCTGGGCCCTGGATAGTGTCCTTCAGGACTGCTGTCTTGGAAGGATACTCAGGATGTCCATATGCTCCTCTTGCACGGGGAGAAGGTGGCCCAGGGGCTGCTCCAGAAGCAGCACATAAGATGAATGGATAGAAATAGCTGAAACTGTCAAGAGCAGTAGAGCCTGTGGGTCTTTCAAAGGTGTTGGGTCCAGTTCCCCCACTTTACAGGATCTCCTGTCTCAGGGAATGTGACTTGTCCAGAGGACAGGTGACGCATAGAAAAGTCAAAAGTGGTGCCAGGGTGGCCCTGTGTTCTGACTCATGCCGCACATGCAGAAACTGAAATTAGTGTTCCATGTGACATAAATGGACATGTGACATGCTGGTTCAGTCCCCAGCACCGAGGACATTTTAACAAAGCAAGAACAGAGTGCAGCCGGGCGGTGGTGGCGCACGCCTTTAATCCCAGCACTCGGGAGGCAGAGGCAGGCGGATCTCTGTGAGTTCGAGACCAGCCTGCTCTACAAGAGCTAGTTCCAGGACAGGAACCAAAAAGCTACGGAGAAACCCTGTCTCGAAAAATCTAAGGGCCTCATTGAATAAATGGGACCTCCTGAGACTGAGAAGCTTCTGTAAAGCAAAGGACACTGTCGCTAAGACAGAAAGGCAACCCACTGACTGGGAGAAGATCTTCACCAACCCCGCAACTGACAAAGGTCTGATCTCCAAAATATATAAAGAACTCAAGAAACTAGACCGTAAAAGGCTAAGCAACCCAATTATAAAATGGGGCACTGAGCTGAACAGAGAATTCTCAACAGAAGAAGTTCAAATGGCCAAAAGACACCTAAGGTCATGCTCAACTTCCTTAGCGATCAGGGAAATGCAAATCAAGACAACTTTAAGATACCATCTTACACCTGTCAGAACGGCTAAAATCAAAAACACCAATGCTAGCCTTTGCTGGAGAGGTTGTGGAGAAAGGGGTACACTCATCCATTGCTGGTGGGAATGCAAACTGGTGCAACCACTCTGGAAAGCAGTGTGGAGGTTTCTCAGTAAATTCGGGATCAACCTACCCCTGGACCCAGCAATACCACTCTTGGGAATATATCCAAGAGAGGCCTTATCTTACAGCAAAAGTATATGATCTACTATGTTCATAGCAGCATTGTTTGTAATAGCCAGAACCTGGAAACAACCTAGATGCCCTTCAATTGAAGAATGGATGAAGAAAGTATGGAATATATACATATTAGAGTACTACTCAGCAGTAAAAAACAATGACTTCTTGAACTTTGCATACAAATGGATGGAAATAGAAAACACTATCCTGAGTGAGGTAAGCCAGACCCAAAAAGAGGAACATGGGATGTATTCACTCATATTTGGTTTCTAGCCATAAATAAAGGACATTGAGCCTATAATTTGTGGTCCTAGAGAAGCTAAATAAGAAGGTGAACCCAAAGAAAAACATATAGGCATCCTCCTGAACATTAACCTTCATCAGGCGATGAAAGGAGACAGAGACAGAGACCCACATTGGAGCACCAGACTGAAATCTCAAGGTCCAAAGCAGAAGCAGAAGGAGAGAGAGCACGAGCAAGGAACTCAGGACCGCGAGGGGTGCACCCACACACTGAGACAATGGGGATGTTCTATCGGGAACTCACCAAGGCCAGCTGGCCTGGGTCTGAAAAAGCCTGGGTTAAAACTGGTCTCGCTGAACATAGTGGACAATGAGGACTACTGAGACCTCAAGAACAATGGCAATGGGTTTTGATCCTACTGCACATATTGGCTTTGTGGGAGCGTAGGCAGTTGGATGCTCACCTTACTAGACCTGGATGGAGGTGGGAAGTCCTTGGACTTCCCACAGGACAGGGAACCCTGTTTGCTCTTTGGGTGGACGAGGGAGGGGAACTTGATTGGGGGAGGGGGAGGGAAAGGGGACGCGGCGGTGGGGAAGAGACAGAAGTCTTTAATAAATAAATAAAAAAAATAAAAAAAACAATAAAGATCAATGAATCTGTGAAAAAAAAAGAACAGAGTGCAATGTTTGACCAACAAGCCTATGTCTGATTCACTGTGAGCAGAACATGACTATGTGTGCTTCTTGATATCATGCGGACCTCGCCTAAAATTCCAAGGACTCCACATGTCATACTGAAGTTCGTGCATGGAGGACATAAGAGGGAATGAGCAACAATGCCCAGCGCATGATTCAAAAACACCAGCGGCATGGTCTTCCTTCCTTTGTTTTCCCCAACCCCCCCATCTCTGAGTCTAGCTCTCTTGGTTGCTTTTTCTTACCTAGGAAAGCCTTACCTAATGAGTCTGCATGGATCATATTTTATTAAGAAGAGTCATTGCAACGCACTTCTGTGTGCTGCCTAGACCCTGTACCGAATGCTAATTTTCATTTGCGTTATAACTTAATGATGGCGATCCCAGCTTGGGTTGGTCAGGGTTTACTCTGAAGCCCTGTAGATGGAGGCTGGTGGTGTGTGAAGAACCATTATGTCACATCAGGTTTCATTTGGAAGTCTATAAATATACATTTAAAAAAAATGAAAACAAACCACTTCACCATCCTAGGGACATAAATCATGTGTTTTCATTACCTCAAAAGACCACGAGAAGATGAACTCTAATATTTCAAAGACGACAAGCAATTTATATGAATGAATCCCAATTCGAGCTCCATTCTTCTGGAGCCAAAATACACTGCAGCAAGGCTTCTTATACATACCTGGGCATTCTGCGGATGTCTAATTCTCTGGAGGCTTTGAGAGTTGTAACTGCAGTAGGAGCTATACGAAGAAACAGGTTCAAGGTGGCTGAGGCCGCACCTGCCGTTTGGGAGTCTTGGGACCCTGAGCTTAGAGTGGGAAAACCTCAGGATGTGATTTAAAGGAGCCAGGGAAACTGTGGTGCT
Source organism: Neodon shergylaensis (assembly GCA_025134845.1). Classification (NCBI taxonomy): domain Eukaryota; kingdom Metazoa; phylum Chordata; class Mammalia; order Rodentia; family Cricetidae; genus Neodon; species Neodon shergylaensis. The sequence goes on from JABTXL010002812.1 coordinate 1,399,339, forward strand.
TGGGTTGGCAGTGCTGTCTCAGTGGAGATAGTGACACCAGAACCGATGTCACGGCACTGTGGGCCGTGGACACAGATGTGGAGAGCTGTCTGTCCCTGTACTCATAACAGGGAGAGCAGCCACACAGAAGGTCATTGGATTGAAATTCAAAAAAAAGAGTTAGGAGCCTCCTATGGAAATGCCCTTTCGAACTGAATTGCTTGCATCCAAATCCAGGTTTTTTAAAGGTCCGCTGATTTTGTGCTTTGGCTAAGTGGTGTAATAACTTCTAAGCCACGGTTTACTTATCATGACATGTGGTACCTACTTGCTAGCGTGGTCAAGTGGGTGAGTGGGGTGCTGAGATGCTCCCAGTGGGGGACTGAGCAGGCCGCCTTCTATGTACAAACAAGAGACATTGTTGTTCGCCAGCTGTGGGGGGCTGGCCCTCATTTCAGCAGGCGTGGGACTGTGTAGCTCACCTCAGTCTCCCCTCAAATCTCAGCAGATGGCAAGTTAATTAGGGTTCCACTAAGCATCTTATCAGGACAAAATCGGTCCTTTAGCTGGAGCCTGGATTTGGGTGTGATCAAGACCCATTCGAGGGCCCCGCTGGCTCAGCCTTTCCTTCCTTCCTGGCTCCGGAGTGCGCATTACTTTGAGAGAGGCCACTGTTACAGAATTTTCTTTTTTTAGGCAGAGCACTTTCTAAAGCTTTGAAAAGCTCAGGCAGAACTTGCTATCCCTGTAAGAATCCTTCCTGTTACCTGTTTCCTGTTTGGGGTCCATGCATTCTCTCCTTGAACAGTGGCTCATTCTTTTGACCGGTACCTTATTTTTGTGTTGTATTCTTTCGTCTTCTAATCATTTCCTCCCTTGTATAGCCCTTTCCTCTGTGAACAAAATGACAAAGCACAGTGTTTGTCCTAGGTTCGCTTTAAAAAAAAAATCTCAGTTGTCGCGGGGGGGGGGGGGCGGGCGGGGAGAGAAAGTTTATAAAAATCTCAGCTATTTCGAGAGGTTGTTTTCTCTGGGTAGCCCAGCTCTTTGAAGATGTTAATTCTCTTTTGATTCTCTTTTTAATCAGATTTTCTTTCTGAAGCACTCTTGAGTTCTATTGAAATTGTACGCTGTTCTGCCTTTCCCTGTGGAGGGAACAAGGCAACCTTTATCTTGGCAAAGCTGTCACTGTTCCACCCCCATCCCCTACCTGACACTGCAGAAGTTGCTACCTCCTCCCTCTCTTCCAGGGACTCAGCTGGCTAACCCCATTTCATTTTCTTCCTCTCCCCTCCCCTCTGTCCCACCATGTGCTTCCTGCAGGTGGTGGTTCAATGAAAGCTAAACAAAAGACAATTATCACAGTTTGCCAGGCTGTAGGTGGTGGTGTATGCCTTTAATCCCAGTACTCGGGAGGCAGAGGCAAGCAGATCTCTGTGAGTTCGAGGCCAGCCTGGTCTACAAGAGCTAGTTCCAAGACAGGCTCCAAAGCCACAGCGAAACTCTGTTTTTAAAGACAACAACAACAAAAGGATCGCAGTTTGACTTTCTACTGTTTTTTTCAGCTTTCCTCCAGTGCTATCTTTCTAGGCTGGTAGCGTGGACTTTTTAGGCACGTAGAAACTAAAATTACAGGCATGACCTAAAAGCAAAAACCAAGTCTACTGTAAGACACTTCCCTGAGCCGCTGAGAAGCCAGGTCACAAGTCTTGAATAACTTCCAGAGAACAAGGGTTTGATTAAATTTTTGTGAGAATTTCTCTCTAGGATTTCATAACCACCGCCTTCTCTGTTGTTTTGAAAATACTTTTACTCAAGGCCTTAGATGCCTGTGAAGAATGAGACAGCTTGGTCTATTTGGATCAAGGTGAGCACACCATAGACAAATAACTTCTTCAGACCCAGAAGATGCTAGCAAGAGAATGTGAGCTGCTGCACCTTCCTTACACCGGGTCTGTGCTTTAAACTGCAAACTGCCTGGGCAGGGCTGCTAAAACTGTAGCCTGGGGGGATTTCTGTTCCCCCAGACAATGACTCTGTTGCTGCCCCTAAAGCTAGTTTTATCTAAATTTCGTTTGGTCCTAATAAAACTCAAAAGGCAGAGAGTTAGAAAAGCAACTGACTTTCAGTACTGCTTGTCCTGGCTTTTTGGGAACCTATTCTCTTTGGATGGATAGCTTGCTCAGCCTAGATATAGTAGGGAGGGCCTTGGACTTTCCCTAAAGCAATGTGCCTTACCCTCTCTGGAGAAGTGGATGGGGGGTGAGGTAGGGAGTAGGGGAACGAAATGGGAGGAGGAGAGGGAGTAGAAACTGGGATTAGTATGTAAAATAAAAAAATAGTTTGTTTACTTTTTTAAAAAATTTAAAAAATAGATTAAAAATAGAAAAAAAAATAGCAACTAACTTTCTTTGCAGGTGTCCCTGAAGTCACTCTCTTTTACACAGCCCCAACTAGAAAAAAAGAAAGAAAGAAAAGAAAAAAAAACACACTAAGGACACTAAGGTCTTCCCTGCTACTTCCTGTCAACCAGATACTATCTCTGCCTCTCTGAGCCCAGATTAATTATATCGAATTAACACAAATGAAACACATTTACAGAGTTAACAAAGGCAGCAGAAACAAATATAACATACCTTTGCCCATTTAAAATAATATTCTACCACAGTGGCCTGAGGGAAAAGAGCCCGGGTCTCCCTTGGAAGGAGCTGACAGGCATCCTTGAAGGGCTGGTGCTCACGGCAGTCAACCGCCTTGCTGTCAGCTGTGGCCATGGGTGAAGATTGAATCGCCTCCAAGGCAGGTCCTGACTAGTTTCTCATCTTGAAGAATGGTTGGTTATCCCAGCAGAGTGAGATGGACTTCAGTGTGGCTGTGAGCAAAATACCAACGTGATTTAGCCCTCGGCTTGGCCTACTCCAATCAATTCTCTTTCCTACAGCTGGAGTGATGTTTTAAAAACAGAAATTGGATTGTGTCACTGCCCTGACTCAAGTCCAAAGCTCCTTCATCTGGGCCGAGAGGTCTGGCGGGAGCTGGTCTGAGCTGTTTCTTTCCAGTCCAATTTCCAATCGGCAAAGCTTCTTGGAACTGGCTCCTCGAACACCCTCTGCCATGTGGTGTATCATTTCTCTGTTTCACTTACACTTCGAGGGTCAGAAGAAACAGCATTCCCCAGAATACCTTTCTGCATACAGAGTCTCCTTCTGTGACCCTCTCAGACTATGGGAAATGCTTTGTTAGGAAGTTTCATGTCTTTGGTAAAAAATTATTAAAGGTGTCATAGGCTGTGAGGTTCAAGGTGGCAATTTTCTCATTATTCTACCACGAAGCTCAGTAAAAACTAATTCATGTTTTCTATTTATTTATTTATTATTTATTTATTAATTAACGATTTCTGTCTCTTCCCCGCCACTGCCTCCCATTTCCCTTCCCCTCCCCCAATCAAGTCCCCCTCCCTCGTCAGCCCAAAGAGCAATCATGTTTTCTTTTTAACTATTTAAATCCTTTTAAAAAAAATGGGATGGAGCCTATGTGCATATGAGTGGAGCTGCCTGTAGGGGTCAGAAGAGGGCTTAGGATCCTTTGAAGCTGGTGTTACAGTGGTTATACTCCACCACGTTGGTGTGCTGGACACCAAACTCTGGTTCTCAATGAGAGAAGTATGCTTTCTTAACCTTTATCTCCAGCCCCCAAGGACGTAGCTCAGGCTGACTTCAAACTCATGACCCTCCTGTCTTCACCTCTTCGGCATCCGCTACCAACATCACCAGCACAGCTGGCTGATTATGGTGCTTAGAAGTCATGGTTCAGTGATTCTCTCCATTTCTAACTCCACAGAGACTTAAAGGGTTTCTTCTATAGTTTCCCCTCTGGATACTCACCCCGTTCCTTACCGGATAAAGTCACGTTCATCTTTTCCATAATCTCCTTCTTTGAGGTAACACTTTGTCCTTGTCAGAGAAGGCTCAAGGATGTATCTCAGCAAAGCCATATTTCTGCATGATGCAACGCTTTCATAATGCCTGCTGACGACTTGCTTGTAACTCAGGGACCCTTGCTGAAAGAAAATCTGTGTCTATGTTTCCATGGTTTCTAAGGTAGCAACAAGCAGATGTAGAGGCAGATGCTGGCTCTGATACAGATGTCAAGGCAGATGCTGGCTTACTATACTATTCTACCCACAAGGATATTCTTACCCTCAGGGTTCATCTGCAGTCATGTAGCCATGCTTAATTGCGATGAGGATGGGGAAGTGTGATCCTGCTATGTCCTGAAATAGGAAAACTCTCAGGAAAAATGTTAGCACCGAAACCTCCCTTAATACCTGGCTTCTCTTACAGCCCTTTCGCTTCCAGCAGGTTATCTACCACTTCCTATGGTCACACTAAAGACTTTCCATGAACAGTAACTAAGCTGCTTTCTGTGCCTGCTAGCTTTATATCAACTTGACATGAGCTATAGTTATCTGAAAGAAGGAAACTCAACTGAGAAACTTCCTTCAGCAAATCTGGCTGTAGGAAAGCTGGAAGGACATTTTCTTGATGGGGGAGGGTCTAACTCATTGTGGGTGGTCCTAGAGTCTATAAGAAATCTGTTTGCTCTTTGAGCTGACGAGGGAGGGGAACTTGATTGGGGGAGGGGGAGGGAAAGGGGAGGCGGCGGTGGGGAAGAGACAGAAGTCTTTAATAAATAAATAAATAAATAAATTAAAAAAAAAAAAAAGAAAGCAGACTGAGAAAGCCATGAGCAGCAAACCAGTAAGCAGCGCTCCTCTACGACCTCTGCATCAGCTCCTGCCTCTAGTTCCTGTCCTGTTTGAGCTCCTGTCCTGACTTCCTTTGATGGTGAACAGTAATATGGAAGTGTAAGCCAAATAAGGTCTTCCCTCTCCAAGTTGCTTTGGTTATAGAGTTTCACCACAGCAATAATGATACAGGCTAGGACACCTTCAAAACAGTGTCAGGCTCTCTCTCTCTGAGTCCTAGTTGCCCATGCAGGCTTGAAAGAGGTGCGGAGCTGGTGCCACGATTCCTTTCCGCTGTCAAGATTCCTGCTGTAAGTGAGATTTCCCTGCGCATCCCTGGAGACACAGAGAGGCACACAGGAAGTGGTTGGCTACTTGCGCTCTTTCGTTAAGTTTTGGTGCTTTGTTCTCATACCAAGGTTATGGGAGTCTTGTTAACTGTGCCTGTCCTCCCAAGACCTCAATTACCCAACAATAATTCTTATTTATAGCTTGACAGCCCTTTAGGACTGAAAAGAGAGTCTAATGTTATTCCACTGTGTTTTATTGGGAAATAAATCAAACTACTTTTCTTTCTAAAAAATGAACAGATAAATAAGTTTTCTAGTGACTTAGTATAGCCATTTATTTCTGTTCTCTATAAATTAAGATATTAGGATGCCAATAATTATCTTATTGAAAAAACTGAATTTGACTTTTTTCAACTTGAAGGTCCTTTCAGCTGACATCATAGCTAATAAGACACATACGAGTTCAAACTCCATGTGTAGCATGTTAAATACAGTGACTAAGACAGATAATTTAACTTCCCGGGACTTCCATTTTCTAGACTTTAAGTTAGAGGTGATGCATACACTTCAATCATGGAATTACATTCGAATCAAGCTAGTCAATACCTTGGGTGAAACAAAGCATTAGGGTCAGAGCTACTCATAGGCAAGCTGAGGAGGGCATAAAGGTTCAGAGTGCCAAATGCAAGTCTCCGTTAGTAACTATCAGACTCCAAACTAGACTTCAGGTTTTCTGTCTTGGATTCCTGTACTGTTTTTACAACCCCATAAACAATTATGTAACAATAGTTTGAACAAAATGAGCATAAACCAATTTTTGAAAACACCTCTAGAAAGATGTACTCTGTGTTTGCAGTTGTAAGGTATTTTAATCTTCATTGGGAACTGCGATAGACAGCAGGTGACACTGCGACCTCCATCCCAAAGACAATGGTCTTCTGTTGAGTCATCCTGTTATCCTACCACCTGGTGCACAACCCCAGTGTCAGAGCGTGGAAACGCTGAGTTCACATCCAAGAGTAGCTGCTGTCTTCAATCTAGGGTGTAGTGTGGAGGAAACGGCTGCAGAATCACTTGGTAACAGACCTCTGTAAGATACATAAGCAGAGAGGGACTGGATTCCTTGATCCCTCTGTTGAGAGCCACACCATGTCCTATGGATTCCCAATACATGTTAATAGGGCTCAGTTTGGTGGATACAGAGCTCCTTAATTTGATGCACTTAAATAGAGTTCCTTACATGGTAAGAAATCCACAATTGATTTTTGTATTCCCCCTTCTTGGGTTCTCAGCTGTGGTACCTCACCATGCATTTTTCCAGAACACTTATAACCCAGAATGGGGTCCAGTGCACCAGCTGGTTTGGCACCTAAGTGTTTGAATTGAATGCATCTTGCTTTTCCTGCTGACATCAGTGGGCGTTCATCTTTCACAGTTTTCTTACAGGGTCATAATACTCTGACCTGATTGCTCCACTCGCCCTAACTGTGTTTCTTCTTTTTTAGATATCGACGAGTGTGCAGCTAAGATGCACTACTGTCATGCCAACACGGTGTGTGTCAACCTGCCGGGATTATATCGCTGTGACTGCATCCCAGGATACATCCGTGTGGATGACTTCTCTTGTACGGGTGAGCATGAAGACCAGCGGCTGCTTTGCTAAGTCACTCTTGCTCTGTGCCATGCTTGTGTCCTCACGTTATGTCCTCAGGCATAGAGTCCCACACTTTGCCTACAGCATCTCCCCCTGCCTCACTTCAGTATCATCTTTTGAGAAAGAATAATAATGAAAGCAATTTTATCTGCATAATTGATTTCCACAGCCAGTATTTGTGCCTGCATGTGTGAACATTCATCAATGGGTGTGTGCATTGAAATTGAAGTCCCAGTTGCCTATGGTAACACTGAGGGACCAAGAGATGGTAGTTCTAAAAATAGGAAGTGTCATACTATTCTCTTGCTGTCATAATGAAATGTTTATTTTTCTACATATAGGAAAATGTCAGGAAAGATAATCATTAGATTGAGAAGGGAGGTAGGTGCATTTAGTGGTCAAGAGATTGGGTACTGGGAGCCAGTTCAATAATATTTGGTGAATGCTTACTTGTTGTCAGTTTTTTGTCTCTTCTTTCTCTCCAAAACACTGGCCAGCCTGCAGTTCCATGGTCAGGGGACCTGCCTCTGTATGAGAGGCACATACTTGTCATGTACCTAGTTCTGTTGTATTTCTTTGTGCATATATGCATGTGTGTATACATGTATGTTTCCATATCGATGGTGCATGTATACACCTTCATCAACTTTATGATCTTGAGCGCAGCGTCTTTGAGATTCTACTCCCAGCTCCTATCTTTCTCCTGAGTTTCTGAGTCACACATCCTATCTGTCATCCGAGTTAGGTCCTCCTAATATTTGTACAGTAAAGCTCTTCATGTCCTTCCTTCTCTTTCGTGTTTTAAAAGCTGGCAATAACTGTTTCATCTGTCCAGTTTTTACAGATAAGCGTCTGAGGGCTGTGCCTGACTCCTTTTCCTCCCTGGGAGGGGGACTGATTGTACCTCTACTTCAAGTCTTGTCGGCTCAGTCTTAACACACTCACACTGTCCCAGGTCTGTTCATTTCCTTATGTAGCTATACCATGCAAGCAGAATTGTCTTTCTCTACTATTCCATTAGAAGGCATTCTTCGTGTGTGTGTGTGTGAAGGCCAGAAGGAGCATTGGACGTCCCATTGCCACACCTTGGAGCTGGAGTTAAACGTGTTTGTGAGCTGATTGTCCTGAGTGCTAAGAAGCAAACTCTGGTCCTCTGGAAGAGCAGCAAGCACTCTTGACCACTGAGCCATCTCCCCAGGTCCCCAGAGTGTATTTTTATGAACTGAAACTTTACAAATGCACCCAGAACTCTCTAGAATATCTTAGTACACCGAAAATACAATCCGATCTTTATATTTCAACATAGGATGGCGATTTTATCCTTTCTGCCTCTAACTTCGTTGTGCAACACTCTCCTCCCACCATTATAGGGTGTTTACCTTCATCTTGTCTTCTCTACCAATGAGCTTGTTTCTCTGTGAGCTGTCATCCCCTCTTGGATGTTCTTGGAAATATCTTCATCTTGGGTCTGTGCAGGGAGTTTATGTTTATGTTTCTCGTATAAATAATTTTTTTTTTGCTTTCCCCTCTGTCTTGACCACCTACAACATTGCCCGACACAGACAGTGGTTTTCAGCCAGTACTTGCTGAATGAATGAACATATTAAAGTAATGGACCATGGATGACCTTCCCACTTCAGAAACCCTCAGCTGTAAAATCTTGCTCACATCTCACAATTCATGAAGATTAGTAAGTCTAATGTATGTGAAAATCGTTACTGCAGCACGTAGACCAGCCAGGAGCGGATATTGTGCTGTAACAGATAGGCCTAAGCACAAGAAATTTCACAATGTCACCCTCACCCCACACTCCTGTTTATCTGTTGCTGATCAACAGGAGAGCTCTGCTTAGCATCGCTTTGGGGTTCAAGTCAATGGGAGCGTCAATGTGATGAAAACTGGAGGAAAGAGAACAGGGGAGGGGAATGGGGTGTTCCCTGGAGCTATGAAATGCTCCCCTGGAGGTAATACATATTAAAGTGATCTCAGCTCACAGATAAACTGGAACTGAAACTGACCACAAAGGGAAGCGGGAGTTCAGCCCTGTGGTGTCCTCTGGTAGAGAACCAGATATATTTGGTCACCCTGCTAATGGGTGCTGTAAACTGACTGGTACATGATTCTCAACACAGTTGCTCCTGGCTCCAGAGACTCTCTCTAAGTCGTTCTACTACAGCAGTTGAGGAAGTAATTGGGAAGATGGTTCAGAAAGCAAGTAGGGTATAGGATGCAGATCAGCAGCCGAGGGCTTGCCTAGCATGTGAGGCCCTGCATTCAAGACTCAGAACTGCAAAGTAAAACACATCCTCAGGATTAAGTTTATTGCCTTATGTATTATGAGGGAGGCTCCAGCAGACAGTCATTAGAAAAGGGCCCTTGATTTTCAAGAAAGAGCACTAATTATTCTTATTTTTGCAAGTCAGAGGGAGCTACTGGAATTAACTGGCATGTTCACATAGGGTGGCTGGATCACTTAGGATGTTCTAATGGGAGGCTTAGGTGGGAGGGGAGAGCCAAGAGACACCCTTTTGGTTCTTATTTCTTCTCTAGTCTAATTCAGGGGCCTCTGAAAAATACTTTCACAGTAAACCAAGTCTCCTGAACACTGGGAGCTCCCTTGCAAGAGGCTAAATATAGTCTTTTATGAATGCTGCAAAATCCCCGGGCGGTTCCCCAGTAGCTAGCAGAGGGAAATGCTGGCGGGGCAGGCGGGCAGAAGACAGAGACATGGATAGACACAACATTTATTCAGGGGATTATGAAGGGGGAAGGGAGAAGGGGGGGCAGAGAGAGAGAGAGGAGAGGAGAAAGAGTCAGAAAGAGAAGGGAAAGTGGGGAAAACACACGCGTGGGCCAGGAGGGGACAGAGAGAAATCCAAGATGGCAATGAGAGGTCAGGGGTCGCCTAGAGTCGGCGTGGCTTGCCTCTTAAAGAGACCAGGGACCAAAACCATAACATAGTCTTTATTCCTCAAGATGGAACCTGTCTCCACCCAATATCTGACGTTCATTTATTGACAAGGCAGACTTCTTCCCATAGTAGTGACTGGCTGATGTAACAAACAGGATATGTGGTAGATTTCTGCCACAGATACGCATACACACACACACACACACCACACACACACACACACACACACACGTCCCATTTCCAGATGAGAATTTACTGGAGAAATTGCCGGGCTTAAATGCATCTGTTGTTATACTAGGAGTTTGCATACCATTTTTGTTATTGACAGTCCTGATTCCAAAGATCACTGTAGTCTCCATTCTGGGTCAGTTACCTACTGTTACTCTTCACTATTGGTTTTCTAGTGTGTTAAAAACTGTATCTGTTTATCTTTCTTTTCTGTGTATTCCATGCAGGACTCAGACATCGCTCATTAGGCATTTAGTTAACATTGAATGGGGACATCAGTAGACATACTGAAAAATTTCATGCAGCCAATAATTAGAGAGTCTAAAGTATATACAACAGATTTGGTGATTTGTTCAGCTGATTGGTTGATTCATGCATTCATTACCTGACAAAGTCAATATGCACTCACTGTCTGCCGTGAGTTAGGAAATATAGTTGCCTAGATTAGGGGAAATGGTCCATGAACGTACAGAGTTCATGGCTAATGAGGGACCAACTTCACATTGAGAAAGATCTTATTTATTTACCACCACAATACTCCATCTGTCAAACAAGCCTGTCTTCAGCAGCTAGGAGGCAGTAATGATTCCTGGATGTTAAACGCTCTTTGATCTTTACTCCTTAACAAATATAACAGAAGGGTCCTACACCACCTGCCCAGAATAGCTTCTGCCAACAGTCCTCTCAGAGGCAGGCACCTGGAACAGGAGATGCCATGCTGGTCCTGGAGAAGAGAAGTCAAACAGGAAACACATACAAAAGAGAGTCCATTTGCTTTTATTCATTTTTTTTCTTGTTGAGATTTGAAAGAAACATGGGCCCGGGTCTCTGTTAGTACAGCGCACCTCTGACATGAATAGAACCTGGGCCCCTGTCCCAAGCACCTGGGTCTCTGTTAGTAGAGCGCTCCCCTGACATGCTTAGAACCTGGGGCCCTGTCGCAAGCATTATGCAAAACCAGGTTTAGGGGAGCACATTGCTAGTCTCAGCACTTGGGAGGTAGAGGCTAACACCTACATATCTACCTACCTATTGGGTGACAACACACTCAGAGTTTCACATTGAGACAAGCGATCTAGATCTTGAAAGTGTAGCTCAATCCTTACTCCTGGAGACTCAAGGCTGTCTAACACTATGTATTCTACATAAGTCTCCTCAGCAATTTTCTCGGGCGCGTTTGAAGAATGAACTGTAACACATTTGGCTTTTGACACAGGAGGGGGTAGGTGTTTGCCTTGAAAGTTGTGTCAGTCTGGAGCGCTTTCTCTCCCTTCTGCAGTTCCTTAGTGGCCCCTTTATGAATCTTGAAAGGCTGGGGGGGATATTGGGGTATTTAGCTTCGTGTGTCAGAGAGAGACTTTTCTTTTGAGTTCTCCCTCCATTTTTGAAATGGTCGACAGATGGATTTGTTGGCTTCTGACTTTCATTTCTCCCCATCTAAACTCCTCATGCTTTTGGCTGGTCGCTAAGATGTTATCACTAGAGACACAGGGAGCTTTAAAGAGATTCTTGTGATTTACAGCAGAAGCACGTGGCGGTAGGACAGGTGCTTGACAGAACTGGGCAAACATTCATGTTTATGCCAGAAACTTCCTATGAGGGTAGGACATAAAGAGAGAAAGTGAGATAGCAAACACCCCATGTGACTTGTATTACCTCACTGAAAAGATTTTTGTTTTCTTAATATTGGTGCGGAAAAACCCTTGAAAGAAGCGCATGTTTGAAATATTCCAACGAAGCTTAAAGACTGGTATCAAAATCTATTAAATTAATAGTTAGAATTAAGCACCTTATAATGAAGCAAGGTTTGGCAAGCCCTGAAATGCCTTGTGAAGAACAGTAGGAATTTTAGGACAGTTTTCTAGAATATGTCTCAGCACGAGATTGATGATATACACTGGATTTCCAAATAGAAGGTGTTGGTATTTTTCCATGTAGAATCACGGGCCGGGTGAAGCAGAGAGAACATTCTGCAGCTGGATAGGATGACGCTGTGAATTATCCACAGCTGTCGAGGATACGCATGTGCTTGCTTCAGAAGGCTTGCGATTTGTATTGTGAGCTGTCTGTCAGCATAGGGGTAGGTTATTGGAGTGATTACTTGTGTTTTTAATTTAAGAAGAGGTGATGGAATTGTAGTGATGAAATGAATCAGAAGCCTATAGACATCCTTTAGTCTAAAAACATTCTTTAAAATAGACTCAACACGTTATCCAAAAATAGTAAGAGGACCTGAAGTAAATGGGAAGGACTTTGGGAGGAGCAGAAGGGAGATGGATATAACATAAATGTATTGCAAACATGTATGAGAGTTTTAAAGAATTAGCAAATCTGTAAAACTGGAATTCCCATGCAAACTGTAGAGAATAGAATATGTTTATTACAGGTGTGAGGAATAATTTATCAAATATCGACTAAGAAAAGTCACAACAAGACTTACATTTTTGGGTATTTAAATACCCACTTAGAAGGTCTGATGATTTTGAAAAGGTATTTGCTGTTTGTTTTAATTTGTTGCCTTGATAATTGCCTCTTGTTTTCTTTCTTTCATATAAACATATAAGGGGATTCTATTGACCACGACTCCTCCTTCCCAAAGCAGGAATGTGACTCTACCAAAGTCACATTCCAGTCATAACCGGTTAGGACAGAGATTGCCAAGCTTCAGCTCAGGTAGACCTGCCTGAAACGTTTTAGGAAGAGGGTTAATTGTGCCCTGTGCAATTTGGATTTCTTTATGGTTGAGTTTGTGAAGGGACCTTTGCACTTTTGCTGAAATATCCATGTGTGCCGTCAAGGTTGGGGGTGATTGCTTCCGCAGAGAACAGAGGAAGTTGACATGTATGAGAAAAAAGTAAGACTAGATAATTATTTTCTACATCATACTTTAAAAAAGAATTACCTTGAAATGGTGGTGGCAGACAAGCAGTTGGGAGGGTAGTGAAAGCAGAAACTCAAACTGTTCTGAGAGAAAGGCCCTGCCTTCCAAGGCTGCACTTTCTTTGAAATGGGCAAGACCAAGGAAAGAAGGGCTACGCGATGTCCCCCAAGTGAGAAACACTCAGAATCTTGAGCTGGGCCATGGGTGCCCTGGTAGGACAAGCTGGGTATCTCCACAATGACTTCTATGTTACTTGTGTAGATTGAGTATTCTGTGCCAGCACCTTGGGTATTTGGAGTCCTCTAGAGGTGACATGACCCAAGAGAAGTATGGAGTGCCCACAATGACCAGAGCATTGCCACAGAAGCCTTGAGTCTCAGAACCACTCAAGGGGAATTGAAGAAATTATACATCTTTATTGTTTACCTTTATTATTTATTACTATGCACCTGCATTACTTATACACCTTTGGACAGGACATCTCTTATCACAAGTGAACAAAGGTGAAGTCAAAAAAGGAGCAAAGTATATTACAGTCTCTCTTAAGAGGGATTGTGTGGGCAAAAAATTATTCCAAAGTCTAGTAACTTTGATTATTTTATTACATCTACATAGGTAATACTGGAAAATTCAGTGTTAATATCACGCTGAGATGAATTCAGTTTGGAAAATGCATGTTGGGGAGGCAATAAGAGAAGGTTTAGTTTGAACTTTTATGATGGAAGTCATTCCGAAGGATGTGGCCACTGTTGGGCTTCTTTGTTGCTTTAAGTGGAGTTCTTTTTCTTCCCAGTCTGTGTTGTGAAGGAGCTGAATCACATGGGCCACTGCGGAGCAACCAGGACAAATGATAGAGCTCACCCCTGGGGCGTTTGTGCACAAACCTATTAAGTACTAGGTTGCCCTTGACCCAAATTCATCATAATGGCTGGTGAATTTTTCTGTGCATGCTTTTGTTGGAGTTGTTCTTTCAGGATGACAATTAAGCGTCTCATAAAGGGGCTTGATTAAGGGTGCCTAAGCACTTAAGAATTGTATAGGCTGGGTCATGCAGTGAGTAGGTGTTTCTCTCTAACAACCCAGCTTCCCATTTTACATTCTTTATTTCCATCCTAAAGATAAGTGTGCGCGCGCCTGTGTGTGTGTGTATGTGTTGTATGTGTCTGTGTTCATGCGTGTGTGCACACCAAGGGAGAGATAGGGGGACAGATAGAGAGATGGAGTGAGATCAGATGCAAGGTTTTTCTTAAACATCTTATAAAGTATAATGAAGTATCTTTTCCTTTGAGGTTCACTGAAAATGTTCACTCCCTATCCCACTGAGTAGGTAAATTCTCACTAGTACCATGATTTGTTTATGTTGCTTGCGTACTATGAGAATTTGAAAGACATTAAATTATCTACCTCTTCATCAGTATCCACATTTCATTGTCAGACAATTGGAAGGATGCTGTTACTATGGTGTGTGAGAGAAAGAGAAAGTTCATGTGATTATAACTGAAAAAATCAAAAGCAAAATACAATCAGAACAACAGCCGGTGGCTCAACTGCCTTGTGAGGTAGTTTCTCATATGGCTCATAACCCAGAGATATCCATCCCAGCCAGCAGGTTGCGAACGGTGGTCCCTGATAAACCTAGGGAAGAGGAATGGAGGGTACAAGACACGAGAAATGACGGCAAGATAGTATTTCTGAATAAACCACCGTTTATTACATCCTCAGAAGCTGTTATATAGCAAACGGGCACACGGGAGGGGAGGTGTCAGGTCTGCTGGAATTCAGGCCTGGAGACATCCCTAGCTGATAAGTAAATACTGAGGGTCTGTGCTTGTTGATTAACAAAGGAAAATGTTTTCTAAAAGCCTGGTGACTGAAGGTCTCACTAGGCTAATGTCCTAGGTCTGGAACTTGCCTGCAAAGGTGAATATCTTACTTGTGAACTTACATGGCTGTAAACAAAATATAGATCTCAAAATACAGGTCTTTGCTTCCAGCACAGAGGCATGGCTTCTCAGCAAATTCAGCTGCTCCATTTCATCTTAAGCATACTAATTCTTCTAGATCTTTACTCTGTTTTTCCTTCATGATAGTTTGAAACTCGATCATGTTCTTCTCATAGTTTTAAAGTTATCAAAACCTTTCCAAGCTCAACCACATCTCAGGCTCATAAAGAAAAGCCCAATTCCTTCCTGGTTCTTTCTTGGGACCCAGAATGTCTTCATCTCAAATACCACCCCTGTAGATTTACTGCAGTACCCTATTGACTAAAAGTAGTTTGTTGTGCCCATTCATGAAATGTATCCTGAAGAGGTGAAGAGAGGTTCTTTGAATAGAATATTTATCCTCTCTGAGCCTAGGGAAAGGAACAGCTTCTTATGTATACTTTGTGAGATCCCTATCAACATTGTAGGTTATGTTGTCAGGGAAGGAAAAAATTTGTGTGTGGGTAGCAAGTATGTGTGTGTGTGTCTGTGTGTGTGTGTCTGTGTGTGTCTCTCTGTCTCTCTGTCTCTCTCTGTGTGTGTGTGTGTGTGTGTGTACGTGAGAGAGAGAGAGAGAATGTGCCTATGTGTTTCTGTATGTTCGTGAGTGTGTGTGTGTAGATCCAAAATTGTGTAGGCAACTGACAACATGTATTAGAGTATATCAAACTTTGAATACATTTCTGAAGGTTGAAATAATGAAAATAGTCATGTTCTTGAAATGATGTGTGACCATCTGTAGATGGACATATAGGGAGTATTATATATTTCTATATAAGATCAAAAATAGGCATTTTCATACATTGCTGCAACCTTTCTTGTGGGTCACCTGATGAGCGTATCAGAAGCAACTTACTCATAGCAGCTCATCTCTGAGAGGTGACCTGTCACAGCTACTTACATAAAGTTTCCTTGTGGCCACTTATTTCATTAATTGTTACTGAGGGAAGAAAAGACTGGAGACGCTGCAGGTATGCAGCAGTAGAGATTTGATTAGTTTACATTTTATACATATCATAGGATGTAATATATAATTAACATTGAGAGGGCCCCTTTCAATAGAAGATTCACACGAGGTAGGGTGATGAGATGAAAGGCAGGAATATTACTTTATAATTGAAATAACAAGTAGAAGTTACAGTTGTACACACTCAGGTGTGCACATGGATATAAACACAGTTGAGAATGTTGGTAACATAAGTAGGAAATTAGAGTAAATGATTGGCTGACATTTTCTCTTCCTTTCTACATGTTCTTCAAATCAGAAAATTGTGGAAAGAGCAGCTGCTAAAAGAAAACTGGAGAAGCTTATCATCCATAAAAATCACTTCAAAGGTGGTCAATCTGTGTTAAGTCAATTTAAGAATTTCTTAGATCCTAAAGAATTAATGGAGTTATTAAAATCTAGAGATTATGAAAGGGAAGTAAAAGGATCAAGGTCATAAGTGATTGAAAGACCCTCGTTTTCAAGGGCTGTGGGAGAAATCCCCCAGACTCAATAATTCAGGCCAACAGATGCAATCAGCAAGAGGTGTCTTTATTGATTACACAGGCGTCTGTGGGTGCTACAGCAGCTTACGCCAACTGAGCACCCCGGGGCAAATTCAAACAGCCATATTTATAGGGAAAAATGATTACATAAGAAGGTAGTATAGCAGAAGCATTTCATTGGCTCTCAAATTGGTGGGCTTAGCTCATCCTGGGAATGGCCCCATGTCTATTCTCGAATTTCCCCGAAATACCATAAAGACAGATAAAAACACCCTGCAGCGAGTTGACAGTTTAGATAGGATATCTTGGGGGGTGGAGTATTCCCTCTCCTTAGTCCCGAAAAACCACAAAGCTAGATATAGCACTCTGCAGCAAGTTGACAATTTAGATGGAATGCCTTGGGGGTTGGAGTATTCTCTTTCTTTAGCCTAGTCAGTGAGTCTGCAACCCATAGATATCCAGTTTTAGCATTGACTGAGCCCGGGGGCCCAGCTAAATTTTCAGCAGAGTTTAACATAGTATGTGGGCACGGGGGTCTGTCAAGTATGGGGGGTCTTTCATGATGAAGACCTAGAATTGTTATTAGATTGAAGTGATCTCATAGATCAAATGAAGGCCTCAAGATGGATTAAAGAGAAAACAGGGATATTCAAGATACTAGAAAATTCTGATGATTCCATTGCAGATTGTTTGTTTTAAAACAGAGCTAAATGGCTTTTAAAAACTTTTACACCCATTCTGGTAACTTGCCTACTGGCTTTGGATTTTATCAGTTTATATAATGTAACTAGTATTGTTACATACTTGATAATTTTCTGAGATTTATTAAGTATAAATTTCCTATTAAATTTAGGTTTTTCAGGCAGTTTTTGGGACTCGGTTGTACTTTTGAGTATGGTCTTTGAATATTGTCTAATTTGTACTTAACTGCTGGCAAGTTTGTGCAGTCTTCCTGTGGAAGTTTAGTGTCTCCCTCAACCCCTTTAGTGATGTAATTCATGGGCTTTGGACTTCAGTTATGGAGCAGGATTTTGATGGGGGAGATTGATTGAAATTTTTTTTTCTGTTGCTGAAATAAACTGTTTGATTTTGAGTCAGTAAGATGACTCGCCAAATAAATGTTTATTATAATATGAAAAAACTTTTTTACATACAAGAATATAAAGTCTCTTCATTTCTCCATATTTTTTTAAACTTTCCAAAGACAAGAATATAATATCAGAAAACATGCCATTAAAACATTAGAAAACAAAAAGACTGACAAAGATGACATTGAGTGTTTGCCCAGCCAAGTCTCTCAGTGATGATCTCATTAGCTTTTTTTTTTATTGAGTGTTTTTAACTCGATAGTGCAGTGGTTCTCAACCTTCCTAATGCTGCAACCTTTTAACACAGTTGCTCATGTTGTGGTGATCCCCAGCCATGAAATTATTTCATTGCTGCTTCATAACTGCTATTTTGCTGCTGTTATGAACTATAAATATCTGATATGCAGGATATCTGATATTCGAGTCCTGTGGAAGGGCTGTATCACCCTCAGCGGGGTCACGACCCACAGGTTGGAAAGTTCATTCCTTCTTTCTTCAGTCATACGTTGGGCACCGATCTGTAGTAGGAAGGAGTCTGCTTGTTTGTCCCGGCCATCCAGAACCGAAATAACCACACAGAAACTGTATTAATTAAATCACTGCTTGGCCCATTAGCTCTAGCTTCTTATTGGCTAACTCATATTAATTTAACCCATTTCTATTAATCTCTGTATCGCCACATGGCAGTGACTTACCAGGTAAAATTCAG
This sequence comes from Neodon shergylaensis, assembly GCA_025134845.1. NCBI lineage: Eukaryota > Metazoa > Chordata > Mammalia > Rodentia > Cricetidae > Neodon > Neodon shergylaensis. Next base: position 1,417,299 of record JABTXL010002812.1, read on the forward strand.
CATGTCTGCCTCTGGCCGCGGATCCATGGCATCCTTCTTGACTCTGCCCTTCTTCCTTCCAGCATTAAGTTTCATCTTCTCCCGCCTACCTAAGTTCTGCCCTATCAATAGGCCAGAGCAGTTTCTTTATTTGTTAATGGCAATTACAGTACACAGAGGGGACTTCCACATCAAAGCGACTGCAGATTTTATGCCACTCTTCACACAGGGTGAAGGGTGAAGATGCTTTGTAAAGGGCCCTGGTGATGCAATGGCCTCCCAGAGGCCTCGCATCCCACGGGAATTCCAGTGTGCAGCAAACATCTAACTCACTACATATGCTGCCTTTGTCCTTAGGTACCCGACACCTGACATCAGATTCTACTACTTTGTAGATACAAGTTCTTCTGGTGTAGTTTCCTAAACCAGAAGGTTTGCCCAGGCTTTTCTGCACCAGGGTTAAGACAAAGAGAGATACTGAGGAATGCACAAAAGATCTAGAGGGTTTCCTTGGTGAAATGGCCTTTAAATCACAGTCAGGAAACAGCTTCATGTAGCTCCTGCCAGTTGTTCACTGATAAATTGTGCCAAGGCAATATGTAGTTTTTCTTTTCTTTTTTTGGACCTTGAGAGATTAAAGTTTTAGTCAGAGAGGTTGGGATTACAAATTAGGTTTCTTCTGAAAAGAGTTTAGTCTCTCTGTCTCTCTTTTAAAGAGAATTTTACAAACCATTACTTTTCTAATTCTGTGATTCTGTAAGATTTGGTTCCTGACCCCTAGGAGGTTATGGTCTCTTTGGGAGACATAAAATTTACATTTAAGGAGAATAACTTTATAGGGCATATAACTGATTGCTAAAGTGTGAGATACGGGCGATAAATGCCAGAGAACACGGATGGCAGGAGGAAGAAGGTAGTTACTCCAAGTGAGAGAACAAGTGCCTCCCTTCTTCCCTCGGGCTGTCTGAGCTGCTGGGACATTAGCTGGGAGTTTAGGTGAGAGCAAGGAGAAAGAATGGAGTGCAAGGGCTTTAGAAATAGGTGTGTTTGTGTTTGCTAATCTGCAGTGGATTCTGGAGATGACTTACACAAAGATGAAAAGTCCATGGGCTGGAGAGATGACTCAGCCACTAAAAGAACTCGCTGCTCTAACAAAGGACCTGAGGTCAGTTTCCAGCATCTACAACAGGCTCACAAGACCTGTATCTCCAACCCCAGGGTATCTAACACTCTCTTCTGGCTTCCATAAGTATATATACACAAATGTACCACACCCCAGAAAAAAATTATTTTTATTTATATTTGGTTTTGGTTTTTCGAGACAGTGATTATCTGTGCAGCTTGGAAGGCACTTTGTAGAACAGGTAGGCCTCAAACTCATAGAGATCCGCCTGCCTCTGCTTCCCGAGTGCTGGGATCAAAGGCGTGCACCACCACTGCCCAGCAAAAAATAAACTTTTAAAATGGAAAAGCGAAAGGAGCCTAAGGCGCTGGAGGAAACAGGCCTTGGTTCCTGCCCCCAACTTCAGCACCATCAGCCTCAACCGGAACTGACTTCAGGAAAACAGACTCTGCTTCCTTCTAGAATCTTGCAGGGAGCATTTGCAGGGTTCCTGGAAGAATACTCCCTAGAGTTGTGAAAACACTCATGTGAAAACACTTCATCGCCTTTGAGGACAGTGGCTGTTCTTAGGACGAGGGTCAAAGCTGTAAGCTTGGCGTCTTGGGCCTGCTCCTAGAGTGCTCATTGCCACAGCTGGTCACCCTGAGGGAAGTCGGGTTTTAAGGTCTGAACATGATAGAGACAGTTCAAGACGGTCAGGTGGTCAGACATTCAACTGAAGCGATGGGCGTGCTTTCCACGTCCCCTCTTGCCTGCAGTGAACTGCTTCAGGAGGATGGGTTAAGAAGAGGACCAGTGTGAACCAGGCTTGAGGACAACCTTTGTAGCGACACAGAATACATCCCTTAATTTAAAGCACAGTCTTGTCTTCTTGAGCCCCAATTTCTAGGTCGTTATGGAGAAAACACTGAAAAAATGTTTTGTTTAGACATTTATTTCTTCTTCAGAAAGGAAGCCCCTTGAACTCTGAGCACCTTTGGAAGCTACAAGCTTTACCAGGGTAGTATCTAGTTAGTCCTTAAGGGCAGCCATGGGACAAACTGATTTCCAAAGATGGATGAAAGGCTTGTTGGAAGTTGGACAGCAGGATGAGGGGTTGTTTTCTTGGGGACTGTCCCTAGTGGGATTTAGAGCATACAGATGGAGTACAGAAAGTAGAAATTAGTCAAGTCACAAAAGGCTTTTCTCTGCCATAACAGTAATGCACGGACACAATAGTAACAGGGAAACTAAGAAGAAAATGAAAACATCCACAGCTAACCCATTAACATAGATGGTAACATTCTGAATATTTTAAACAATTCGTGATTCTCTATACAGTGAAAAAACTTACATTGTTACTGCTGGTGACTATTTTTTAAGCTTAACTTATTCCCCAAGCATTTCCTAAACTGGCCAAGTTCCTGTCAGAGCACAAGTATTTATGGTTGAAAATATTCTCCCTCATGGTGGCTGCATCATCTCAGCTTTCCCCATACCTAAGAAGGACTCTGACATCCAGTCACCTCTCTGCTTTCCTTTGGTTCCATGGGACATCCACAAGTCTCCTTTCCCCTGTTAGGACAATATTTGTTCCACACCATATGGATGGAGAGCGAGTCATAGCAGTGCAGGAGATGCACGCTTCACCCGTCCATGACAGACAGAAGGAATGAGCGCCTGCTTGGTGCTGACTTAAACACATTGTAAAAAAGAGTAACACATTAAATATCTAAAATCTGTGTAATCTGCGGGTACGTACATGAGTTGGTGAACTTGCTTTGTATGTATGTGTAAAGACCTCACAGACAGTACCCAAAATTAAAAATAGAATTACCGGAGATGGCATTTCTACATTGGGTGTACCTCAACAATCAAAATAGTGTCTTGAAGAGATTCTTTTACACCAGCATTGGCCACGTGAGAGATGCTACATGCAGATATCAGGGGCTCACCAGAAGACAGACAAGCACAATGCAGCACAGGTGCAGGTGCAGCAAGGCTGTTCCCTTGACAGGGAATTTTGGAACATGCTATGGCAAGGATGACACTCTAGCACACTAGACTGCATGGAGTAAGCCAGCCACTGGCAAGCAAGTGCTGCGAATTTAGTCCTGCGAAGCGGCCAGAGCAATCAGATCGTCAGAGGCAGGAAGTAAAACGTCCACATGGCCATATGCCGGTAGACAACATAAATAAGCGTGATACCACAGAACGGTACTTGAGAAAATAGTGAAAATGGTCAATTCTGTTGAGTGGGCTTTGGCACTACAAAAATTAGAGTAAAAATGTCTCCAGGGCAAGATTTCTTCCTGTCTAGAAACCAGACTTAGCGTGACTTTCCTTGTGTCTCTATCACACATTGGTCATCAACTTCTTTTCTAATTCATATTGTAACTTACTGATTCTTGGCTTTGTTTATGTATCTATTAAATATCGATTGAGAATGTTCTGTCAGGTGCAATTACGCATGTCAGGGATATGCCGGTGAATGAAGGAGATAAATTATTGCTTTGAGTTGTGCTGTGCTCTGGTTGGGAGCGAGGAACCATGAGACACTGAGCATTCTGGGCCGGAAGAGGATATGCACCATGCGGAAGGATATGCTGAGGGAGGGAGACCAGTGTAGGATGCGCAGTTGTGCCATGTGACTTGGAATGGCATAGAAATATCTCACTGATGGTACCTGGGAGAAAGGAAGGAGCCAGTTCCTTTGCTGTATGGAATGCTGTTGGCCTCTGGAAATCACACACTGTGTGCTGCACTGTGGAAACTGCACACTGTGTGCGGCATGGTGGAAACGGCACACTGTGTGCTGCCCTGTGGAAACTGCACACTGTGTGCTGCACTGTGGAAACTGCACACTG
>JABTXL010002812.1:1421256-1448091 GCA_025134845.1 Neodon shergylaensis
GTGGAAAAGGCACACTGTGTGCTGCATGGTGGAAACTGCACACTGTGTGCTGCACGGTGGAAAATGCATATGTCACAGGAGTAGAGTCCTCATGTCTGAATCTGGTCTGTCTCATGCTAGTCATTTCACCTTTGTGAACTTTGACACCACCATCTATAAAACATAAAAAATAATAATTTCCCAAGGTTTTGGGAAACATCAGAAAGCACATCTGTAAGATGGAGAATAACTATTCTTCTTAGGTATTGGCAATCAGATTTATACATAAAAGAGTTGGTATATGTGCACACAGACATGTGCACCTGCATATATGTGAACTTGCATATGTGTACACCAAAATGTATATTCACCTGTACACATGTGCGCCAACACAAATGTACCTACACACACTTGTGTCTTCATGCATATGCACCAACACAAATGTACCTGCACACACTTGTGTCTGCATGCATATGCACCAACACAAATGTACCTGCACACACTTGTATCTGCATGCATGTGCACCTTCATATATGCACCTGCACACATACATGGTGTGTATCCACACACATGCACTTATATATACACACAAAGAAAGGATCTGCAAGACAGGGTCTCCTAGATAATTTCAAATATCTGGCTTTTAATTTAATTTAATTTTTCAAGTTTATAGAATAGAATTTCAAATAGTCATCTCCTCGGAGACTCAGGATTAAGTACGGGAACTGTTAAATCAATAAACTGCAATTGGTCTCTCTGTAGCCCACAGATGACTCTAGCTGTCTCTCTCTGAAGGACTAAATCAACTGAGATCCGAGGCCTGGGAGAGTGACAGATTCTGGGTCAGTCTGTCTTCCCCAGGCTTGCTGATGACAGAAGCCAGCCACTGGGTAAATGGGGCACTACTGTGTTTTTCTTCTTAATAGAAAGCAAGGCTCCAGTGGCCCTGGCCATTACCAGACAATATCCCTTTAGAAGAGGAATGGAGCTCAGGAAGGGGTATTTCACACCCAGCATGTAGGAAATTCAGTGCCAAAGTCCTATTACTGATAACAAGACCCTCACATTTAATCCTATAGGGCAACTGTGGCAGGTCCGGAGCCCAGGCCAGGAAATCTCTAAGCAACCAGGCAACTGAAAGAGCCCTGCTCCCCCTTCCCTCTTTGTTTTTACGTCTATCATTTTCCATGTTCTTTGCTGTTGATAAATAATTCAGAAAAGGAAAGAAGGCTATAGCCCTGACGTCTTAACGTAGTAGACAAATACATTAGGAGATTGGTCCTTAGACATCTTCAGGGTATTGCAAGTTCACCTTTTCATATTTGTTGGGTGGCAGTGTGTCCTCTGGGGCTTTGCAATCCATGGGCAGAGGATCCTAAACTGTATTAGAGAGAAAAAGCTAACTAAGTAAAAACACCAAGCAAGCAAGAATACAGGCATTTATTCTCTCTTTGTTCTTGACTATGGTTGTGTTGCTCTAAGTTCCTGCCTAAACTTCTCCACACACAGAGACCATAACCTGTGATGGTTTGCCGGATAAACCCGTTCTCTCCTAGGCTGCTTTTTCCAGGCTGGATGACAGCAACAGAAGTGAGAGTAGTATACAAGAGGCGTGGTGAATGCCGGGTGGTCCCCGAGCCAATGGGGTAGAGAAGAAAGGATCTGGCCTAGCTCACAAGACCTACTGTGGTCCAGACCAGCTTACTCCACAGCATCAAATGAGTGATTTCAGCTTCAAGGCTTCAGTTCCACCACCTGTTGGAGAATATTAAATTATCAATGAACTTTCAGAAGTCTCAGGAAGCACACCTCTTTAAATTGTCGTTTTGACCGCTTCATCCACGGTGGTGGTGCTAATGAGAAACGTGTTCTTTTGTATTTTGACTTAAATATATGATTATGCATTCATAATCATTCTTAGCATTAAGTTTTGTTTTATACAACTTTATTTTAAACATTTTTTCAATCTCATATGTATAGTTTATAAGGAGGTATTTAAGAGGAGCCCCAGACCATTGTCCTATCCTTAATATTTTGTGGGTTTATTGGCTCAGGCTATAATGATGACAGGCACTTGTCACACAAATGATAAGGGACCCTCTTTCGTAACTTGAGGAGTTGGTTTTTGTGATGGAGTGCTGGAGACTCAGGCCAGCGGGAACACTGTCCTGGTGAGAATTGATGCTCGTGAGCATGTGTTAGCATCATCCTTGCTGTTTGTTTACGTGTTGTGTTAAGCATGTGTTAGTATCATCCTTGTTGTTTGTTTACGTGTTGTGTTAAGCATGTGTTAGCATCATCCTTGTTGTTTGTTTACGTGTTGTGTTAAGCATGTGTTAGCATCATCTTTGCTGTTCGTTTCCTTTACTGCCCCACAGGGCCAGAGGGGCCATGTACCTGCAGATGATGTGGTGACTCTGGTGCCAGCTGTCAAGCTTGGTCTGTGTAGGGAGAGGTTGGAAAACACCGGAGACTGTGGAATAAGTGTTGTCAATATTGGAAGGTCTGTCTTCTAGGCTCAGATTGGCGTTGCTTTGTACAAAATACTGCAATTCTTTTATTCTTTGATCTGTGGAGAGTACATCCATGCTAAAGTTCCTGAAGTCTAAGTGTTGTGAATGACCAAGACCAGAGAGGAGGCAGCTCCTCTACCTGGAGGGCTAGGGAAGCGTCTTTGAATAACTTGGGCACTGTGGCATGGGCTTTTGTTTGGGTGGTAAAACTGAGTTGAGACTGCAATTTGGGCTGGGTGGAGCCTACACTTGAGGAAGCAAGAAAGGCTCAAGTATTGTTTAGACACACTGTCTTATATATCCCGGCCTTTCATCTTCTGCAGGGAAGAGAGTCCTTCAAAGGATGGAGCACCCTTGAGATCCATCTGTACATCTCCAGCTCCTTTGATTTCAGATCCCTAATTTTGACAATTCTGATAGTCATATATTCAACAACACATATTCTCTAAGTGTCAACTGTGTTCCAGATCCTTCTTTGTACTGAGAATATGATGGTCAGAGGGTAGGGTCTCCCTCTCAGGTGGGACACTCTGTAGAGGCATCACCTATCTTTGTGCCTCACTCAGGCATCCTGACTGGAGCTGGCCTCAGTAGAAGTGACACCCTAGCTCAATCTTACACACCGTTGGAGAGGAGTATTTGCAGACCATAGTAGGCTGTTGTATAGAAATGCTTTGAGATGCAAAGTCTAAATCCATGAATATCACAGACCTGAGCAGAATCTTGGCACCAGCAGGGCCAGGTTGAGTAGCTCAATGAGTTTGTATATATTTTTTAATTAACTCAAAGTGTGATCTTTTCATGTATAGTGTACATATAATTGGTGTCTGCATCATAGGGTGGTCTTAAGGATGGGATAAAATAATTTATGTGGAAGACCTAGTGCCTAGCATGGGTATGTACACAGTATGTTCACCTGTTATATTTCTGCTAAAATTCCTGCATTCACTTCTAACTTAATGTTGGCCACAGCATCACAGTTCCTCTTTATAAAGAAAAGAAAGCACATGATCACTGCTATTGCTCTCTACGAAATGCAGAGAGTGCCTTGATGCTGGGAGAGTGCGGTTCAGGCCATCAATCTTTGTAGCTTCTTTGAGTGGTAGGAAGAAAATGTTATTTCTGTCTTCTTTGGTGCAATGTTATTTCCGTCTTCCTTGGTGCAGTGTTGATTTCTGCCCTCTTTGGTGCAATGCTGATTGTCCATTTTAAGACGGATATGTCATATCCAGCGAGGATTCAGCTGTGAAGACCTGAGGCAGAGAGGTGTGGAGTTGTTAGGTGCAGTGGAAATATCCAGAGAGCAGCTGAGGCATTCTGTTGACAGGACCAGAGCTACCAAGCGATTGCAGCTGTGTGAAGCAGAGCTGAGCCCAGGGTTTGGGTTCAGAAAGACCAGACTTCGTGTCTTTGTTTCCCAGCCGTGTTACCTGCCGTAAGTCACTTTAACTGGCCTGAGCCCGTTTCTTCATTGGAAAAGTAAGAATGACCGTAATAAATGTGCCTGTATTGTGGCACGGCCTGGGAGTTCTGTGAGCAAACAAATATAAAACCTGAAGTGACGATGTGACACGTGAAATGGGTGCTGGCATTTCAAAATATCACAGCGCATCCGTAACTCAATGAATAGTGGAGTTCTCTTTCTTCCTCTTGACTACGTTGTACACTTTGTGTGTGTGTGTGTGTGCTGAGAGAGGGAGGGGCACATGGTAAATGCACGTGTATGTAGGTGGACACCCATGTGCACTCATGGAGGTCAGAGGTGGCTCTCTTGGGTTCTGCTTTGTCATCCTCAACTTTTTCTTCTGACACGGTACCTCTCACTAACTTGGAGCTAGGCTGGTAGCCAGGAAGTCCCCCACAGGGCTGGCTTTACAGGGGTACTTGTGGCCATGTTGGAGGCTCATATCTGAACTCAGTTAGTTCCTCATGCTTGCACAGGAAGTGTTCTTAGCCACTGAGAAGTCTCTCCAGCCCTTATCTTGGAAACTTTATAGGGTTTCATGAGTTTGGAATAAAATATTTGAGCACTGGCTTTTGTTTTTTTGTGAGTATGTGTTAGAGGTCTTTGTGTTGAAACTTCATATTTATTTTTCCACTACTGTATACTCATGAACAATATGGTAGACTTTTTAATGACATATGGTTCAAGTATATTATGTATTTCAACATTATTCACCCTCTGTCCTTTTATCCTTTTGTCCTGTTCACCCCATCTTGCTGTCCCTCTTCCTAACAGTGCCCTCTCCTCTTCTGCTGCCCCCTCCCGTTCTAACAGCAGAATGTAACGCTTGCTTTGGGGCTCAGTCTGGTTAACATAGTGGACCTCCACTTTCACCCGTTTCTCTTCAAGTGATACAACTCCATGGCAGTCACTGCTGACCAGGACTGGGGTGATGTTCATATATATTTTTCCTGTTTCCAGAGGTGTTGAGAGTGGGGCAGGGCCTGTGGGTGTTTTTGGATTCTTTGGGCCACCACAGGCAATGGCTCTCCCCATAAGGACCTTGGTGACAAGTCTGCAGCTCCTGGAACTGCTGGACTGTCTCAAAGCACAACACTAATACAGGGGGAGAAGTGTCCCCTGTGGCTCTGTGTAACTTGAGGAAGGACATTACTAATGCCATCATCATTTGGGTTTGCGTTCATTTTCTGTACCAAAGCTACTGGGCACACTTTCAATTTAATCATAAATTTAAGTGTAGATGGTTTCTTCAACTCCAAATGATATCATCAACTCACCTTTGGGGACCCAAAGTCCATCTTTTACTAGTATGGATGCAGAGAGATGATGCAAATTGTCTAGACCTCTCTGTAGACATGCTAACTGGACCTGGAAATTATTTAGCTCAATTAGTGTTGTAAATTTTGCCTCCATCTGATTGGCCCTAGGCAAAGACCTGGGGATGAATGAAGGCAGTGGAGACCTCCCGCCCCCCTAAGAGTCTGTGTGGAGGGAAATGGGGGACTGGTCTAAGTGTGGGCATGAGATATTTAACAGAGAGACGGGGCTGAGTCAGCTCAAATTTGTGACTGAAAAAGAGAAAGTTATAGGGAGCAGACACCCATGTCAGGACCAGCAAACAGTTCAACGTGACAGAGAAAGTGGCAATAAAATTAAGAATTTATACAGAAATAAAAGGCAAAAAAGCTTGATGCTTGGCAGTATTGCTGTAGACTATATGGCAGCTCAAGAGGCAAAGCCATAAAAATCCCATTCGGTTTGGCAAGAGGAGCTGTTGGCAGTGTCCCCGAGAGCAGAAGCATCGTTGCTTCCATTAACAGGATTTTAAAAGAGAGACTGTGCTGGAGAGTTGGGCTGGAAGTAGAGTTGAAGGTTTTGGCCTTTAAAGGATTAGGAAGAACTGGAGAGAAAGCTGACGCAGGCAGCCAGATCAGGTGAAAGCTATCAGGGCCTCTTTGAGCTGACTTCTCAGAAGAAAACTTGAAGGCTGGATGGGAAAGGGGAGGAAGGGCATTTAAGCCCTGACAGGCATCATAGTGGCAGGCGGGCCACAGGCAGAGGAGCCGCCTCTGTGAACAACCATGGAAGCATTTCCTTCTAGGTTCTGGAGGAAGTTTCAGGGGATGGAACCAGAGAGAAGGGCCTGTCGGGAAAGCCATGCCTGTAGTGTCTTTGTCTCTTCACCACAGCATTCTGTCCAGCCCGTGGCTCTGCTTTATTTTAGAACCAGGAAGACCAGGTCTGCCCGAGCAAATGTCAGTACTTCCCCTGGAGGAAGGTTTGAAACACTGTTGCCTGCATTGCGAAGGTGTGGGGCAAAGCCGGTAGTATCATGAAGCGACACATCTGGTATTGCAAGCTCTCGCAGTGGATGATGCTAATCCCTACTCCCTCGAAACTTTGGGGGAAATAACATAATTTCTCTCTCAGCCTCCAGATCTTCAAAGCTACTATCAAGTGTCCTTCTCCTCTCCAGGTACCAGGGGACTGCGGAGTTAATGTTTCCTAAGTCACACGAAGGTCTGTAATGTGAAGGGCTGTCATTAGCGCCTAAGAGACACAGCGGTGCTCCTAATGATGTATTTATGACCTCATGTTCATTTCCATGGTGATGGCCTGTGTGTTTGTAAAGAGATTATGCATCCTCTGCCAGAGCCAAACCAGAGGCAGGTCATCTATCACCCAGAGACACATCAGCACAAAGCGGAAGCCAAATATACGATTTGTTTTGACCTAAACATTGTTTTGGGTACCGAGACTGCTGTAAAAATTTCTTCTTGGAAACGATGTCTATCCTCGACATTGTAGGTAAGATGTGTAAAATCAAAGGAGACCTGAAGGCTTTGATGAGCGAATTGGCACTTGAGAAGTCTAGCTAAGAACCTTGAGATCTTGCTTTGAGTTCGCTTGCTTTATTGATGAGTGACCAGCAGGTTTGGAAAGTGTCTCCAAACAGTGGCATTCCGCATAGTGCTGCGAATCTGGGTTAGGAAACGATGGTGTCTTCTGCCGAGAATGTGGCAGGTGCGGGGTCCCCACTGCTTGCAGTGCGTTTCTCTTGGGGTGGTCATGTAGGAACGCTCAGATTCAATACCTGGCAGCAGGAGCCACCCCAGTAAATGTTTGAGTTTCCTCCGTCACTTCCTCTAATGAAGACTATGTATGTCACACAGACACCGGCTTGGATGCTTGACTTTACCCCCACAGTGCAGCAAGATCCCTAGGGACCTGGTCTCTTTTCTCTATTTACAAATATTTTGATTTCTGTTATGAAAGCCAGGGAACTTAATTGATTTTCAACATGAGTACCTATGGCTGTATTCCTGCCCCCTGACATCTGAAGAGACAGAGAAGATCGTCTCTGAGAAACTGGACCCCATGAACCTGAACTGACTTTAATATTACCCAGAGAACATGGGTTCAGTGCATAGGTATCCTAATGAAAATCAAGATATTTGTCATAGGTAAAACAAGGAGAGAAGCAACAACGATAAGACCCTCCAAAACAGGCAAGAGCACGTACCTCTCAAGGCCCGTTTGATCTGCCTAAGGAAATGAAATACAGAGATTAGCTTTTCGAACTCTGCATGGTGATGCGGGAAAACAGACTGAGAATTCACTGAGCTCATAGGTGAAGTACTTAGAACACATTGGAGCTTAACAGCAGCGACAGTTACTAAATGGGAGATGGGGAAGATGGCTCAGTGGGTAACGGCACTTCATGTACAAGCATGGGGACGTGGTTCCTGTCCTAAGCAACTACATAAAAGGAATGTCACCTGTGCTTGTGACTTTAGTGCCAAGGAGGGTGAGCAGAGATTGGAGGATCTCAGAGCCGGTTGGGCAGCCAACATAGCCAAAAGCCAGGAAGCTCCGGGCTCAGTGAAAGGTCTCTCTCTATCAAGGGGATAAGACAGAGAGCCATAGAAGAGAAAAAGACCCCATGTTCTCCTCTGGCCCCTGAATGTCATACGTGTGCATGGGCATACATGAATACACATATTCATATGCACGCACACATGCATGCACACACATATTACTTCCGTCCCTATGCCAATCCCAAAAGAGTTGGCTACATTTTCTGATAGTCCTCCCCGTTGACTGTACCCGCTTTAAATCAGACTTCAGCCACAGTGCCGAGAATGCGCCCTTGATATCTACCCTAAGCTGGCTGCCTCACCTCATACATCACTCGCTTGCTGAAAATGGGCTCAGCGTACTGCCTGTGCAGGACGTGTACAAAGGGAAATGAGGATTGTTTCGGTTCAGATCTTTCACATGTTGCCTGTTCTGCACTGAAAGACTTCTCTTATAGTGATGTGAGCATTGCCCTGGAGACTCTTAGTTCCTAAGGAGATTAGTGGCCGGCTAACTCTATTTCCTTTGTTCTATGAATGTAAAACCCAGGCCCAGAGATGTGAGCTTGCTGTAGGCTTTCCATGGGTCAGTAATGGCCCAAGTGGGATTTAAAGCTGGATCACCACACAGGAGGAGATGGAAGAATTCTTCTCATTGTTAGGTTGGAGGAAATACATGGCTGACTACTTTGCAGCCCTCTCGAAGGAGTCTACCTCTATTTGAAGAGAGCAGAAATGAGCTGCTCTGGAAAATTTCATTTCCGCGGATAAAAAGCAGTCAATTTTATCATCGGAGAAACCAGAGGTTCAATTTTATTTCATCTTTTACCATATATGCGTGAATTGTATTCAAGATACTTGTAGAGAAAAAAAATCTTGCTTTACTCAACTAACTGATCTTGAAAATCAAATTTGAGATCTCAGGGCTCTGAAGAAATAAACCCATAAAGGAAGCCCTCGGTAGAAAACTTGGAGCTCTTGATATTCGGCTAATTGTCCCTTCAGGACAGTCAGAGGTAAGCAGCTTTCCTTCATCTCTGTAGATTTTCTCTTTCTTCTCTGAGCTTCAGGGTTTGGTGAGGAACACTTTCCACTTCCTATGGATTGTTATTTTGTGTCGGGTATTTTATCCTTCAGTCTCATTGTATAACCTTGGGTGAGCCAGTTAACCCCTCTGAGCCCCAGAAAATAAAAGCCAGTCCCTCCCTACTGCACAGAAATATAGTGAAGATAAATCACGCTTCTCTGAATTTTAAATAAGGAATCTGTGGAGATAAATTGTTGCTAGTGCTTGAGGCTGATAAATCCAGGGAGAACGGCGGGAGAACGGCGAGGGAGGTGATTAAGGCGGCAGCAGTAGCTCCGAGCAGAGGGCAGACTTCAAGCATGTAGCAATCAGAGACCGATGGTGTTGCCATTTCCTGGGCTCCCCTTTCTGCTTTTCATTTCTTTGTCTCTCCCACCACCTCTTAATAGAGCCATGGCTCAAAGGTCAAATGTGTTGTAACGCATGCATTTGTGTAACAAATACCAGTCCTGTCTTCATTTTCCACTCCTTCTGAGTTTTACCAGCAAGGAGAGCTATCGTTTGTCAGGTCTTCTGTTAGGAGGGAGCTTTTATTCCTCTCAGGAAAAATGAGTTGAGCAGCAATGAACTATCCACAGCATACCAACGGGTTGGCTCACCCGATACCCATTCCAGCTGTTGTAGGCATACTCTCTGCTGTGTAGCGCCTGGGATGACAGATAAATATTTCTCAGTTTCTCTACCAGAGTCCCCAGCTGTGACTTAAGGTCTTTCAAACACATTAATCTTGGTGGCTTTTCCAGAATCCAGGTAATATGAGACAAGATTGCCACTTCACTGCTCTATCCGCAGGCTTTGGTACAGGGCAGTTTCTAGACTGGGCACAGGTGGGTGGTTCTGAACTGGAGATTCCTAGTTCTGCCTCCTCTTGGTTGTTGGAGCCACATTGCCTTGCCCCAAGATTCAAGTTACTCACACATGTTGCTGAGAACATGTCCCACGGATATGGAAGGTTTATGGAAAAGAACCTAGCCTGTCACAAACAGAGCTGCTTCCAGGAAACTGGGGCCTAGTGGAGCTCCTCTGTAAGTAAAATAAAGTTGAAATAGATGCAGTGTTCCCAGAGGGGCAGCCTGAATGGGATGTAAAAAGTGACATGTCTCTAGAGGAGGATGGCTGGGAAGAGAATTCCTCATAGAGGCGGGCTTTAAAAACAAAGACAGTGCTGACAGGATGGATGGACTGCAAGCAAGAAACCACAGGTGCACCACCCCAGCAATAAATAAGGACTTGTAGGTGATTGAGGAGAGTGGCCTCAAGAAGTTGGGGTGAGAGGGGGTGAGTGAGGTGCTCATGAAAAGTGCTTGCTACTGTCACCAAAGGTTTTCATCATGGCTGCTCAGAATGTCAGGTCTACATAGCTGGGGTATGTGGCTCTCTTCTTCAAAAGCAGGTCGATCTACCGAACAGCAGTATTACTAATACGTGCTTTATTTCTTGTTTATTTCACATTTTTTTCTGGGCTGAGTTTCACATGCAAACTTGTTTTATGAGAAATAAATGAGCACATCTCAAAGAATATGACTTTCCTGGGACTGAGTAAACACGGGCCAATTATGTGTCCCATTCCCAAGGCACTGAAATTCATGTAAACCTTACCCAGTGCCTTGGGCTTCTATGGCTGTGCTGGAGCAAGGGCTATAGCAGTGGTTCTCAACCTGTGGGTCACGGTCCATTTGGGGCTCGCATATGAGATATTTACATTCCGATTCATAACAGTAGCAAAACGCACTTCTGAAGTACCAATGAAATAATTTTATGGTTGGGGGTCACCACAATATGAGGAACTGTATTAAAGGGTCACAGCATCAGGGAGGGTGACAGCCACTGCTGTAGAGCGACGTGAGAGGCCAGGCTGAAAACTGAGTTACTTTCTTTCCGTAGAGACTCCTATGTTTTATAGGCTTTTTGTGACAAAGACACAACGAAATGAAGTATCCATTCATGATTCATGCCTTAACATGGAGCTGAGTGGGAGTTTCAGAATCATAAACACATAATGCCTTGATCAGGTGTAAGCGATCCATGTCTGGCACCAGGGCCGGGAGTGAGGCGGTGAACCATCGGTGGAGGTCACAGGCAGTGGAAACTATGAAAAGAGGAGGATAAAGAACAGACTCGAGAAAATGGGAAAGAATCAAGTACGAAATCTAACTGAAAAGGAATAAAATGACCAAAACCTTAAAGGAAGTGAGGAACCCAGTGACCCTGGAGCAAGAGATCCTGGGGATGCTGGGTAGAGAACGCGTGAGTTTAAGGAGAGCGAGCCTTGCTCGAAGGATCAGCCAGCGTGCAGCAGGGCCGCTGTTTGCAGCGAAGCTCTGATGGGCTCCATAATGCACGGCAGTGAAGATAAAAGCTGGGGCCAACTTTTGCCACTTGGAAGTTAGGAGGAACCAATAGCTTTCTTGCATGTTTATATCTGTGGGAAACAGTGCTTCCACTGACTGATTCCAGAGATCTGAGATCCCGACGTGTGTGCACATGCTCGCATCCTTGCATCTTTTCTCATTTGGAGGCTGTAATTGCATTAGGAAGCTCTTACAATGCAATGCAGCGGGACTGCAGGTTTTCAGATGTGTCAGAGAGGGAGAGAGGTCGAGAAAATGCTGGCTTCCGTGACAACACGCGTACCCCATCTCTGAGGTGAGGTTTTCCTTCCTCCTCTGTCACTGGGACCTCAGCCCAGAGAAGCAAGCGTGATTGGGCCTGGAGGACGAGGCACGCGTCTTTGTGATCCAGATCTGCTGCTTTCGTAGTGACTGGCTAAGGGCATGATGGGAAATGAAGTAGTCCTAGCAGATGGACAACTGCAGTGTACATTACAAGAACTAAAAGTTCTTTAGAGGCTCAGAGAAAGTCACTGAAGGATTGGTTTGAACAGAATGCTGAGTGGGATGATCATTCCAGCAGCAGAACACACCTGATATGGGGGGGGAGAGACAGAGACAGAGAGAGAGAGAAAGAGAGAGGCCCTGAGCACAGAGGTGAGGGGGGTTCTGAAGCACATACTATACACCCTTGTGTTCTCCAGATCTGAAAGCCCGCCTCACTGAATATTGTTGTGTGCCTTCAGGAAGATCTCTTCAACCTTTCTGAGCCTCGGTTTCCTCAGCCACAAAAGCTGAAGAGTCATAATAATACCTACCATAAAGGATTGTTAATATAATGGAGCTAGGACCTATAAAGCACTTGGGGGAGTGCCAGGCTCCGAGCAAGTGTTATGTGGCTATATATGTTTATTAATATCACTATTATCATTTTATGTGCTGAGCACAGAATCATATTTTAAACCAGCAGACATTATTATTGCCGTCATTTTTAAAATGGAAAAACGGGTCTTAGAAAAGTTGAGCTACTTGTCCAGCTAATAAGTGAATGAATTGGTTATAAATCCAAACAGTCAATTATAGAACCCCAGCTCTTAGCCATGGAAACCCATCAGGGGCCTAGCACGTATGAATAGATCAACAAATAGTAGCTTTGAATGTGATCATCTGAATAGAGCTGGTGCAGAGGGAGCTCACCTAAACGAGGGGATACGAGACGTGGGTGTGCGGTTTTTAGCTCTAATCAAGTCAGATGCAGAAGCGGGATGACCACATTCATGTCTGTGGTTCGGGAGGCAGACACTGGAGCCATCTAAGGTATGGGAAATGCAAGGACTGATGGTGCAGGTTTCTTAGTTATCCAGTAACAGAGAGACACAATGCAAGTGACAAATAAGCAAGACTCAGGCCACCCGTATTACTTGTGTTCAATAGTGCAAATCTAGGGAAAGATGCTTCCCTTGGTGGCGAACCTTGTCTTAGATAATGCGTTCCTTGGAGCAATGCCAGGATCAGGAGCCTCGTGAGTGTACAGTCTCATGATTCTATTTGAATCTCAAGGGGATAATAAATTTCCTTTTAGCCGGGCGGTGGTGGCGCACGCCTTTAATCCCAGCACTCGGGAGGCAGAGGCAGGCGGATCTCTGTGAGTTCGAGACCAGCCTGGTCTACAGAGCTAGTTCCAGGACAGGCTCCAAAACCACAGAGAAACCCTGTCTCGAAAAACCAAAAAAAAAAAAAATTTTTCCTTTTACCACAGCAGGGGGTCTGACTCTAGTTCATCTCTAGTCTTTTTCTGTATCTTCTCTACTCTGTCATCAAGATTTAGTTCAGGGTTTTAGGAAGAGGTTCACAGAAAGCATCACTGTTCACAGACTGAATGTCTTCCAACTGGCTCTGTAGCTACCGTTCTTGGGCAACATCAGCTGAAAGAATCTGTGTTGAGCTTCTTAGTTTCATTCGTGAGGACACTGATCATCAAAGTTGTTGCAAGCATCAAATTATATGACACATGAATGCAATTATCTTGCATAATTCCTGGAACCAAGAAGACATCAATAGATAATGGTCTTCTTCCTCGCTCCATCAACCAGAGTTAGATAGAAGGGGGAAAAAAAGAACTTATCCCCAAGACATTCAAATATATCCATGGTAGATCTCCTTTTGGGAGGTGAACGGATATGAAATAGGAAAGTCAACCAACGCTAGCATTATTAGGAAACCCTCTCAAGTCTGCATCGCTCTCAAATCTGCTGGAATGGTAAACTGTCACAGCCTGGTCAGAGCTACCGTAAAGCTGTTGCCATTGAAAGAGGCACCATTGCTTTCCCCACCTCCTGCCCTCTAGCTGAAAGCCAGCCAGCAGGAAGCTCCAAGTAGACAAAGCTCAGGACTCAGAAGGAAAGGAATAGATGCAAGAATGGAATGGGTGTAGGTCAGTGGAGGACCACCTGTGTCCATTCTGAACATTAGGGGACAAAAAGGGCAAAACCTGGCTCACTCTAAGCATGCATCTAAGTGCATCTTCCTGACTTTATGGCAGTGAGGCAGGTGATGCCATGGGCTTCTAGAAATAGCACTGAATGCATTGATTTGAACACCGTTCCGTATGAACACTGATATTTTTGTGCAGTTATAACAGCCCTTATTGGAAAAATGTCTTCAGTGCTTATAGATATGGAAGATGCTGAGATGACCACAATTAGATTTACGAAAGATTTTCTCAGTGTCTTTGCATCTCTCTGTGGAGGACGTAGTACGTGGCACTCCCTAAACCAGTTTTCTCAGAGTATTTTGTGGCTCAATTCTCTTTGCAGTATACTAAAGGAGAGTCTCACCTAGGGATGGTGGTGCAGGGGCATTCATGACCCTCTTATCTCTGGCTGTAAGATGCAAGCTGGGCTTCTCAGAAGGTCTTCAGCATTTAGTAGCAAATGTCTGTGTGTTAGGACAGCCTTCAATTCCTCTAATACCTTAGAGAAGGAATTGCTTTGGATTAGGTTGGCATTAGCAGTCATTACCTACTGGAGAGGTAAGCTGTGCAAATAGCCATCTTCAAGCTAAGGCCTTGCCGACAAGCATTTATCCCTCTTGTGCCTCCTCTGAGATAGCTGGCTATGCTAACATTCTTGATACCGTTTGACAAGAATGCTGAGAGAATATGATACTGAGAAATAGCGAAGTTGGCCCTGTCTTTGTCATAAAGGCAATTGAATGGACACCCACATACTTACACACAAATACGCATACTCACACACACACCGCTTTGGGGTAAACTCAGCCTAACATTAGTTAAGTATTCAAACCAGTTGTAGAATCAATGTGTTGAAGTTACCTATAATTGTTTACCTTACACAACCTTGAGCCGACTGAGAAGGAAGTCTGGATGGCGGGTTTGCTCATGTCAGATTGGTCTGGAGTCATGTCTGTGGAGGAACTGTAATAAGTTCAGTTGGTATAAAAGGACCTGGACCACCGTGGTTGACACCATCCCAGGTGTAAGTGTCCCGTAGCTGTATAAGAAAGCCAGATGACCACAATCTGGCAAGTATGACAGCATGCAGAGTTCCTCTGTGATTTGTGTATCCGGTTTCTACTCGGGAGCTTGCCCTGCCTTCCCTCAATGATGGAATGTGACCTGAAAGTATATGTTAAATAAATCCTTTCCTCCCTAAGATTCTTTTGGTTGGATCTTTTTTTTTATGACAGCTATAGGTATACAGTATAGGAAATAATTGGTTGGAGTTGTCCATGTGGACAAATGGCCTTCTCACTTTGAAGAGTCTCCTGAGCTCTCTAGATGATGGGACTTGGTAGATGGAAAGCGGAGGGAGGGGAGGAAGAGAGACTGGAATATCTTGTCGATGAATAGAAATTACTGGATTGGGAGAAGCAAGGACTCAGCAGGCATGATATGTGTTCTTCTGGTAACAGTCATAGAAGGAAAGCCCCAGCTGGAGACTTTGATGGCAAACCATAAGAGGTTAAAGCATTCCTGAACCTTACCTCAACCATTCCTTGAGCAGCTGATGGGCAGTGTGGCTCCACTTCTCCCTGTGGTCTACTAAGAAACTTTCACCCACTGGAAGGTAATTCCAGGGTGCTTCCTCTGCATGCCAATCATGGGGTTCATTTCAAAGGACTTAGGAAATGGGATCGGGGGCCAGGCTGAATTTCCTTTGAGGTGTTTTATCTCTGATGAGAAATTGCCCAAAATGGAAGACCCATGAGCTTTTGAGTTAAAAGAATGCAAACTTGCGCAACCACTCTGGAAAGCAGTGTGGCGGTTTCTCAGGAAATTCGGGATCAACCTACCCCTGGACCCAGCAATACCACTCTTGGGAATATACCCAAGAGAGGCCCTATCATACAACAAAAGTATATGCTAAACTATGTTCATAGCAGCATTGTTTGTAATAGTCAGAACCTGGAAACAACCTAGATGTCCTTCAATGGAAGATTGGATGAAGAAAGTATGGAATATATACATATTAGAATACTACTCAGCAGTAAAAAACAAGGACTTCTTGAATTTTGCATACAAATGGATGGAAATAGAAAACACTATCCTGAGTGAGGTAAGCCAGACCCAAAAAGAGGAACATGGGATGTACTCACTCATATTTGGTTTCTAGCCATAAATAAAGGACATTGAGCCTATAATTTGTCATCCTAGAGAAGCTAAATAAGAAGGAGAACCCAAAGAAAAACATATAGGCATCCTCCTGAATATTAACCTTCATCAGGCGAGGAAAGGAGACAGAGACAGAGACCCACATTGGAGCACCAGACAGAAATCTCAAGGTCCAAATCAGGAGCAGGAGAGAGAGCAGGAGCAAGGAACTCAGGACCGCGAGGGGTGCACCCACACACTGAGACAATGGGGATGTTCTATTGGGAACTCACCAAGGCCAGCTGGCCTGGGTCTGAAAAAGCCTGGGATAAAACCGGACTCGCTGAACATAGCGGGCAATGAGGACTACTGAGAACTCAAGAACAATGGCAATGGGTTTTTGATCCTACTGCACGTACTGACTTTGTGGGAGCCTAGGCAGTTTGGATGCTCACCTTACTAGACCTGGATGGAGGTGGGTGGTCCTTGGACTTCCCACAGGGCAGGGAACCCTGATTGATCTTTGGGCTGATGAGGGAGGGGGACTTGATCGGGGGAGGGGGAGGGAAATGGGAGGCGGTGGCTGGGAGGAGGCAGAAATCTTTAATAAATAAATAAATTAAAAATAAAAAAAGAGTTTCCCCTTGAAAGCAGTTCTAAGTGTGTACCTGTAAAGAATGCTCTGTCAGTAAAGTGTTTGCTGTTCAAGCATGAGGACCTGAAATTTATCCCCCGAGCCCAAGGCTAATATCCAGACATGGCGGCACATGCTTGTCTTCTCGTTCTTGGAAAGCCAGAAGTGGACCAGCCGCCTGGGTCTTGCTGGCCAGCCGGCTCACTTACTTGATGAGCTATAAGTCTAAGGAGAGATCCTGACTCACAGGGTGGACAGTACCAGAATGACCCCTGGCTGACCTCTGACTTCCCATGCACGCACACTTTACCCAAACATGCACGCGCGCGCACACACACACACACACAATGGTATGCATGCTGGGTCCTTATGATACCATGCTTCCTCCTATTGCAGACTTAGGATTCTGTTGTTCTTTGGGAACTTGAATTACACGTGTTGTAAACTAGATGTTTGTTGAATTTGGTCAACTGTACCACAGGCTATTCCCCCCCTTCACCTTTCTCTGTGCTACCCATCACAGAGAAGAGAGCCCCAGGAGAAGCCATAGGATTTTTGTTCCAGTTTTACACTGGGACTTTGGCTCTATTTATGAAGGACAACTATATGCTTTATCCATGTAGTGGTTAAGAACACAGCCATTGCCAGCCATGGTCTGAGTCTGACTGCTGTGCTGGTGACCTGGCTGTTAAGGGATGGTGAATCTTAACCTTAGTTAGGCACCCCCTTCCCCCAAAACATCATAGGGGCTTGTATCACATATCATGGATTCCCTAAAACATAAATTAACAGGCCTGCTCATGGTTTATTCATTGGGCCTATCATCCAGTCAGATATGTATCAGGCGCTGATGGAAAGTTAGGTGCTGTCACTAGGCATCAGATAAAGCTGACCATGATGCATACATAGAACTCAAGTCATGGTGGTGATGGTGGCCGCAGCCAGTGATGAGTGTTGTGGAGAAAGCGAAGCAGGGCAATTCCAGCAAGTCACTAGGGGCAGTAGAAGGTCACGTAGGCGTGGCTGCTCAGGGATGACCTTGCTGAAGTGGGTTTTGAGCTTATGTCTAGGAATTAGAAAGAATTTCACATGTAGTTCCATAAGATGAGAATATTATAGGCAGCATGGCAGCAGTGCCCAAGGCCCTGTAGCAGTAAGGGTAAATATCATCCAAGAGTCTAGTGAGACCTGTGGAGCACAGAAGGTTAAGAGGAGATGTGAGGCCCTTCCTTTACCTTCTTCTAGCCAGGCTATGCAATTGTCAAGCATCTTGTATCATTTACCAAGATAATATCAACAAGAGGTGCTTTCATTTGGGCATGGGACCTACAGAGTCATGACTCCCCGTTTTGACTCAACGCTGTAGTTTTGGCTGAACTGAAACACCGCTTGGCGCACCCATCGAGTTGCTGAACGCTGCAGATGGGCTTCAGTGACTAGATATGCAAACACAGCAGGCGGGGGAAGCGGTGACTGTCCTCTTCCACACTGGGGTTCTTGTGTGTTGCTTGTGTTCAAGCATTCTAGAAGAGCAGAAGAAATCATTGCCAATACTAAATCTCAGTTATCTGCAGTGGGTGAATACTTAATACTGGGGCCCAGGACCACCCTTTTCTCCCACCAAAAGATCCTAAATTGATTGGTCAGGTGTAAGACCCAGCTTAAGTATTTTCCTCAAATCTGGTGGAATGCCATGTGGTTCAGCTGTGCCGCCTGGCCTGTTCTTCTGGGCTGGAGAGATACGCGCTGCCATTTCACTGCTGTTTATTTTTCCCCAAAGCATTATGATTTTGGCTTCAGAATCAAGATCCTTTATTAAATTGCAACGACCTGTTCTTCCGGTGATAACACAAGGATTTCTATCGACAGATGTGTCTGTGCTGTGAGCGGATGCGTGTGTCTTAATGGTATGCTTGTGTGCTACATGGGTGTAGTTTGTATGCTTAATGGTATGCTTGTGTGCTACATGGGTGTCTGTGTGGGGGGTGCATTTAGATACAGTTTATATATGGTGTAAGACTTTTTTGGTGTGTATGTGTTTGTATATGGTGTAAGAGTTTTATGTGTGTGTGTTTGTATATGGTGTAAGAGTTTGTGTGTGTGTTTGTATATGGTGTAAGAGTTTGTGTGTGTGTTTGTATATGGTGTAAGAGTTTTATGTGTGTGTTTGTATATGGTGTAAGAATTTGTGTGTGTGTGTGTTTGTATATGGAGTTAAGAGTTTTGTGTGTCTGTGTGTTTGTATATGGTGCAAGAGTTTTATGTGTGTGTTTGTATATGGTGTAAGAGTTTTGTTTGTGTGTGTGTGTTTGTATATGGTGCAAGAGTTTTTTGTGTGTGTGTTTGTATATGGTGTAAGAGTTTGTGTGTGTGTGTGTGGGGGGGGTTATGTGCGGTATGGGATGTGCCTGACTGGCAATCTATGTTCTGTGACAATGGTGTCCATGGTGCTGCATGTGACTCTGAGGGAGACCTTGTATATCCTCAAGCCGCTCATCTGTAATGACCTTGTTAAGTGATTTTTCTTCTCTGAGCTCTAATTTCTACTCTGAAATTTGGAGTGGAATGGGTTATCAGCCTCATGTGCTCCTTGTGGGATTACTTGGGATAATGCTGTGTGCTTAGTCCCATGATCATGGCAAGCAAGCCCTCCTTAGCAGTCTTCAGATGAGCTTCCATTGCCTTTCTCTGTTCCACATGTATCAGTTAAGTGGAAATAGTGTGACTGAGAACAGTATTTGGGCAAGAGTTACATGAGGTGCTGTCCTCAAGCGTTCAAGTGAGTGCTGTAAAAAGTGGGGTCCCTGGCAGGTCTTACTGGGTTGAGGTAGCGTTCTCCATCATCTGCCCTCCCTGAATTCTTTACTCCTGATGAATATATTGTTCCTTCCCAGTCTTGGCTGTGACTCTAGTTGACAACTGGGCATAGACGCCTGCTCCCCCAGGAAAAGGTATCGTGGAATACTGGAGTGTTTGGACTACTCACGAACTTTCTAGGTCCCTGATCTGCCTTGCCCCCCTTCTGAATGTTTTCAACATGTAGGAGGTGATGGGGGAGGACAAAGCTTTTGGTTTACACAAACGTTTGTTGTCTGACAGTGGTTGCATCTGTGTGCTTGAGAAAATTTATATTTTTAATCTAGTTGCTGATCCCGCCGCCACTCATCCGTCAGGGTCCCCCGCTATGGGTTTTTGGCAGGTGGTGTGTTTCCATTTGACGCTGATTAAAACTCCAACGCCATTGCTCAAAGTGAAATGCATACTGAACCTTGACCCAGCAAGGACAGGTCTGGCCAAGAGATGCCATTTCAAATATGTTTTTGAAAAAAATGTAGTCTGCATTTGTTTTCTTGTCAGAAAGGCTCTGGAGGTGCGTGAGGAAATGACAAAGATGGAGCTGGAAACAGAGTGGACCTTGATGCATTCTGGTCAGATTGAGGACCTTTAGGTGGGCATCTATTGCTGTGTTAGCTTGTCAAGCCCAGTCTTCTGTTCACTTCAAAACAGGCGATTGTAAAATGGTCATTAAATTTAGAATTCCATCCATCGAGTTTCATTTTAATTAAACAGAAATATGCAAGCAGGAAATCACATGAATTATTTTCTTCCCAAGAACGAGCCTGAGAATAAAATATTTCAGGCATAAGATACTTTATATCTTTGTATTCCTTTTAAAGATATCTATTACCAGGGGCATTTACCTAATTATAGCTGAATCATATTAGAGGTTGGCCTCAATTGCTTCCCTGCTTCCCTCTATTTACATAGACTTTCTCAAAGAAAATCTCAATCATATTCCTGGTTGGTATTCTGCTATTTTCATAGTTGTTACCTTGTAATACCTTATGGTGACTCTGTGGAGTATTTCTCCGAAATCTGTGTGATCCTTCCTTCCTGCCGAGGCAGATGGCTCGAGGCAGTTGTGCCTTTTAATGTTCCTCTTAACCTTCTTAGAAGAGATGGATTTCAGTCCAGGCATTTAAAATGTAATCGTGTTTTTATCAGGTATTTTATAAATCATAAAATTGCTAGTGTGTTAAATAGAATTTTTTTATTTAACCAGATGGACCATTCATTAAATCCATCGGAGGTTAGAAGACATGCTTTGAAAAATAAAAAAAAAAAAACTCAGTTTGGAATTTTGTTGTGTGTGAGTCAATGCTGTGGTGTGTGTGTGTGTGTGTGTGTGTGTGTATGTGTGTATGTGTCTGCATGTGGGTGTGAGAGACAGAGAGACAGAGAGGGATACTATTATAGTTGAGAATAAATTAATATTCACTGATTTCAAGCCCAAGGTTGGTACCTACCAGGCAACTAGTCTCCTTGACTACACTCCAAGCCTCTGGTTGTTTGAAGGAATGACAGTGCCCCTCTTCAGCTCAGATATCTGAAAGCTTGGTCCTCAGTTGATGGTTCTGTTTGCATGAGTTTAGGTGTAACCTTCCTAGAGGAAATATGTCACCGGGAACAGGCTGTAATGTTTCAAAAGCCTTACACCACTGCCGATGTGCTCTCTGTCCTATGCTGTGGTTCAGGGTGTGAGGCCTCAGCTTCTGCCCCAGCTG
The DNA here is from genome assembly GCA_025134845.1 of Neodon shergylaensis. Lineage (NCBI taxonomy): Eukaryota > Metazoa > Chordata > Mammalia > Rodentia > Cricetidae > Neodon > Neodon shergylaensis. Next base: position 1,442,299 of record JABTXL010002812.1, read on the forward strand.
GTATGTCTGAAGCCTGCTGCCTCTCCTCCACCATCATGGACTCTATCTATCTGAAACCATAGGCCCAAATTAGCTCTTTCTTCTCTAAGCTGCCTGGAACATGGTGTGTCATTACAGCAACAGAATGTAACACAGTCTTTATTCACTTCTTTCGAAAGCTGGTTACTGAGAACTTGTTATAAACAGGGCATGATCCTATGCACTGGGGACACAAGGACAAGGGCACAGACATGTCTGCCTGTCCTTTTGTCCCTCATCATCATTGGGGTTTTAGGAGATGGATAAAGACTGAAAGAAAGGAACCAACCCTTACTTTCTAAGCCATTTCCAGACAGCTGGGTTTGTCAGCACGCATTGTTTATAATAGTCATGCATGCTAAGTCAATGAGATAAGCTTTTCCTCATTTTAGGTGGAGATCAGTTTCTAGAGATGATACCATGGATAGGAGCTGCATCAAGTGCTGTCTGACTTCAGAGTTCATACTTTCTCTTCCGTTGTGCTTTTTCTCTCTAAACGTTGTGGAGCGTGCTTATTCATTAGAAATCCTACTCACAGCCCTTGGCCCAAGCCTTTGATTCATCCAGCTTTTCTGTGGGATTGAGAGCCCTGCTCTGGGCAGTGTTAGAGAACTCACGTGTGACAAAATGCATGGCTCTTTCTTTCTTTCTACTTAGTGGAGGAAAAAAAAGAAGGCATGCAATGGAAGTAGATTGCCCAATTAACAGGGCATGTGACTCCATGGCTTGTGTTGAAAGTTGTGATTGCTCTGTGATCTATTGTGGAGAAGACCTTCATATTGAAGGTTTAATAAACTGTTGATGGTGAGACGGAGTGGGTGATGTTCTACACCCCACTTCTGTATCTTCTTCAGGCTTTGACTATTTAAAATAAATGTATACATCTCAGAGAATTTTTTTTTTTTGCCTTATGGGAGAAGTGGCATTAGATCTAGATTGAACGATGGCTGGTCTGGTCTGAGATTTGATGTGGCAAGAGAAATCTCCCTTTATAGACAATCTCTGAAGAGTCAAAGAGAGCCAGGAGATCTGACCGCTGAAAATCCGTCGAGTGTTCTGTTCACTGAGTGGCTGTCACCTGCTAGGCTTCAGGCTATGTTCTGGGAATTTGGAGAATAAACTGCAGGTTCTTTTTCTCCTTTAATAAGTATGTACTTTGGGACCATTTTCCTCTTATTGGGTTGCCTAGTCTAGCCTTGGAATGCGGCCTTGCACCCAGTCTTATAGTACCCCACTATGCTGTGTTCAGTTGCTATCCCCAAGAGGCCTGCTGGACTATGCTCTTAAACTGAAATAAACCTTTCCTCTCTAAGGTTAATTTTTTAGGTATTTTATTACAGTGACAAGGAAAGTTCCTAATGCAATCAGTTCTCTATCATGCCAGCAAAATGCATGAAGCAATCAACTTAAAAATAGAAGCAGTTTGCTCAGAGTTTTGGAACCTTGATTCCATGGACAGTTTCCTTGTGGGTGTCAGTCCTAGGATGAGGTGGCCATATCTTAGCAAGAGCAGTCAGGGGTCAAATTTCTGATACTCAAAAGTAAGGAAGGGCAGCCAGGAGCCTGAGCCCAACTACGCCACCCAAGGGCATGCTCTCATTGACCTAGTGTCCTCCACCAGACCTTACCTTACCTTAGCACATGTTCCCCTGGGGCTCATTCCAGATCCGCAGTACATCATAGACCATGCCATGGGGAATCATGTTGTGCACAAAGAAGAGCTTACAGGACTTAGCTTGGTTGATAGGACCCTTGTGTAGGAAAGCTTGGTTGTCACGTTAGAGCAGAAAATTCACAGGGACAGTAAATGGTTGTTCTATGTAAGGAATTTGTCATGAATCAAGTCAGCAAGGAAAGAGAAGGAAGGTTTTGTCTGAGATAAAAGCTGCAGTCTTGTTGAGCCATGGTTTTAGGTGCTGATGAGAGTGAAGTCTTCAGAGACTGACTCTCAGGCTCTAACTCACCAGCATGGATGATGGATGGCTTTACTCACCAGATGTTACTTGTTCACTTTAAGTAGATGGAGGAAGGAAGCTTTAGAAATTGTGCTGAAAATAACTGGAGCTTGGGTAGACGCACGTGGTGGAAGCTTCTGAAACACTGGGCATGGAGATGTGCTGTTTGGGGATGTCACAATAAGAGTGTCATTTAAAAATGTGCAGTCCATGTATGTGGAGCACAGTAATAGTACACGGAGTCAGTGTGTGTGTGGTGTCCTTTGTTCAGTCCCTAGCACCAAAATAAACATGGAAATGTATGGACTTAAAACAGAGATAGCACAGACCAGAGCTTAAGACAATCAGCACATAAGTCATTGAAGACTAGGAAAACAGCTAAGGTGACCCTAAAGAGTAAGAACATCTGTAGTCTATTCTTTTGAACTGAAGGGGGAGGAAACAGAAGATTGAGAGGTCAAGGGACATGCAGTGTGCCTCAGTTTCCTCTGGAGGACTGTATTGTGACCCCTAAGGATGGGATGCAGAGAGGGCATGGAAGTCAGAACATGTTGGTGCCTTAGCTTAACATGTAGGACTGCACTGCAGGCCCTTGCTCGGGATTCTTATTTAGCATAAGACTGCGTTGTGAACCATGTGAAAAGAGACTGTCTTTAGGACTGAGCCTTCCCTGGGAGCAGGGAGTTGTGTTTCGGGGGCAGGCAAGTGTGTAAGTGGGAGCAGGAATAATGGAGATGAAGCTGTGCACGGAGATAAAGTTCTAGTGCCAACCCGGGATCCTGGAGCTTAAGATTCCTTATGTGGGTCCCTTCCAGGTAATGGCAGTAGCCAGAAGGCAGCGATGCAAGGGGGATGCTGAAGGGAAGTAATGTAATAACTCTTAAAGATGCTATAACTTGAAAATACCCTGTCTGGTAGGCTTTCCATGAAGATTGGGCAGGGCGGGAGGGGGCATTGAATCAGCTGTATGCATGCTAAAACGAAGTTTGAAAAATCTCAGCCTCTTGAATATTTGCCTTGTCTTTGCTGACTCATTCAACTTGAATATCTACTTGTCATTTAAGTTTTTCTCCCCACACAAGTAGAAAATACAGATTAGTTATATTTATTTGCAATGGAAAATTATAGAAGCCTATTACAGCAAACACTGGGCATGGAGGCAAGTCGTCAATATGGAATGAATTAAAATGTTTACCGCCGACTCCTGCATTTTGCAAGCTCACACTGACGATTGACAGAGTACATGTACTTATCTTTATCGTTCTTGGTACAGTGGTTCTTGCTGAGACACCGGAAAGCAAATTGTCTCTGCCTCAAATGAAAACCATAATCTTAAATTGATTATGTATGTTAGTGGTTCAATTCTGAATTCATGCTTCTGAGATTCTGTTCTTCAATAAGGTTACTTCATTTTTTGGAGAAGCAATATGACATAAGACTTTAATGCAAACTCTGGAGCCGATCTGCTACACACACAGCCTGCTGCCATCCCTTACCTTACAACATTTAGCTGACCCTTGCCGTGGCTCAGTTTTCTTGTCTCTAGATGAGTACAGTGCCATAGTCACCTCAGAGCACAAGCATCAATGTTAAATAAGGCTCAAAACAGTTGTGTGGATCCGTCCATGGTTGAAGCAACACCTGGCCATTTTGTAGGAGTTCTATTTTATTTTTCCAATAAACTTGCATTTATTTTCTCTGCATCTTAGAGATAGGAGTGGTACTGTAGTTGTGCCATATGGGGCTGTGCACCTGCAGTCCCTTATTCTCTGCCTTTTGACTTCTTGTAGATCTCTGTAATAGTCTCGAAGTGTTGTGGAAAGAAAATCCTTTGATGAGTCGTCTGTGGGCATAAAGACAATTACTTAGAATACAGTTAGCAACTGATGAAGAGCTACAGGTCATCAATGGCTGCCGAGAGAGGGAGAATCAGTTTTTTGCAGGGATGAGCTCTTGCTGGGTTATCCAATTCCAAATGCTCAGCCCTAAACAATGACAATGGATATAGAAACTAAATGGACTCAGTAGTGTATGTATATATATACATATATATGTATATATACATATACATACACACACATATATATGTATGTATGTATATATATATATATATATATATGGTCATGGACATTTGATGGAGTGGGGAAAGATGAGAGACATTATGAGGAGACAGAGGGATTGTATGAAAGAGATGTAAATATCGTACTCGTGTATGAAGTTCTCAGAAGATGTAAATAAAGCACTGCTTCTTATCCATTATTTGCTGCCATAAAGTATCTGAGAACTGGGCCTTACAAAGGAGAGAGAGGTCTCTGAGGCTTGCTTATAGTGACTTGAAAGCCTAAACAGCACAGTGCTGGTATGGAGTGTGAGATTTCTGGCTGTGTAACAACGTGGCTGAGACACAGAGAAAGACGAGAGTGTGTACAGAAGGGGCCAGATATATGCAGTGACCTCATTTCAGAATAACCCACTACCTTGGTAATGAGTCTTGCCTGATAGAGAGAACTCACTCCTGAAAATCATTAATCCCTTTTAAGGGCAGACCTCACATGAACTCAGTACCACTGCCTTGGGGAAGTCAGCGTCAATATGAGATTTTTAGTTTATTCTTTGAAAGTTTCATACATGTATAAATGTACTTTGATCACATCAATTCTCCAGCCTTCCCTCTTGTTTCTCTCGGACCTTCTCCATGTGTCCCTATAGACTTTATGTCTGTTTATTTTTTCACACATTAAGTCTAATTAGTCTTACCTGTATTGTATGGATGTAGAGCCAAACATTGTCCACTGGAGCATGGACAGCCTCCCCCCTCAGGAGCCACATATCTAAAGAAACCTCCTCAGCAGCTGTGACCCATGTGAGCTACAATAGTTATCAGCCTGGTAAGAGATGTCCATTGGTGCAGTAGTGGCATGACTATTACGGGGGTAACCACTTGTTTTCTAGTTGTAATTGAGACCAGATCCACAGGACAGGACTCAATGTGGGAGTTTTTACATGGACACATCAACGCAGAAGCCCTGGCACACTTTCAGTTGCTGGATGAAACTCAGACGTAAAATGTGTCAATTATCCGCACCCCTGGTGTGTTCCATTACACAGTCCATCTGAGCTGTCTGCTCCACTCAGGTTTACGACTCAGACGTTTCTCACATGCGCTGTTCAATGGGATTCACACTTAGGACCACATGGTTTCCAAAGACCCAGGAAGTGTAATGTTATTGATTTACCATTGATGGCTTGAGCAGTCTCTCAAGGCACAGTGGGTCCCACTAGCTAATCCAATATCACTTATCAGTTACATCTTTCTCTTTTTTACCAAAGTAAATTATATTAGGATATTATTAAAGAAAAACACATTCTATAAAAGAGCACAATGAAGCCTAGATAGATCTGCCTTCCAGGCTCTTTTTAAAATCAGGACAGGTGAAAACTCCAGAATAAGGCCACATGGGAGCCACTGAGTGTCCTCCGCTGAGCACTGTTTCTAGTCCTTGTTAATATTTCATCTCAGCTGAGATTTCATCAGCCCCTGTTGTGAAGGCCTGTTCTGAGACTTCGTCTGAAGGAGCGTTCTCTGTGTTAGTGATTCAGAATGGGGAGGGGGTGCATTCCCTGGATTAGTCATTCAGAATGGGGAGGGGTTTGCACCTTAAGCCCCTCTTCACCGTGCAGTGTACTTCATTTTGTTGTGTGTATCTTTTTGTTCCTGTGGAACAATTAAAGGGGGACTGGGTTTTCCCGGATGCACTAGACTCCATTAGGCAATTTGTATTTTTCTGTTAGTCCGTGACTGGCATTTCTCTCTCTCTCT
>JABTXL010002812.1:1448101-1461827 GCA_025134845.1 Neodon shergylaensis
TATTTTACAAGCTTTTAGCGATGGATATTTTACATCAAAGCAAACAAGAACCTAGACTGATAGTGTGTTTTCACAGCAACAAAGGAAACCGATACATTGTTATTTCTGTGGCGTTGCCTCGGATATGTTTTGCTTTTGGTTCTGCAACACATGGAAAGGTCATCTTTATTTCCATGCACATGTAATCCGTTTTGGACATAAATTTTTGCCCCAATATTCTGATTTTAAATAACTTATTTAACTTACACATGTAGCACTGTCATGGATTTGGGCTTTTTAATTATGGTTTTTAACCTTTTTCTTAGCATATATATATATATAACATATGCTAGCATTTTAAATTTAAATTTGTCTAGAAATATTTTCTATAAGCCAAAAGGACATGGACTGCTAGTTTGAACAGCTGGTTTCAGGGAACCTTCTCAGTCCCCAGCCCTCTTCCTTTCTGCTGTGCTCGCCCCTCCATCTTCTGAGCCCCCACCCTTCTTACTTGAATGACTGCTCTCTCCACAATCCCCCTGCTTCTTCCCTTTGACATAGGACAACATTGTAAAGGTAAAGTAAGAGCCATATATTTCAAATTTTAAGAGACAAAGTTTAAAAGGAAAAGATTACAATCATTTTAAATAAGCAATTTTATTTAATACCCATGTCAAGCTATTATTTAACAGGCAACTAGCATATTACCATTGTGGTGTTTTACACTGTTTGAGACACAGTTGCACAGGCTGATCTTGAACTTCTGATCCTCTGGCTTCTACCTTCAGCATTCACCAGTACATCATGTCTGTGGAGTTTCAGGCATCTAACCCAGGGCTTCCTTTGTGCTAGGCAACCGCTCTGCCAACTGAGCTATCCTTCAGCCCTTGGCATCCTCTTTTAAAGACAGAATCTTTTGGAAGCCAGGCCACATTTTACACTTGCAGCACATCTTCATTTGGACCAGGCACATGCCCTATGAGCAACTTTCTGCTGCACAGGAATCTTCTTGCTGACTCTGGGAGAAGACAGCCTTACCCCTAAGTTAGTGTTCTAGCTTGTTTTGCTTTGTCGCTTTGGGTTAAGGTGCTATGAGCTGAGAGGAGAGAGGGTACTAGGATTTGGGGTGGGACAGAATGCTGCAGAATTGAGGGCTATGGATCAAGGAAACAGTTGGAAGCCACTAGGCTAATGAGCTTGAAGACAGACTCTGCTAGGTGGCTGTATGGCAGCTTGCTATGTTGTACGGTTCTGTAATGCATTTGTAGATTTATCTTACTCCAGAAAAAAAAACAGGTTTATAATCCCAGATAATTCCTATCTGAGAGGGAAGAGAATGAAGCTGTCCTGGGGAATGCTCAGGGTTTGGATGAGTTTCTAAGTGAAGTTGGTGAAGTTTGCTCTTTAAGATGTCCCGTATGTTTGATGTTATGGAACCACTGCTGGGATAGGAATGAGGGGTAGTTTTCTATGGTGCTGCAAATGTCCAGAGGCCATCACATATCGCCTTCCTTCACTGTTGGGGACAGCAATCTCTTAATTAGGAATTTTTGTAATGTGTGCTCTTCACATAATTTTTTGTTTTTAACAATTTAATCCAACCATATAATTGAGATGTAGGTACAAGAAGAGGAGACTAGGGTCTCTATACTAAGATGTTTATAATGTAGGAAGAGAAGTATAGAATACTATTGTAAGGGTCTAATAATAGGAATGGGCTGAAGGGATGGCATTGAGAAAGAAGGGCCACACTTATTTATGAGACAGAAAGGCTTTTCTGAGTTAATGACTCAGGTTCCAAATTTTAAAGAAAACCAATGTACTTGAGAGATGAGAAGAGTTGCACATCCAAGCTGCGGGATCAAGAGGGAACCTGGGGCAACTTCAGGGGACTGGCTTCCAAAGAGAATAAGGTGTAACTAGCAGGGTCAGAGACAAAGATGGGAAGCCAGGTGGACTCAGATCACTGCACCTGCCTACCATGTGAGGAATTTGAACATCGTGTTGGAGGATTGATACAAGAACAATGTTTCACCAGTGCTGTTGAGGGTGTATGGAACACGACACAATGTCATCTAAAGATGGTTGTTTTATAAGCCTTGGGAATAGTCTAAAAAAGAGTGAAGATTCCTGCAGTAAAAATGGGGTTGGGATCTACTGTTTAGAAGATAGATATCGAAGACTTGGTGACTGTTGTAGTTTGAAATATATTGCACTAAAAGATTGGTGTTGAAGCCCAACTAGGCCTTTGAGGAGACGAGATGAACTGAGGTTTTATTCACCAGGTTGGTCTGCAGTAGTATTGTATCATGGGCCTTTACTTCTAATTGTACTGGAGGCTACAGTAACTGCAGATGCGTTTCTTTGAAGGTCGTAATTCTTAGCCCATACATGGCTGCCTTCTTGCTGTGTACTCATAGAGGAAAGAGAAGCACCAATAACTGCTCCTCTTTTCCAAACAGTGGGAATTCATTACACAGGTTCTGCCTTTGTAGCTTAATCTAGAACGAGCCGTCCCTTCCAAGTATCAAGGTGGAAGTGACACCTTCCACACGTGAGCAGAAGAAGGTGAGCCATTATCACTCAGTGCACACCACAGGCCATCAGGAGGGGACTCGTACCTAACAGTACTGGTTAGTGTACTTTCAGGAAGACTGACAGATGCCACGGTCACATGCAGATAGAAAAAATTCCTTGTAAGGTCAATGCTGGATCTTAGAGGTTTGCCCTCCAGGACTATTAGAGCATTTCCTGGTTTTTCTGTTTTACTGATAGAGCAGATGATCTCTGATAGATATACATCATAAATCACTTCCATGTATGGACAGGTTCAGTTTTTATGCTTTACTCTCCGTATTTTGTGACAAGCATGAGAAACAAAGTTGTTACTTTGTAAAATCCAAGAGAAATTTATGGCTGAAATGAAGAGTTAACTGAATGCCAGGATGAATGGATGGGTATCAGAATTCTGCAGACAGAGCGTTTCTGCTCAACTTTAATAAGGTAATACCATATTTGAATGGCCCTTTCACGCATGTGTGTAAAGATGGAACTGTTTGTCCTTTTGTGCACCTTACTAGCTAGACTGACTTTTGTGGCCAAATCTTATTGTCTTCTTCCCTTTAGGCTGTCACTGGATATTAATGTTTCTTATTTGTTGTGGACGGTTCATCATGATTCCAACTTCTGCAAAAACTGTAGTAATATCAATCTCTATATAAGAACAGGGTTGAAGAAAGAGCCGTTCTCAGAGTACTGAGAAACTTCTGTTATGGCCTATTCCCATCGAGAAGATGGAAAGAACGCGAATCTCTCTGCATAGCCTCTCCTGCTAGGGTTAGACTATCTTCTTTAAAAGGCCACCTCGTGGGTCTCACCCGTGTGGAACTGCACTTGAGTCTAGCACACAGATCTACTCTAAAAGCTTCAGAACTTCGTGAATTTCTCTAAACTATTTGGAATTGATTTTTGTGCATTGTTAGAGACTGAGATTGCCTTCATTCTTCTACATATGAACATCCTACATTTTTATCAAAGGAAATAAGAGAAGAAGAAGAGGATGTGACTAAAGAAGCTAGATCATGAACTCACAGAAGAGCGCAGAATGCCCAGTGGGACACTTACTATAAAAAGGTAGAATATTACAAGGGTAGGCTACTTAGCGTATTACAAATGTCAATATGATAATTCCTGTTCAGAAGGTCTTTAGTGGGTTCCAATTTTTACATGATACATTTAAATCCTCATATACTATGTTTTAATGGAATCTTTTGTATGCTAAAGACCAGTAAACCACTCCAAGTGGCTTAAACAATAAAGGCAACAGAATGGCTCCAGAAACTTCAAAGTCTAGTCACAAAGCTGATTTGAGAAGACCCAGAATCTGGTGAATTTGTGACATTCTTATGATTAGGTTTTCATTTTTTGGATTTTATTACACATAATTTTATTAAAATCAGAGGTGCTGCATTCCTCTGAGAATGAGACCAGGGCAAGTTTCTGCTTTATGTCTTAAGAGACTTTCCTGCAAGAAGAAGCCAAACAAATGGGCTGGGATTGTGTTGTGTACAGATCTGACCCGGGTGTGTGGTCTGACAGACGGTCACGGGAAGCAGGGAGTACCGTGCCGTGTTCCCTTAGACCGGTCAGGCTCCCCTTTGCTGTTGGGACTAACTTGGTTTTCCCAGACATCAAGGATGTAAAATCTGGGATATGACTGAGGAGGAAAGAATGAAAGATTGTGCTGGTGCCAAGTGACAATTGCTTGTTCTGCATTTCGGGAATGTTTTGTAGCCTCTCCTGCCTCTCACCTTGGCCTTCTCTTTCCCTGGTTCCTGCCATCGTGCTGACCTGCTTTTCACCTTTGGAAATGACCACAGTTCTCCTGCTCAGGACATTTGAGTGATGTCCCGCCTACCTCAGTGTCATACCCTGCCCCCCAACACTGTGTTTCACAGGGCTGGTTTTGAGAGCTTTATTCTTTCGATCATGGGTAAAAGCACCTCTAACATTCGTTTACTTTGATGACTTGGCCTTCACTGCCTCCTCGTTACACTATGTTATTCGATTGCCTTTTATAACGTATATCAAAACTTAGAACAATTTGCTTCCTAATATTGCCTGCTCTTTATCTTGTTGGTAGATTTGGGATCCTACTCCATACTAGATCCTTAGCACATATTAAAATGTCTCAAACACAGTTGGCTCTTAGTACAGTATAAAGCAATAAATGAGTGGTCTCCTAAAATCATAAGCAATGTCTGTAATGGAAAAAAAAATGAAAGGCCATCTTTGACAAAAGGCCATCCAGCCTCTGACAGACCAGTCTTGGTGACATTAAATTTCCTACCTCCCCAGGCTGAACATTCAATCACTGACTCATCAGAATCTCCCCCCTCCCCACCGTGGAGTTAAAAGTACTGTCTCACCGTCACCTGCATAGGCTTCCTTAGTTATTCTGTTCCCCGTGTTCTATGTGAGCTAACTACTGCTTCACGATGTTGAAGGCAGCTGTCACACCCTCCTCTGCTCCTATGTCAGCTTGCCTTTAAACTTAGTATTCCCAAGCGTCTCCATCTGTTCTTGTCTAACAGGATTCTGACATTCCTCACCCACCTGGTGTTACTCATCCAGTAGCATGTTTCAGATCACCTACTTCTGGCCATCCTTGTGATGAGGTGTTATTACTCCGGTCCACTAAACAGGACCTCTCCCTGCCATCTCTTAGAGACTGCAGGATCTTAGTCTTAGGTCTGGGCTATGGATTAACAGGAGGCTTAAATCCAGTTGGAGCTCTTTAGTGTTTTCTCCAAGTGCTGAGAATGAGCCGCAGGAGTGCTGACTTGTGAATTCATGCTTGTTTTCAATAGCCCTTCCTCCTTTCCGTTATCAGACACCGAGCTGTCTTTGGAGGGTCATTTTCTGAGGGAGTCAGGTGGTCTCTCAGAATGCACATTGGTTAGACCCCTGGACTTCTCCAAATGACTTTTATGCTGATTTTTTCCCGGGAAAGTGTCTGAGGCTGTGACCCAGTTCTTTAATCCTGGTGCACTGTCCCGATTCCCCGGGGTGGGGTCGTATGGTACTTAGCAGAAACACAGAGGGACCGTTCCTCTACCCATCATTCCAAGTGCTCTAAATTAGGCCTTTCTGTCTTATCAGATCACCAGATCAGCGTCTGTTAAACAGTTGATACCCTCTCCTCCCAGAACTGCTTTTGGCAGGTGACGTTTCAAACTCAGTCTAGAGACCAATGCTGAGGAGTATGTTAGGGGCAGCAGAGCGACGCTGGTGGTTTGTCCTGGAAAGCTGTTGGCAGCGATTCCCAGGGCACACTACAAAACAACCCCATCTTTGTTGTGAAGATAGCAGAGAGAATTTTTTTACTCATGTTTCAGTATCAAATGGCGAGAAGGTGAAGTTTCTTTGGACTTGTTATTTTGTGTTCTGGGCTGTTCCAAAACTTTGTATCTAATGTTTTCATCTGGCTGTTAGACACCAGCGCTTTCCATTCGCTTTCCATTCGGACACACACACTACTGAGCAGGGCTGTTTTGTTTTCCTACAAGAGTGTTGGGTTAACTACCTTCTTCCTATTCTCCTCTCAGTGTGAAAGTATAAATGTTGGTGAGTTTGGGGGGACATGTCCTTTATCCCTTTACTTTTGGGAAACCTCTCTTTACTCCACGTGTGCCTTGCATGGTTGTCAATCGCTCAATGGTCACTTTTTTATTGTCAAGTTATTAACATGGCCCTTGTTGACACACGGCTAGGTGTATGCGTATGCTCCCAACCAAGCTAGCTCGAACCGTCTCAAGGCTTCCCTGGGGAACGTCTTTGGGGGGCTTGTAATTACAAGGCTGTAAGATTTAAAACAGCAAATGTCATGCTTTCTCTCCGTTAGCACTTTTGTACGTGACCTGACAACACAGTAATGAGAGCACAGATAAAGGGAGGGAGGGAGGAGAGAGGGTTGGGGAGAGAGGGAGGGGGGGAGGAGAGGAGAGGAGAGGAGAGGAGAGGAGAGGAGGGGAGGGGAGGGGAGGGGAGGGGAGGGGAGGGGAGGGGAGAAAAGAAGAGAAGAGAGACATAATGGATTTTAAAAATATCATTTGAAGTCCATCCAGGATTCAAAATGGATCCAGTCCTTAATGCCACAGTTGTATGCCAAAAATGGATTCCTGTCACTCTTCCAAAATTATGGGTTATTTTCCATCTTGTTTGCCTAAAATGTAATATTGTTCCCTGCTTCTTCCTATATACATTTTGTATGTTTCCTTAAATTCTATGCGAAATGGATGTTCATATACATATATATGAATATATATGTGACTATATATATATTGGAAGGAGACAAATATAAGCATACCTATATCTGTTTATAGCTAGCCATCTGTCTCTAGTTATATAAAATACATGTAATTGGCTTCATAAAACACACAGGGAAATTTTCATTTATCTCTATACCACTGTATTTCATGACACTCATTCTGTCTTCATGGATTGATAACCATTCTTTGGTATGTATGCCATTTTCTATTGGTTTCTTTTATGAGAACTTCATATATTATATTTTTGTATACTATAATACCATATACTCTTTTGGTTTAAAGCCATGGACAGTTAAGTCCATAGATCTAAGCATAAGGTCTAATTAGTTTTGACATGTGTATGTGTACGTATCCACGTAACCACCATTCCAATAGCACATAAGACATTTATAGACACACATCATACACACATCACATCCCTTCATGTCTGCCTAACAAGACCTTAACATGCCAAGGGGAAGGGGGAAATCCCATGAGCCCTCAAACATAGACAAAGAACTTCAGGCAACTAAGGACTTCTGACAACTGGGAAAAGTCTTCCAGGGAAGAATCTGGTTATGTATACATTGTATTTTTATCATATTTGCCCCTTATTCCCTAAACTCTTGTGTTCTCACCATAACAAAACAAAACAAAAACCCGCATCAAGTCCAGTTTGTGCTGCCCATATGTCCTAAGCATGTGGCCATCCACTGGAGAAGGGCTAAGCTGCCTGGGCCCATGTCATTAAAACTGGACTCTCCTTTTCCCAGCAGCTGCCAGGGGGCAATAGCTGCTCAGCTAGGGCTGAGACTCCATGCCCACTCCCAGCCTCTATGCTGGGATTTTTGTCTAACTTGAGTTTGCCAAGAACAAGAGACCTTGGGGTCCTCAGCCTGAAATGGGACATCTATATTGAACGCCCTCTTCTCAAGGCTCAGGGTTCATCACAGTAAAGAGGACAGAAAGTGTGGGAGAGCCAGAGGCAGTGAATGACTCCCAGGAAACAGTGTCTTCCAGACCCAGTGGACAGATACACGGAGGAACTCACAGGGCTTGTAACAGCAGCATCAGGACCTACACCGGCTTGTTTTGCAGTGTTTCACCGTGCACCCATTGCTTTCCATCTCTGTGCCAGACCATTATGAAGTACACACCTTCATTTCAATCATTAGCTAATGGAATGCACACATACAACACGCTTTGAACTTATACCTGTCATGTAGAGACAGGGTAGTCTCAGCACCTTAGCCAGCATTTTTTTGTTGTTGTTGTATTATTTCTCATGAGTGAATCTAAATATATCCAGTGTTTATGCATTTCTTATTCTAGTGATACTAAAGATCGGGCACCCCACTGTTTAACATTTATTCCTGTAGCAATAAAATAATACAAGTTGACTGTGGAACTTGTATGCAATAGAAATAGATATGGAAGCAAGCAAAATTTATTTTTAGTGTGAACACTGGAAGTAACTTGGTAACTATGGGTTCATATGTTCTTATTCTTTTCCTTGCACAAAACGAATATTTTTTAACCACACATGGTAGACCATATTCTATTTTGCCCTTTTTACTGAACACTGTATTTCTGTCTCTTGTCAGCTTTTGTAGCACCACGGGTTTTTCCTGTCTTTGTGTGTGTGTGTGTGTGTGTGTGTGTGGAGGCTGTGCACACCTCTAGAGGAAGCAGGGTCCTTCTTCTAATTCCTCCTTTGGTCTCAGAATGGCTGCATCTCTTTGCATTTGGAATCAGTACATATGGGCTATTATAATTCTTTCCTCTAGACACTGAGATTTCCTGTATTAAACTCGATTTTCTGATGGACTTCTTGGGTCCCTCATGTTTCTTCTTTGGTTGTCTGTCCCAAGTTTTCTGTAAATTAGATCAATCTCCCTTATCATTCTATTAGTGTTTCTGCATGAATTTATTTTAGAAAGATGTTTTGTTTCAATGAAAATAAAGTATTTTTCTCATGACTTTTGCAATTGAAATTACATTTACATGTTTCTGTACTTCCTTTGAACCTCATGGAATGTACTTTATAGTTATGTGGTGTTCAAAAGGCCAGACAATTACATTTGAAATTTTCTTCCCACCTTAAGCTGACCTTTTAGCTGCTGTGAAGGTAACTGTGAAGATCCAAGATGGGTGGCTTAAAGGTACATCGCAAAGGTTACTTCTTGATCCCACCTTTTGAATGTCTCATACTTAGCATATGTGCAGATGTGTGCGTATGTGTGGATAAATGTACTTATGCGACGGTACTCTGCCTTGATTTATACAGCTGTCAGGAACAATAGGGGCTGAAGAGTGGGATTTTCTCTGTTAATACATTTAGTTCACCTTCCGGAAGAACTTGCTGTGGGCTGTCTCTAGCTCTTTCTATGCATTTTCAAATTTGATTGGGCTTGAAAAAATTTGATTTACCTACAAGTTTTCAGACAGATATATGCAGAGCAGGTCTGAGGTGTGAGGTGCACACTGCTCCAGGGCCCCTCGTTCTGATAAGTTATTTGACAGCCCGAGGCAAATGAGGTAAATTTCAAGCTGGAATCTACATGCCAGTGAGGGAAAGGGTAAATTCTAGGGCTTGGGCAGATTGTCTGGAAATTCTGTCCTAACTCCCAGTCTCTGCCTTGCCTGTAATTAAGAAGCCACCACATTTTCCACTGTGACGAAACACTCTCATGTTCTTTTTCCTGATCGTGCAGCTTGCAGGGCTTGTCACAGAGAGAGCAATGCCTTCTCGTGCCTGTCACAGCCGCCCTACATGTTATAACGGCTTTCTTCCTGAACTCTTTCCTCTTTGCCCCAGGGAAGGCAATGGAGTTCTTCCCTCTGGTCTAAGTTTAGCTCAGCAGCTTTCAGCAAGTGAGCTGTGCTCTAGGCAGAATGAACAGGATGTGTTCTCTGCCTTCCACAAGGAGCAAGTGCAAGGAAGGATGGGTCACTGCTCGGCGCTGCACCTATGCGTGGTGGTTATCATTCAGTACATTTAGCTAGTGGCTGTTGATTTGATTATTGACTAATTCCTAGAGATGGTAATCTTCATTTATGTATTTATGCAAAGCTAGAAGGTCTGACCCAATATGGGTTAGGACGGCATACAGATTCAAGATTCTTTCTCTTTCTCTCCACCTCTCTGTCTCTGTTTCTCTTTTATCCTATAGGGTATCATTTATCCCAGGCTGTCTTCAAACACTCTGTGTAACCAAAGATGGAGGATAACCTCAGACTTCTGATTGTCTTGTCTCTATCTTGTGTAGTGCTCAGTACTGAACCAAGGGCTTCGTATATGCTAGGCTACTTCTCTACCAATTAGGCTACATTCCCAGCCTTTCAAGGCAGATTCCCACCCTCCACAATCTTATGTATAACTGACGGTGGTGGATAGAATGTACCACACATAACCCAGATGAAGAGCTGTGCTGTCTCAAAGTGAAATTCAAAGGATAAAATGGTCTAAGTCATTACTTGTGACCTCAGTCGTAACATGGTTGGTTAGATGTGTCCTTTCTCCACAGACAAGAGCAGATGTCAGAAGGGAAGAAGGAGAAATACTGGGTATCTTGGGAGTGTGAACTAGGGAAGGAGGAACAGTGGTCATTTATCCTATCCGCACAGGGACAGTAGATTTGAGGCTGCCCTATGATTTCTGTTCTTTGTCATATTCTATGGCACAGGCTCTTAGTCATGGTTCTATTGCTGTGTAGAAACACCACGGTCAAGGCAACTCTTAAAAAAGAAAGTATTTAATTGGGGGCTTACTTAGGGTCTCAGGGGGTTAATCTCTATCATCGTGGCAGACAGTATGGTGCTAAAGCAGGCGTTGAGAGCTCCATCCACATCTGAAGACCAAGAGAGAGCCTGAGCCTGGCAGAGACTTTTGAAACCTCAAAGCCCACCCCTTGTAACATACTTCCTCCAACAAGGCCACACCTCTCAACCTCCTGATCCTTTCAAACAGTTCTACTTCCTGGTGAATAAGCATTCAAATATATGAGGCTCTTGGAGTCTCTCTCACTCAAAACACCCTAGTTTATGTGGTCAATAAACTCTATACATGCTCAGAATCTGCAACCCACATCATTTATGATTTTGATTAAAAGCAGTCAGTTGTCTAAGTATTTTTTGTAGTCTAACCCTTGTTAAAAATAATGTCTGTTCATTTGTATTCATTTAGGTTATCTTTCATAAGTGTTGGAGTGTGTGTTCAGGAGTGCATACTATGACAAGAGTGTGGCACTCAGAGGATAGCTCTGCTTTAAGTCCTAAATGTCTACCTTGCCTTTGCCAGGCTAGTTGACTAACATATGTCTGAGAATCCTATCTCTGTCTCCCGTCTCTCTGTAGGATCACACTTGCACATCACCCAGCCCAGCTTTACGTAGCTTCTGGGGCTCCAAACTCGGGTGCTCAAGCTTGCCTAGCTAGTGCTTGACTAGCAGAACTGTGCCCAGCAGAGCACCACGCCTTTCCATCTCTAGACTTGAAATGCACATGAGTGAGAGACATCTAGTGATTGAGATTACCACCCCCCTCTCTCAGTTGATTTTTGTTGACATTTAACAAGTAAATCACTCTGAATTTCTGAACCTTAATTATGGGCAGTTGTGAACCACTTACTTTTCTTTATTCAAACGCTGGGACAATGTCTAAAGAGCTCCAAGACAGATCAAGTGCCTCACATGAGATATGAACTTACTGAGTTACTGTCTAAAATCATAAACAGTGTAACCCTGGCCCTCTTTCATCATCCACAGTGAGGTCCGGGGTACTCGGTCCTTTTGGGACCAGTTTGCATCAGTGGAGGCTCGTCAGCACAAGCCCTATGAGCTGTGGAAGGCTCGTCTCGTTTGTTTCCCTCCTAGGTCTTGCTGCCCGGGTGCCTTTTCATTTCTAACCATCCTTCAATTTCAAGTTTGCCATTCTCTCTTTTCTAACTCAGAGCCAGTGTCAGAGTTGAATTTCACCATGAATACACATATGCTGTATCCTGATACCGAAGGATATAAGCATCGATGTTGGGCAAAGCATACTTAATCACTAAATATTTCCTGTTCTCATTCAAATTCGTAATGAATTTTAATCAGGTGGAAAATGTCCTTAATTGGTCCAATTTGGAATTCTAAACTAATCCACTGAAATAGTATGTGTCAGCATTGACTTTAAATCTATGCATTTCTTGTCTGTAAGGTGAAAAATTGACTGCTCAGAAGACAGCAGTCTTCCTCCATTTAACCTTCCACAAAGAGACGACGAAATGGTTCCTGGAAGGTCTGACGGCTGTCACCTGTTGCTGCAAACAGTCATGTTTTGTATTCGAGCACAGTTAAATTTTGGAACCTCATTTTAAAATACCCCTTTCTGGGATCACTGCTGTTCTAATCATTGAAATAAATTCAGGATCCCTGTGGTCTAATTCTGACATGCAGAGCTGACCTGCAACTGTGTTCTGGTGCCTCCCTAACTGAAATGCCTTCGTTTTCTACATGTTAAAGCCATCTTTGCTTTTTTCACTACATTGCTCTACCTGTATGTGTTTTCTCCCAGAGTCTGTCTTCTCTTTGTAGCATATGTTCTGTTTTGTTCTTGATAATCTTGGTCCGCATCTGTGCATTGGAAGGGAGTGGGTTGTAGTGGCGAGAAGGTGAGCCAGATCTCCTCATCTTCTTACTACTTCTATATAAAGCAAGTAGGGAGCATGCGAAGGGCTGCTGAGACACTCTGTGCAGAATGTCAGTGTCTTTACTGCATTCTGCCAAGGATTTATTACTGAAGTAAAATGTGTTTGTTCAATGAGATGAGACAAGCTTAGGTTGCAATGACTGAGAAGTCCCTTGTTTCTGGAGGTCTAGTTCCTACCACACATGGACGTATTAACTGCTTCTTCTTTCTTAAAGCACAGGAGGTCTGTAAAACTGTCCATTCAATTTGGAGTTCCCAAGGATTTTCACATAGAGTTACCAAAGAGTAGCTTCTGCCAAGTGTCAAATTAGTATGCTATTAGACCCAATAGTCATTGCCATTGAACTGAAACACCCATTATCGCCTCTCCAGGCTTTACAATTTGATTGTACTTTAATTGCCTCTCAAAACTGAGGCAAGTGAGGCACTAAAGGGGTCAGCAGGTGGGTCACATTCTGGAGCCACCTGTCTTTGGTTCACGCTGAAGTTCCAGGAGTGTAAGTGGTACTTAGAGTTGCATTCCTCCAATATTCTGTTTCTTTTCTCCTTGCTGAGTATGGAGGGTTGAGCCTTCAAGAGTAGAATTCTTAGTATGATGAAGGACAGAAGACGTATCCAAACTAACTGATAGAGAATCAAAGCACAGCGGGGCAAGAAGAAGCAAGGTAGCATGGCTCCTCTGGAGCCTAATGCCTACTGAACTCACACCCTAAAAGCTACTGAACTCAGACCCTAACAGCTACTGAACACACATCCTAACAGCTACTGAACACACACTGACACTGGGGCTTACAGTGTAAGAAGTTACCTTGAGCCTCAGAAGAGGAGTTGAACTTTTGAATATTGTTGGGACTGTTAGAAGACTGTAGAATTTTGATGTTCAGAGGAATGTATTTTGCTGTAGGAGATGGTCATGTTCCTACAGGGGAAAAGGGCAGAATATTGTGGGTTGAAGCCTTCCCATAGACTCACAGGCTTGAATATCTAGCCTTCAACTGTAGGGTGAACCCTGAGTTGGTGCTTTGCTAGAGGAAATGGATCATAGGAGAGGGCCTTGAGGTGTGTCATGCTGGCATTTCTTCCTGTTCCCTCTTTGCTTCCTGACTATGCTTGAACATTCATGCTCCTGCCACCATGCTTTTCCTGCCATGGTAGGTTGTAAGCTTTCTTAAAGTGTAGGCCAGAATAAATCCTTGTCTGAGATAGATAGATAGATAGATAGATAGATAGATAGATAGATAGATAGA